>CM076579.1:537017148-537617148 GCA_034641835.2 Pinus albicaulis | reverse complement strand
AATAAAAATGATGATAAGCTTGGAAAGTTTGAATCTAGATCAGATGAAGTAATACTTCTTAGATACTCTTCCAGAAGTAAAGAATATAAATGTTATAATAAGAGGCTCCAAAATATTTTTGAAAGTATAGATATTGTGATTGATGAAGCATCCATAGGTACCAAAAGAGAAGTACAATTGGAGGATGAAAAAAACCCTACTAAGATCTAAGAAGATGTAGGAGAATAAGAAATAAAAGCATCAGAAGATGGAAATGAAAATCCAAGTGTGTCAGAAAAGACTCCATCAAGGTATGTTCTGAAAAATCATCCCGAATCTCAAATTTTAGGTGATAAAGAAGCAAGAATACCAACTAGAAGAACATATTTTGGATCATCTAGTCACTTATCATTATTATCCACAATTTAACCTCAAAATTTGAATCAAGAAAGCAAAGATGAATGTTGGTTTAAGGCAATGAATGAAGAACTTGATCAAATAGAAAAGAACCATACAAGGGAACTAGTACCAAGGCTTCATAATAAAAATGTAATTAGGAAAAAATGGGTATTTAAAAACAAACTAAATAAAAATGGAGAAGTAATCTGAAACAAAGAAAGACTTGTATATAAAGGTTATGCTCAACAGGAAGGGATAGACTTTGAAGAGACATTTGCGCCTATAGCTAGACTTGAAACCATAAGAATGTTTCTTGCATTTCCAGCTTTCGTAACTTCAAGGTATATCAAATGGATGTTAAATATGAATTTTTAAATGGGGACCTAGAAGAAGAAGTTTACATTGAACAAGCTGAAGGATTCATACTTGGAAATGATAAAAATATTGTTTTCAAACTTAACAAGGAATTATATGGTTTAAAACAGGATCCTCGTGCATGGTATTATCTTCTTGACAGGTCTCTTCGGCAGCATGGAATCAAGAAAGGATCTGCATATAGCAATCTATATATCACATATGACAAAGACAAACTTTTGGTAGTAGTGGTATATGTTGATGACATCATATTTGGAAGCAATGTTGAATCTATGAGTCAAGGATTTGCTTCATCCATGCAGCCAGAATTTGAAATGTCTTTACTTGGTGAGCTAGCATACTTTCTTGGTCTTTGGGTTCATCAAACTAAGGATGGAATCTTCCTTTCTCAAACCAAATATCTCAAGTAGATTATGAAGAAATATGGACTGGAAGAATGCAAACTTGTATGCACACTAATGGTAAAATGATGCAATCTCGGTGAAAATGATGACTCTCCTATAGTTAATAAACTTGAATACAAATCTATGATTGACAGCTTGATTTATATTATTGGTATCAAGAGGATATTCAAGTATCTGCAAGGAACTCAAGTTCTTGGATTATGGTATCCCAAAAACAAAAATTTTCACTCCATGCTACACTGATGTTGATTGGGAAGGTAATGTTGATGACTGAAAAAGTACTAGTGGAGTAGCATTACATTTAGGACTTCACTTAGTATCCTGGTTCAGTAAGAAACAATTTTTTATTGCTTTATCAACTGCTAAAGAAATATATGTTGTTGTTGTTGCTTTTTGTACCCAACTTCTATGGATGATCCAAAAAATTACAATAAATTATATTCACTTTTCCTCAACCTATACCTATTATTTATGGCAACACTAGTGCCATAAGTATTTCTAAAAATCATGTTATGCACTCAAAAAAAAAACACGCCCCAATCAAATACCATTTTCTTAGATACAAATTTCTAGAAAAAAATGTCAAGTCGAAATATACTCCTTCAAAGGAACAAGTTGCATATTTATTCACCAAACCTCTTCCATGTGATTCCTTTGAATATATCAAACATAATTTAGGAATTATCCTTGCCTCTTCACTGTGTTAATTGCTCTAACATATCAAAGACTAACTTGACATGTTCAGGGGGGAGTCGTAGCTATGAAAAAACAATAGTTTACATTATATACAAGATTCTTATGAATGATAGTCATGTATGCACACAGTTTTTGACTTAGAAATTCACGTATGGTTTCCTGTGGTGATAAATGAATGACACAAACTCAGGCGGATATTATCATATGTTTCCACCAGTTCATTATTGTCTTTCTAGTTCTGACATTGGTTTACTATAGTCTGTTGGTGATGCCCTTATGCTGCTTGGGGTATCGGCTCATGATGAATGTTGAGTTATTGCAAAGTCTTATTAATATTTTGATATGTCTCTTTGATTGGTGAGAAAGATATGATATGATCAGTATTGATGATGAAGAGTTGACACAGGTTCAAGGGGAGCACATTTTATGTTTCTAATGGTTCATTGTTGGAGTTATGGCTTCTTTAGAACTACTTGTTGCATTATTTTTACTATGATGAGTTCATATAATTGTTGGTGATATCGATATATGGTTATTACTGTTGTCACTACTGAAAAATATACATGTTGTGGTTGTTATCTCATGGATGCTTGGATTGCATGTGATGAAGTTGTAGATGGTGCTTTATTCTTGTTGCTACTATTTCTTGGTATTGCTTATTTGGCCTCATGTTGATCTTGATGAAGCTCATGTTGTTGTTATCTTGTAATTTTATGTTGTTGTTGTCATATGATTATGTTGTAGATGCTTATTTGGAGCATGATGGTTGTTGATGAGTATCATGGTTATGATACACAAGATACTTCATTGTTGAAATCCTTGTTTATGGAAAGTTGTTTCACAAAGCACAGCTTATTTATCATGAATGTCATGTATGTATCTTATAGGTCATGAAAAGACCCATGTTGTAATCATTTCCAAATCCAGTCATGTATGGGCTATTGGGACCGAGTCATGTCATGTATGTAATCTCGTTATTTTTGGTGATTCATGTAAAAAAATGGGTCAAATGTGTAACCCCATTACTTTGGGATATTGATCATAAATTCATTGGTATAGGAGAAGTCATGTATCTGGGTCCTACAGTCTTGTACTCTATTTCATATCTTCAGAATGTCCAACATCAACTCAGGGGGAGCATGGTCAGTATGTATATTTCATAGTTCATATCAGCAGATCCGACTTATAGTGATAAACATTAGAAGGGAAGTACTTCATTCATCCTATTTTGGCCCTTTTCCCTTGATCACAAAGGGTGGGAGAAGCCTTGGTGTTTTTCTTGGTGTTTGCAGATGTTTTCAGGTAGTTTCCAAACACCAAAAGTGGTTTCCATCAAGTCCAAAGGGGGAGATTGTTGACATTATGGCTAATGTGTTGTCCTTAATGGCAACATATTTGACAAAGATGTCATTGGTGCCAATTTGGTTACAATATGATGGTTATGGAACCAATGCAGGCAACAGGAATATTGGTACAAATATTACAAAGGATATGGAATAAAATTGGAAACACAGTCATCGGATGTATGAAAAATGTGAATTTTGAGAAGTACACATGGTTCCTATGAAGAAGAGTCACGTACATACGTAGGTTCTATGAAAAGAAGTTGTGTACAAAATCCTAACCATGGAAAACTGGATACCATGGAGCCATTACCATGGTAATTACCCATAGTATTGTGTAGACAACATCTATTTGATCCCATCTATAATTACTAACCGCTCTAACAAAGGATTTGCATGTGGTATTAACAAAGGAAAAAAACTATATAAGGAGATGTAGATCAAGGAGCTACATGTGCAATTTAATGAATCATTCATCTGTGATATGATTTGGAATAGGCGTGCACCAGTAAGCAAGGAAAAGGTTCGAATCTAAAAGATTTGAAGTTGTATTGAATATATGCTTGGCTGATTTTCTTGTTTGAATGACTAACAATGCAAGATTTATGATTATGGTAGAATTATGATCATGAATATATATATATATATATATATATATATATATATATATGTTGAGATTTGTAGCCTTTGATAGTATGTGCACAGATATTTGGGTTTGGTCGCTGATTTGCAGCGAAGTTTTTTTCAGTAATTTAAAGATCTGTATGCATTTTTTAGTCTATGCAGTCATGTAAATACGCAAGTGTTCCTCACAATGGTCATGTATATATTTTGTAATAATTCGTTTAGATTGTTGCCTTATTTGGGTTTAGTATTCAGTATGCTGAAATATATACACGGGCTTTATGCTTGATAAATGTGTATATATGCAAATATGGTTAAAGATGGTCATGTATACATTCTAAGTTGAATTTGATCAGGGTTTGAATTGTTGCTCACAGTTGATGATGCTTTTTCTATTTATTGTTATTTATGAATGATGTCTTGATCATGATTATCTATGTCTGCCAATGTTGATTTTCTTGAATTGATTATGACTTGGTATATTAATCACTGATGATATTGCATTCAGTGAGTGATTAGTTGTTGTTGTGACTCAATATTTCAGTGATTCAGTGTTTGATACAATGATTCAGTTTAACAATGTTTTTGGATTCAGAGAATTTGGCTTTCTACGTAGGTATTATAAATAGTAAGCGTGTATATATGCAGGTATACTTTAGAACAATTATATATGCATTATAAATATAATAATGATTGGGTTTTGCAGTGATTGCACATTGTTTCTGTGATGACTATTTGGTATCTAATAGTGTGATTAATCAGTGAATGGTTGAATGGTCGACTTGTGATAACATTATTTGGTATTGCATTGATTAGATCTTGTTACATTAGTTGAGATTCAGTTGAGTGATTTGTTTGCTTCAGCATTCATTGGCTTGATGTTTCAGTGATTCATTTGTTTAAAGTGCTTCATTGATTTAGATTTTGTGATTCAGTATTCTGGTTTGGGCTTATTTTTTGTGTGGGTCCAGTATGAAAATTTGATGAAAGGTGGCATGCATGTTTTAATAATTGATTCATAGGTGGATCTAGTGCGAAATATTATGAAATGTGGTCCACAAGGTGTTGAGGGGGTAGGAGCTCCCTTTCGGTAGGTGTCGGTAAATGAGATTAGGGGTTTGTAGCTCCCTTCCAGTAGGTGTTGGAGAACAAGTGGAGGTTGTAGCCTCCTGTAAGTGGGTTCCTATGTAATGCTAAGAGTTTGCACCAATACATGATGCAATGAATATTTTCTTTATATAATACGAAAGAAGACATAGATGGAAACAATGGTGGTTTTCTCCCACATTGGGTTTCCACCTAAAATATTGGTGTTCATATGTGTTGATTAGTTGCTTATGTGTTGTGATTTATCTATTCTTTACTGCATACTGGATGGATAATGAACTAATAATGCAATGATTAGGGTAAACCTCTGATGGAAGTTTTGAAAATTTAGTAATTTTTATAGAGAGATATTTCGGTGATAATCACATAGGAAATGACTTTGTCGACGTGTTTTGAATCAACCAGTGTGGTTCATATTCAGGACAAAATGAGAGATCGGATCATGGCATCGAACTAAATAGATGAAGAGAAGGGTTAACTAGCCGTTAGAATATAACAACTAATTTGACTATAACAACAACTAATATATATATATATATATATATATATATATATATATATATATATATATATATATATATATTAATTTCATTTTATTATATTTTTTTAATAAAATTAATTAATCAACCATTCTAATCTAAGAATGGTACTTAATCTAATGGTCAAAAGAAATAAATATTAAAAACGAGAGAAAATAATTATTTTAATGGTTTATTTTATATTTATCTTTGTTTTTATTAATAAATTTATTATATTTATATTGTTTATAATATTAATAATAATAAAATTTGTTACTAATAATATTCTCAAAACTAAAATTAATTTAAACAATATTACTATTAAGGAATACTAAATTAAATTAAATTTATTATACAGATTGAATTAGGAAGGGCACTTAAATAAATTAACTAATTAATTTGAATACATTATAATAAATTAATCATTACTTAGGAATATAGGGCAAGGATCCAACACCTACTAGTACTCAAGATTTGTTAACCCAACTTCTTAATTTATGATAGCAATTACTTATAATTATAAGTCTTACAAATTCACCAATCCTAATGCGTTTTCATGTCCAACAATTAATTTCACTAATACACTATTAAAATTGTTCCTCTTAATTTTGACCAATTTCATAATATTGAAAGAATAAATTTAATCAATCAAATTAAAATCTATCAAAACTTTATAATATTACAACTTCTTCATAAAAATATTAAATTTAATAATATTAATTTATTAATTTTATATAACTTCTTTAATATTATAATGATTAAGCCAAGCTTCAAAAAATTTTAACGCAATCCCTTTTAATAATATGATAATAGTTACTCATACCAGAAGCAATAACATTGAGCCTACCATTTCTTATTTTGTGAAATCTGTATTAAGTATCTTATCATGGCTTTATACTTCATAAAAATACATTGAACTTCAATTAATTGAAATGGGTTAAAGATTCTTCCATCGAAATTTAAAAAAAAATTTAAGTTATGAAGTGGGTTTGGATTTGTTCAACTATATTCGAAGTTTGGCAAGGTATGTTGCAAGATCAAACTTTGTGCTTACAAAGAATAATCAAGATATCTAAAGTGTTGAAAATTAATATTTGAAAATGAATATTTTCTTATATTAATATTAATGTCAAACTATATATATATACACATTTTTAACGTGAGATAACATTTCTAACTACCATTGATTTCGTAATATTGATTTAGTTTAAATGGAATTGAAATCAATACCGAGTTACTCAAGTCATATTGTATTTTTTTAATAGTTGTATCACCATTTAAATTTGATGGATAAATTTGTTCTTAGATTTAATTATCATAATTTCAATTTTATCAATATTAATAGTAAGTTTATAATTTTTGTAATGAAGATATTCACTAATTTTTGCCAGAAGAACAATATTATTAATGTATAAAATAAGGATGATAATGAGTCTAACCATGTTAATATCAATGCATTCCTTGTCTTATAAGTACTTATCAATTTTATTAATACAGATGTCAAAAATATATTAACAAAAAGAAACACCTTTGTATAACATTGAATCGCCATTAATGTCCATTAACCACTCATTATTACATAATTTTAGCAAATGTATTTTCATAAACCCTAATTATACTATTATGGTGCTTAGGAGGAATACAATTAATGTATTTTAGTGTTTTCCATAGCTTGGCTCTAAATACAATGTTGAAGGCTTTTATCAACTCCATAAGCAATCTTTTTTATTGTCTCTACAACTCTTGACAACATCTTTAACAACATCTTTAAGGGTGAAAACGTGATTGACAACATCTTTAACAACATCTTTAAGGGTGAAAACATGATTGATTGTAGAACAATGAATCTTCAACCCTACTTGTCCCTTGTCTATTTTATTATTGTCTTATTAGTGCTTTCCTTCGGCATCAGGACTATAGCAATTGATGTGTATTGACTGAGCATTAAGTTCTTTTGACCAACCATGTATTTGACACTTCACCCAATGTTCGAATAGAAATATTGGATCAAACAAATTCAAACTAATTTTTATCCAAAGTTTTATTTTGGACCTCTTATTACCATGAACAGAGTATGATTTTAGTAAAACATAGGATAATCAGTTTAAATTTTCACTTCAAAGTTGTTTAATGCTAAGTTGTAGTTAGCATTACTTGGGAAACATTTAATGTTTTCTCTCTAGTTCAATACGTATTCAAGACCACGACATTATGTATGCTTTGCAATTCACAAAAGCATATCCACCACATCACATATCCAATGCAGTCCATAAGCCACTGCATCACATATCCATGGCGTCGTGGCAAGTTTCATGTCCCTTGTGAACTTTCTTTGCTTTCCATATTTACAACAAAGAACTCGAGAAGTCGTTCTTTGTCCATTGATTTACGCAACGGAGGCAGCAGGAAGTGAAGCTAATCCATCAAATTTCTATTGAATGGTTGCCCAAAATTCAAGGTATAATGCAAGTTATTCCAAGCACAGAGAAAGCTCATGTCTAAAGCCTACTATTCCTATTATGCCAACTACATCAAGAAGGGGAAAATTATGCCAATTGCATCTAGAAGGGAAAAATCAAGTGGGTAAGCTTATACCAACTGCATCAAGAAGGAAAAAATCAAGTGGGTAAGCTTATTCTTTATTATTGAATACCAACTATACATTTTCTCCCTAAATTATACGAACTATACATTTTCTCCCTAATTTTCTGAACATTTTTGTGTACATTTTTTATTTGTCTATGCATTAATGTATGTGCTTTAGTTGGTAGGTAGTTCTATGAACCTACCTCCACTATCACTTTGAAATTTCTATTACCATTATCCCAGAGAAACAAGAAAATTGAAATCAAAGTCGAGCACATCACGAACAAAAGGATTTAACAGAGCACATCATGAACAAAATGATTTAACAAAATAGCAGGTTTTACACTATAGGGAATGAATATCTTGCAAAAGTAAGAGAGATGCACATTGTACTGACCTAAAACTTAGAAAAGAGAGATATCTATCTGATTTTATTCTAGAATTATTTCAAACATTCAAGAAAGAACATTTTTGGAGAATTCAGTAAAGCGCATTTCTGGAGAGCATGCAAGGTAATCTTATTAAATATTATAAAGAAGAATTTCAGCTTTAATGCTATTGTGCATATGTTAATTTCATCTATGATGGTGGGCAATGTCCAAGCTATCCATTATTTTACCCAAACCATTTCAATGGCATTCATATAACTGTGTCTTTTATTCAAGCATTCTACCATTCTACATGCAGAAGATGAATAGTTGTAGTTTTCCTCAGCCATAGATGGGTTCTCTTTGTTGTCTATGGTATATAAACAATACAATGCTATACAAAATTGCATGTCACTGAAAATTTAAAAATGCGAAAATAGAAGCAATAACTTCTTGTATTGTGGATAAAATTAAAAAAAATAGAATTCTATGAAAGTGGGTGTTATAATTGAACAAGTCAATATAACCCTACAATATTTTCATTTATGAAAGATGAATACCTGTAATTTTTTGACCCTAAAATGGCCAAAGGCTTAAGTGAAGCAAAATCAGTTAGTTTGATTATTAGGATACCCCACCTGAAACTACTAATCTTTTATTTTATGGGGATTTATGCCCCAAGAGGTAGATAATTCTTTCCTCTATAATCTCTGGTGCATCCAAAAGAAGTGGTTTCATATCCCTTGGCCACTTCATCTCTCTTTCTCTTTGCCCCTTCCTCCCTGTTGGCCAAGATAATGAATTGATTAATTAATTGATAGCCACTTCTCTTAACATTACAGCCGCCTACTCGGCATAGCCACTATAATGGTGCACCCAAGAGAATAGGGGCATGAGGGTAGAAACCAGAGCTGGGTAAAGGGAGGCCCTCCCGTCGGAACAGATTGGAACTAAAGAGGCTCTCAAGAGTCTAAAATTAAGCATACCATGCATAATTACATATATAATAGAAGATTGGATTCGATACTGTAATTACATATATAATTCATAACCAACTATGACCAAACTTCTCCATTTTTTGTAGCAATGACTACAAGTCTCAATATCTTGCACCGCTGGCATAGAAGAGATGTGAACTCAAATGACACGATTATAATGTGTTACACTACTGAGATAGCACCAAGATCTGGTGTTTCAAAGTTCAAATGGTTGGGTTCCACATCATTATAAGATGAGGGAATCGAAAGTTAGTAAGTATGTAGTAAAAGCCATGTATTTATAAAGTAAACCCAATAAGAATGAATGTTAAGCCAACGAACCCTCTAGCAGCAATGCCTCTCGTTGAGTCGGTTGTGCCATAATCAGTAAGAATAGTGTACACGGTACTAGTTTTCCATGCGCAGATGGAAGGGAGAATAGAGTAGCTTCGGCTAGCCCCATGACCTTCCAGGATTGATTAGTAGGATATCAATATGTAATCCTCAATCTAACATTACAACCAAGCCAGAGAACCCATAATGAAGATGGCACAATTTAAATAAAGGTAAGGTATCCTTATTGTTGTTTGTACAGTAACATTTGGAATTACTTGGTGCCTTTCGTGACAGCCACAACCACATGGAGTGCATGCAAAAAAATTTGGAGTTGTGGATTCATAATTAACTGTTGAATATTAATATTATTATATATTCTTTGCCATCTGCTTCCTCTGAAGTTGGGCCATATTTCCGTAGTGAATTTACCGAATACCAAGGCTTATAATTTCTCACTGAGAGGCCACCTTATCACTTTCCAAGCGCTCCTATTTGTGATCCCTATAATGAAACTCCTGTTGGAATTTAATTTCCAACTGCCTGTATAAGTTAGCAGGACAACAGAATTTAATTGTGAAATGATTGAAAGGCGGCAGAGTTAAGTTTTATGGCAAGTTGAAGAGCGGCGGCTTTAAATGAAGAAGCAGTGGAAGTGTTGCTCTTATCAGCAACAAAAACTGCATTAAAATCCCACCAAACATATTTATTCCAGAGGCGGCAATATTCCGGAGGGGCAGCATAGCTCGAGCAGCTGGAGGAGTGGAGACCCCCGGAGCAGCTGACGTCATCCTCAGCTGGACCCACCACTTTACACTCACAAAGGATTTCGGGGGGGTATGAGAACTCACGGGGATGAACTCCACGAAGCCCCCGGAATGCATAAAAGAGAAATAATGTTTTAAACATTATGTTATAGTTTTTGATTTAAATTGCTTTATTCACGACAATGTTGTTTTAACTTTTTACATAAGTTAATGTTTTATTACAGCAGTAATATTTAAGTTTTTACTTTGGTTAAATATATATTATAAATATATGATATTTATAATATATATACTATGTAATGTTTCATATAAAAGGGAATGTCGTGAGCGTTAAGAAAAATGAGAATGATGTGCATTGTGAGTTTGTTGTGTAATGTTTTATTATTGCCCGAAGGCTGAAAATAGTAAAACAGAGAGACAGAGTGTTTTGTGTTTTGCACAGCAGTGTGAAATATTTGTATACATAGCAGTGTATGTTTTAGAGAGACAGAGTGTTGTTTTGTGAATGACAGAGTGATAGTTTTGCACTGTGTTTGCAGCAGTCAAACTATTTTTTGTAAGCCCTCTAATTGAGGAAGAATTTGTAACAGTATTTTATGGAATAGAAGTTTGTTTTCAAGTGGAAACTCTGTCACTGTAAGTGAAATTTTAATATTTTCTCTGTGTTGAAGAGGGGAGTTTTATTCTCCATTTGTTGTTCTGGAATTTCCAAATATTCCAACATGGTATCAGAGCTAGTCCAGGCTCTTTGAAGATCAAAGAAGCTGAAGGAAGGAGTTCTTTGTTGTAGCAGCTTCTCCAGCAGTGTGAAGACTCAGCCAAAAAGAATTAAAGGTATTTCTCTATACATTTTATTGTGTTACTGTTGCAGAACGGTCAGTTATTTTAAATACATAGTTAAGTGTTTTTTTGAATCATAGTTAAGAGTGCAGAATAGCTGGAGCCAGCACTGGTATGGGTATGGGAAATATCCATCTCCCGATATTTAATGGGAAGAATTATGACTACTGGTTAATAACTATGAGAGATTTATTTGTCTCCCAAGACTTATGGGAATTTGTTGAGGATGGCTTTGAAGAGCCAGCAAATGAAGAAGAGTTTGAATATTTAACTCAAGCAGAGAAAGAGTTGCTGAAAAGCATTAGGAAGAAAGACTCCAAGGCTCTCTTCTTATTGTATCAAGCAGTGCATGAGAGTGTGTTTCCTAGGATAGCAGCAGCCAAGAAATCCAAAGAAGCATGAGAAACTCTCAAGATAGCCTATCAAGGCATGGAAAAAGTGAAGACAACAAAACTTCAGTTGCTGAGGAGAGACTTTGAAACTCTCTGTATGAAAGAGTCAGATACTATTGACTCATTCTTCACTCATGTGATTGGAATGGTCACACAAATAACATCTCATGGAGAGACTCTTGAAGATAAGAGGATTGTGGAAAAGCTCTTGAGGAGTCTACCCTCAAGATTCGATGTGATTGTCACCACCATAGAGGAGACTAAGGATCTCACAAAGTTCATAGTGGATGAGCTACATGCATCACTGATGACTCATGAGCAGAGATTGGGTAGGAGTGAAAACTCATCTCTGGAACATGCCTTTAAGACCCAAATGTCTTTCGGAAGAGGAAGAGGGCAAGGCAGAGGAAACAAAAGAGGAAGAGGCAGAAGCCAAAACAGAGGTGGAAGAAACAGTCCAGCAAATGCTCAAGGAAGGGGCAGCAATCCAAATCAACATCAAGGCCAAGGCAGCAGCCAGCAGAGTGGTCAGCAGAATGCTCAAGGACAGAGGTATGATAAGTCCAATGTCCAATGTCACTATTGTAAAAAATATGGTCATTATGATAATGAATGTAGAAAGAAGCAGCATGATATGGGAAATAGAACTAGTGCAAATTTCACTAGAGAAAATCTCAGCCAAGACAATTTGTTTTTAGCTTGTAATATGGTTGAAGAAAAGAATGAAGACTTATGGTTTCTAGACTCCGTTTGTAGTAACCATATGACAGGAAACAGAGCAATTTTTTCTATGATAGATGAGAGTGTGAAGTCACAAGTCACACTAGGAACTGATAGAAAAGTTTTTGTTATGGGAAAAGGAAATGTAAATGTTTTAACAAGGAAAGGTGCAAATAAATCCATAGCAGATGTCTATTATGTTCCAGGAATGAAGTGTAACCTCTTAAGTATTGGACAGCTTGTTCAAAAGGGGTATAATGTATTTTTTGAGGATGATGTTTGTACCATCATGAACAAACCACCCAGCAAACAATGTATTGTTGAAGTGAAGATGACAAGGAACAGGATGTTCCCTCTTAGAATGAGAGCAAATTTGAAGAATGAAGAAAAGATAGCAGCAGTGGCAAAAGAGGCTATCCAAAGCGAACCAAAAGATGAAAATTGGTTGTGGCACTTGAGATTTGGACATCTCAACTTTGGAGGTCTTAACTTGTTGAACAGAAAAGGAATGGTAAGAGGTTTACCATTGATAGAGAAACTAGACAGCCTTTGTGAAGGTTGTATCTTGGGGAAACAACACAGAGAAAGTTTTCCTTCCGGGAAAAGCATAAGGGCGAAAGCACCCTTAGAGATTGTCCACTCAGATTTATGTGGACCGATGCAAACTCCATCGCTTGCTAGCAGCCACTACATGTTAACATTCATAGATGATTTTACAAGAAAAACTTGGGTTTACTTTTTGAAAAATAAAAGTGAAGTGTTTAAAAAAATTTTCAATTTCAAAGCACTTGTTGAGAACCAAAGTGGGCTACACATCAAAGTCCTAAGGACTGATAGAGGAGGTGAGTATATATCTAAAGATTTTCTACGTTTTTGTAGAGAAAATGGTATTCATAAGTAGTTTACAACTAGATATACTCCGCAGCAAAATGGAGTAGCCGAAAGGAAGAATATAACCATAATGGACATGGCAAGGAGTATGTTAAAGGCAAAGCATTTGCCTAATGATTATTGGGTTGAAGTTGTACATTGTGCAGCGTACATTCTAAATAGATGCCCTACAAAAGCAGTTATGAACAAAGTGTCGGAAGAGACATGGAGTGGCACAAAGCAAGGTGTCACACACATGAAGGTATTCAGATGTGTGGCTTATGCACACATACCAGATCAGCTAAGGAGGAAGTTGGACAGCAAGGGGGAGAAATGTATTTTCATTGGATACAGTGAGGAATCCAAGACTTATAGGTTATACAACCCATCCACCAAGAAGTTTATTGTGAGAAGAGATGTTCAATTCATTAAAGAGGAAGCTTGGGATGGAAGCATAGAGAAAACAGTGAATGTTAAACACTGTTTATCTCATGATGAAAATAATGATGAGTTGGCTGAAATACATCCCCAAACAGCAGCACCAACACAAGAGCAGAAATGCACACCCTTGAGGAGAAATGAAAGTGCTTCTCCAAGCACACCACAAGGAGGAAATTCAAGTGCTTCTTCAAGCATTTGTACACCAAATGAAAGAAGTAAGAAGTTCAGAAATTTGAATGACATTTATGCACAAGAGGCAGCAAATGAAGGTATCAATTCTTTGTTTGCTTTATATTGTCATGTTGATGACCCTATTCATTTTGAGGATGCTATTAAAGATAAGAAATGGATAGAAGTTATGGATGAGGAGATTAATGCCATAGAAAGAAACAAGACATGGGATTTGGTTGAACTCCCAAAAGGTAAAGATGTCATTGGAGTTAAATGGGTCTACAAGACCAAGAGTAATGCTGAAGGAAAAATAGAGAGACACAAGGCCAGACTTGCTGTCAAAGGGTATAAGCAGAAGCATGGGATAGACTATGAGGAAACTTTCACACCGGTTGCTAGAATGGAAACCATGAGAGCAGTGCTGTCCATAACAACACAAAACAAGTGGAAAGTTTACCAAATGGACGTGAAGTCAACATTCCTAAATGGAGTGTTAATGGAAGAGGTTTACATTGAACAACCTCTAGGCTATGAGAAGAAAGGCCAAGATCACAAAGTGTGCAAGTTGAAGAAAGCTCTTTATGGACTAAAGCAAGCGCCAAGAGCATGGTATAGTAGGATAGATTCCTATCTACTGGAAAATGGATTTGAAAAGTGTGAGGGAGAACCCACCCTCTACATCAAAGAAAAAGATGGAAAAATGTTGATTGTAGTTTTATATGTTGATGATGTTATTTTCACAGGTAATGATGATTACCTTATTGAAAATTTTAAAACAATCATGAAAGAAGAATTTGAAATGACTGACATGGGTTTGTTGAGATACTTCTTAGGAATAGAAGTAGAACAAGATGAAAATGGGATTTTTATCTCACAGGAAAAATATGTTAATGAAGTGCTGGAAAGATTTAATATGCAGGAGAGCAAAGCAACAATCACTCCCACAGTGATGGGATTAAAACTCAGCAGAGAGGACAACAGCAAGGATTTTGATCCTAG
Organism: Pinus albicaulis; assembly: GCA_034641835.2. NCBI lineage: Eukaryota > Viridiplantae > Streptophyta > Pinopsida > Pinales > Pinaceae > Pinus > Pinus albicaulis. The sequence continues at coordinate 537,602,239 of CM076579.1, read as the reverse complement.
CTTGTACAAGAGCATAGTTGGCAGCCTCATGTATTTGACTGAAACTAGGCCCAATATAATGCATGTTGTTAGCTTGATTTCCAGATTCATGTTGAAGCCAAAGGATGCACATTGGCAGGCAGCGAAGAGAATTCTGAGGTATGTTAAAGGAACCAAAAGGTATGGGATTTTATATACTGCTTTAGAATGTTCAGATTTAGTTGGATACACTGACAGTGATTGTGCTGGAAGTGTAGATGATCGGAAGAGCACTTCCGGTTATTTTTTTCACATGGGTTCAGGAGCCATTTCATGGGCTTCTAAAAAGCAGCCTATTGTAGCGTTGTCTACAGCAGAGGCAGAATATGTGGCGGCTGCAGCAGCAGCGTGTCAAGCAGTTTGGACGAGAAGAATGTTGAAAATTTTATGCCAAGAACAGATAAAAGGGACAGTGGTTTACTGTGATAATAGCTCAGCGATAGCTTTATCTAAAAATTATGTTTTTCATAAAAGGACAAAGCACATAGACACCAAGTTTCACTTCATACGTGAATTGGTTAACAATGGTGAGATTGTTTTGCAGCATCGCAGAACAGAGGATCAATTTGCTGATATCCTCACAAAACCATTAGCTCAGAACAGTTTTAATTATTTCAGGAAATGCCTGGGTATGCAGGAAAACCCAGTAGTTGAAATTAAGGGGGAGTGTTGGAATTTAATTTCCAACTACCCGTATAAGTTAGCAGGACAGCAGAATTTAATTGGGAAACGATTGAAAGGCGACAGAGTTAAGTTTGATGGAAAGTTGAAGAGCGGCAGCTTTAAATGAAGAAGCAGTGGAAGTGTTGCTCGTATCAGTAACAACAACTGCATTAAAATCCCACCAAACATATTTATTCCAGAGGCGGAAATATTCCAGAGGGGCAGCATAGCTCGAGCAGCTGGAGGAGTGGAGACCCCCGGAGCAGCTAACGTCATCCTCAGCTGGACCCACCACTTTACACTCACAAAGGATTTTGGGGGGGTATGAGAACTCACAGGGATGAACTCCACGAAGCCCCCGGAATGCATAAAAGGGAAATAATTTTTTAAACATCATGTTATAGTTTTTTATTTAAATTGTTTTATTCACAGCAATGTTGTTTTAACTTTTTACATAAGTTGATGTTTTATTACAGCAGTAATATTTAAGTTTTTACTTTGGTTAAATATATATTATAAATATATGATATTTATAATATATATATTATGTAATGTTTCATATAAAAGGGAATGTCGTGAGCATTAAGAAAAATGAGAATGTTGTGCATTGTGAGTTTGCTGTGTAATGTTTTATTATTGCCCGAAGGCTGAAAATAGTAAAACAGAGAGACAAAGTGTTTTGTGTTTTGCACAGCAGTGTGAAATATTTGTATACACAGCAGTGTATGTTTTAGAGAGACAAAGTGTTTTTTTGTGAATGACAGAGTGATATTTTTGCACTGTGTTTGTAGCAGTCAAATATTTTTTGTAAGCCCTTTGATTGAGGAAGAATTTGTAACAGTATTTTATGGAATAGAAGTTTGTTTTCAAGTGGAAACTCTGTCACTGTAAGTGAAATTTTAATATTTTCTTTGTGTTGAAGAGGGGAGTTTTATTCTCCATTTGTTGTTCTGGAATTTCCAAATATTCCAACAACTCCTAATATTTCGACTAACATCATTAATTATGTTAATGAACCCAGCACACAGAAGGCCACTATCATTGATTTGTTTCATCATAGTATGTGGGGGTCCTCATTGATGACTATTCACCAACTTGTCGAACGAGGTTACTCCCTTTGATCGAGCCAGGAATGGATTCATCATCACTGCCCTTATAATCATGCTCAATTGAACTCATATAAATCTAACCACAATAGTTTGCAATTGGGTTCATATGAACTCGTTTCAATTTTTTCCTTTAATTCATTAATTTAGTTTCATTTATTTATTGGTTTAAAACATTTATTTCAAAATTCAATATTTATATTCTTAATATATCAAAATTCAATTACAACTCATCTTTTGTATTTATTAACACTAATTTAGTTTCATTTATTTATTGGTTTAAAATCTTTATTTCAAAATTCAATATTTATATTCGTAATATATCAAAATTCAACATTACAACTCGTATTTTGTATTTATTAACACTAATTTAATTTCATTTATATATTGGTTTAAAAGCTTTATTTCAAAATTCAATATTTATATTCGTAATATATCAAAATTCAACATTACAACTCATCTTTTGTATTTATTAACACTAATTTAGTTTCATTTATTTATTAGTTTAAAAGCTTTATTTCCAAATTCAATATTTATATTCGTAATATATCAAAATTCAACATTACAACTGGTCTTTTGTATTTATTAACACTAATTTTGTTTCATTTATTTATTGGTTTAAAAGATTTATTTCAAAATTCAATATTTATATTCGTAATATATCAAAATTCAACCTTACCACTACTCTTTTGTATTTATTAACACTAATTTAGTTTCATTTATTTATTGGTTTAAAAGCTTTATTTCAAAATTCAATATTTATATTTGTAATATATCAAAATTCAACATTACAACTCGTCTTTTTTATTTATTAACACTAATTTAGTTTCATTTATTTATTGGTTTAAAAGCTTTATTTCAAAATTCAATATTTATATTCGTAATATATCAAAATTCAACATTACAACTCTTCTTTTGTATTTATTAACACTAATTTAGTTTCATTTATTTATTGGTTTAAAAGATTTATTTCAAAATTCAATATTTATATTCGTAGTATATCAAAATTCAACCTTACGACTCGTCTTCTGTATTTATTAACACTAATTTAGTTTCATTTGTTTATTGGTTTAAAAGCTTTATTTCAAAATTCAATATTTATATTCGTAATATATCAAAATTCAACATTACAACTCATCTTTTGTATTTATTAACACTAATTTAGTCTCGTTTATTTATTAGTTTAAAATCTTTATTTCAAAATTCAATATTTTGCTAGAAATATTGTCATTGATGGCAAAGGAGCAGAAAGGAGTATCACCATAGAGGCAAAAGAGCATCGATATAAGCATAATCTAAAGCAGAGAGAATGCAGCTAACAAAGCAGCAAAGGCAGCAAAGGCAGCAAAGGCAACAGAGAAGTAGCAAAGGTGTGCAGCAAGCGAAAGAATCCCAAGTCGGAGTGAATAGAGAATAGAAGATCAAGCTCAGGAGAGATCAACGCACTTAGAATAAAGAACAAGCTCAGGAGGAGTAGCGTGGAGGGAACAGTGTCACAGAGCGGGACAGCGTAAACAAACAGAAAATAGACTAAGGCAGAAGAATTCCAAGTGAGGTGAATGGACGATCACGATTAGATCGCAACAACAAAGGCAAGAAATGAATGGATAAGATTCATCGCAAGATAAGCAGGGTAGAAACCAATCGGAAGTGCCAGCAACAGCAAGGACCGTAGATCTAGGCAGATCAATGGTGACGATCACATCGGCGGAGATCGAAATCGCAAGTCATGAGGTAATTGTTTTAATTTGCGATGCGATGTGGCGATGTGAAGGGACACATGGCGGCACAGCGCAATATCGCACATCGACGATGTGAAGTTCATCGCATACCGCGAAGTGGCGATGCGATGCTATGAGATGCGATGAGGAGATGCGATGGATGCGATGCGATGCGATCGCATATCGCAATCGGGGCAGGAGAGATATCGCACAATCTTAGAAGTCATGAGAATTGCAATGCGAAGTAGTGATAAAGTCAAGTGGGATCCGATCGCATATCACTCATCGCAAGCTCAGAACAAAGTGCGAAATGCGAAAAGAGTCTCGGATGCGATATATTTCAAAGATAAAGTCTACAGGATTTCAAATTCGAAGGTACAAGGTTTCCCTTTGAGAAATCGCATCGGGAGGATGAAAGAGCAACAGAGAAACGAAGAAAAAGAGAAATAGCCAAAACGCCGAGATACAGCCTGGTGGGGGACCCCTCACATATTTCATATCGGGAGATCAGATGGATGAAGGCACATGGGATAACTGGAATCACCAAAGTGCGATAAAGAGAGTGGACGCGATACAGATTGAAGCTGAAACCTAAAGCATTTCAAGTCCGGGAGTATGGGATTTCCCGTTGTTAAATCGCATCGGAGAACAAAGGAGCATTAGAACATAAAACGTTAAAACCTGCGGGCAAGCGAAATGCAATGCGCTATGATTGGTCACTGCATTGTGGGACCCTTTAACCAAAGTTAAGTCCGGGGCTAAGTGTTTTATGAAGAAAACCATGGAAGTGGAGGTCGACTCGGGTTACAAAGGAAAGACCTGAAAACATGAAAAAGGACCCGATCCCATGCAGAACAGTGTTATGCAGTTGCGGCTGTGAGTTAAGAAGAAAGGTAAGTCGCGATGAAGCGATAACCGTTGGATCACGGAGTAGAGATCTACGATGCAGATTAGAAGTGCTAATTTGGGCATCGATAAATGTGCAATATTGGCGGAAACAAAAAATTTTACAAGGGTATTATGTATTAAAGGCGTATATGGTTATAGAGCGAATATATTTAAATACAATCTTAAAATATAATGGAATATATTTTGAAATCCGCAGAATAGTGAAGGCAGGATTAGAAAACGGGTAAGTTGTTGTTTCGCACTGCTTTTGGAGGATAAGTGGTAAAAGGTGAAATGAATGCGATAGTGTTAAGAGGGCGACGCATGGCATTCCAGAACCGCCTATTTCGCATAGGTTGGGAATAATTAAATAACATGCAAGTTACTGTGCAAATTCCGTCGGATTGGAAAGTTAAGAAAAGGGGGAGTCTGATGATCGTCCGATTGATGAAAGGTTGATATGCATGTGAACGCTACCAGCACAAAAGACACAGGTAATGGAAGAAACAGAACAGTTATGCAGCAGAGCTAGCATATAACAGCAGAAACTAAAAAGACAGTGACAGCAGCAGAAAAGACAAATATATGGCGAACCAAGAGCTGAAAGCGTTGAATTGAAATATTATTGTATCTGTAAATGTAAATGATTTAATTATTTTATTATATGTGATGCAAAGGCAAGTCTCCGTAGGCAAAGAAAAACTCCAATTTAATTCTGAAATGAGTATACAGTGTTATAACCTCCTAAAATGATGAGCGAGAAAATGAAATGGTGGAAGGAAAAGAGTCGTGCATGTTCACTTCATATTCCTTGTAGAATGCAATCTGTCAAGAGTTATCTATATAAGAGATGTAATATCAGTGGAAAGAGAGAGGTTAGAGCACTGTAGAATGGATGAGAGAGGAAGAATAATGTAAGAGAGCTGCAGGAGGTTAGAGAGTGTAAGAAGAAGAAGGAACAAATAGAGAAGCTGTGAAGATTCAAAGATGATATAAGGCAGATATGAAGGCTGGAGGACAGCAGTGAAGAAGGAACATAACAGAGCTAATATCAAGGTAAATCAGCATGTGTTTTCATTGTAGTGTAAGGAAGTTGGTGCTTCCATATCAAGTTGTAGCTTGATCGATGTCTAGTTGTATCTGGCTGAGGTAGGAGTCTCCTGTAGGTTGCAGCCTACAAAAAATAGATGGGAGTTGGAGCTTCCTTGCAAGTTGTAGCTTGCAGAATTGAGGTAGTAGCCTCCTGTAGGTTGGAGCCTACAGAAAATTAGTGGTGAGAGGGAGTTGGAGCTTGCCTTTGCATCACAAAAATAATAAGATGTGGTTTTCTCCTTTATGGGTTTCCACTTATATCTGTTGTCTATGTGCATGATGATTATGTGTTGATATTTTGTATTTAATCTGCTTAATACCTGCTGCTCACTTATTAAGATTGTTGTTCCATTGTACATTAAGTTGATCTCAAAATGAAGATGTAAATAAGTGTAAAAGAAAGTTTTACAAGACCCTGAATGCACTAAACTGATTCACCCCCCCTCTCGCCCCGGACACCCCCCCCCTCTCAGTTTAACTAAGGGTTCAACATATTTATATTCTTTTTAGAGGTTAGCTTTTGTATATGTTGTTGTCTCTAGATTTAGATATTCAGTATCGACAGATATGGTATAGACTATTAAGACTTTTTATGTTTTGGTTGACATACTTTGAACTTCGATGGCCAAAATACTTGGTTTCCTACGGGCAGGTTGAGGTCTAGTTTTGTATATTTTGCCCGATTTTATTAATAGAAAATAGAAGGAATCACCTAAGCTTACCAAAAAAAAAAAGTCAATATTTATATTCGTAATATATCAAAATTCAACATTACAACTCTTCTTTTGTATTTATTAACACTAATTTTGTTTCATTTATTTATTGACTTAAAAAAATTATTTCAAAATTCAATATTTATATTCGTAATATATCAAAATTCAACCTTACAACTCGTGTTTTGTATTTATTAACATTAATTTAGTTTCATTTATTTATTGGTTTAAAAATTTTATTTCAAAATTCAATATTTATATTCGTAATATATCAAAATTCAACATTACAACTCTATCTTTTGTATTTATTAACACTAATTTACTTTCATTTATTTATTAGTTTAAAAGCTTTATTTCAAAATTCAATATTTATATTCCTAATATATCAAAATTCAACATTACAACTCGCCTTTTATATTTATTAACACTACTACTTAACGTTTTAAGACTATCTTAAAAACCATATAAAACAAGTCTAAAAGACGTCGTGGCAGCAAGTCGTCTATTGTATACCGAATACTGTCTTAAGAACTATAAAGAGCAAGTCTTCTATACCGAATAGAGTATATCACCTATGAAGTTATCTTAAAAACTATATGAAGCAAATAGTCTATTGTATACGGAATACAGTATATCTCCTATCAAACTTCATGATTCTCCTATCAAACCGGCAGGGACTACCACTGCCTACAGTCTTTGTTAACTAAACTTTCTTTAAGAATCAAACCAAATAATAATTTTAGTTGATCATGATAGTTTAACGATTGGAATATGGGTTAACTTAGTTTTGGATTTAAAAATAAGAACAATTAAACTTTCTATTCATTTTTAAAGAAAGATTTGCTTCACTGATTAAAAATATTTTTAATATAAGACAATAGGATTAGACCAACCAGCTTTAAGATCTTAGCTTTTCCATTACAGGTGCTTAATAACATATTTTAAATCATCAATTGAGAAAAACCCAATGAAATGATGTGTGGATTTGATTTCCTCAAAGACTTGAAGGGAAACATAAAGTTTTTTAAGATAGGTGTTCTAGTCATTTATGTTAATATTATTTGAGTCTTTAGTTTTTTTAAGACGATGTTCACTAAAGATCTTTCAAGCTCTTTTTTACAGAAAATTATAAGTTCTTCTCTTCTTCTTTTTTAATAGCACTCCTAACTCTTTTAGTTGCATTAGAAGTGTTTGTAACAAATCTTATTGCAATGAAAATTATAAGTTCTTCTCTTCTTCTTTTTTAATAGCACTCCTAACTCTTTTAGTTGCATTAGAAGTGTTTGTAACAAATCTTATTGCAATTTTATTTTCTCACTCATAGCAACATAAATTAAGCATGTTGTTTTCTTAAGTATATAATTGTTTAGAATCATTTTTAAACACAAAGATAGAGATTTTTATATGAATTATCAATTACAACATTTTTCATATCATAATTTAACAAAGCAAATGTGAAGCTTTAAGGAAAACTCCTTATATATATTTAAAGTTATCATAATTAGATGATGATCAAATATCGACTCATTATTATCATGTATTTCAACAATTTTAATTTCATTTAGCAAAATAATAGAGAATATGACATCATCAATGGCATTTATATTCTTTTCCACGATACAATTCATAAAGTTAGAGTCAAGCTAATAACTTAAGTCTTAAACTATTACAAATAATCTAGTCATAATATGGCATTTTAAGAAGCTCAATGCCATATAAATGTATTTCGATATTTTAGAAATTATTTTATATTTAAGAGTTAAGTTAATACTATTCGATTAATACCAAAATTATAAATTAGAATATTGGATTGAGCTCTATCAAATATAAAATTAAAAGAAGAAAAAATATACCCCGTAATTTTCATGGTAGCAATGTCATTACCCTAGACTCTGAGATTATGCTACTCCTCTTTTAGCTTAAAATCGTTTAAGAATAAGAAATATACCTTTTAATTTTCATAGTAGTAATGCTATTCTCCTTAAAAAGTCATGGGTGAATTGTGAGATTATTCTACTTCCCGTTTAGCTTTCATAATAAGCAAGAGTATTTCAAAGTTAATAAAAGGATGATAAGGATGATAGTTTGTATGGTTATTCTACTTTGTAAAAGATAGATTTGAAATTGTAAAATGATAATTAAAAAATAAAAATTATGAGTGATATTAAGTTAAATGTATTGGTTATACAAAAGTTAAATAAGTTAGTTGTATAGATTTTTTTAAGTTTTATTTTATTATTGGAAAAAAAAATTATATGTAATATTTAGTTTTTTTTATTAGTGGTTTACATTTAGTATTGAAAAAATGTAGTAAGAAAGGTTCAATTTGAAGTTTTCCTTAGTTAAATTAAGTAAAATCGAATTTTCGTATCAGCAGGACAATTTGGAGGCAATTAACTAGTGTGACATGGATTTTGTCACTCAATTAGCTCAGTAAATTCGAGTTAGAGAGCTTGAAGTTCAGTTATGCATGTGTGATTGCTAAATTTTAGTAATCCAGTTTAGTTATTTTCAGTTGTATTCAGTTAATTGGCCTCTAACCATTGATAGAGTCAGTTGAAGGTCAGTTGTGCAATGGGACATAAGTCTAACTCATAGATCGATTAGTTAACTACTCAATCAACCCAAAAAAGTTAATGCATGCAAGGAATTCGAGTTCCTTCGCTGAAGTGAAGATGATAAGGCAATGTAACATCAATTGTAGACTAGTTTTGAGTGTACAGGTGTTGCATGAGTCAGGAGATTAATCCTTGGTAATTACGCAATCAATTTGGAGGAAATTCCTAAATAATAGGGGCTAATTTCCTTAGGATTTTCACAAGGAAAAAGGAGGCTTGGTGAACAAATAATTGGCAAAGTATTGGCCAGAGTTTCTCATTGAGCAGAGAGAACAAGAATTCTTTTACAGGTTGACCTTTGATCTGGAGCTAGCTATTGTAATAGTTTCTTTATTAAATTGATTAATGCAAAGAGGTTTGAGGGGTTTCCCACTTGGGTTCCCATAGAAATCATTGTGTATTTGTAGTTTTTCATATTGCGTGTTTATGCATGTCATTCTAAATCATGAATTTTATTTCGCAAATCAGTAGAGTAGAATTGTGTCTCTTGTTTTTCAGTTTGAAATCTTAAGCAGTTGCATTTTTTATCAAATTTCTACATGGTATCAGAGCCCTGAAATCACATTAGAACCAGTACTTCGAACTTGTCTCTCAGGACTTTTGATTTTGCAGCTTCAATGTATCATTTTTTCTTCAAGAGAGGGAGAATGTCTTTCCGCTGACTGAGATTGGAGTGTGCCCTAGAGGGTAGCTCAAATTTCATAGCCTAGAAGGATAGAATGGAAGTCGTTAATGATGTTTTAGAATATTTCAAAATTGACATTGCAAAACCCCAACACTCAAATGCACACCAATTAGCCTAGTGGAAGAAGGATGTTGCAAAGGCCAGGAGAATTATTTTGGAAGGTGTGAGGGACCATGTGGTCTTGAATCTCCATGGAAAAGAGACACCATTTTCTATGTGGAAGACATTGACTTAGCTATTCGAAAATAGCAGTGACCATAGAAAATTGGCCCTAAAAGATAAACTTTAAAACATAAGGATGCAAAAGAATGATACTATTCTGCAATATCTCTCCAGATTTACATAATTTTTTGATGAGCTTGGAGGGGCGAGGATGAATGTTGCAAAAGATGAACTAGTGAGCCTAGCTCTTCTAGTCCTTCCAAAATCTTGGCACAGCTACTAGGACTCTGCTAATGAAAGGGAAAAATTACCGAATTGGGAAATTTTGTGGTATGATTTGGTTCAAGAAGAGTTCAAGAGAAATAAGAGAGATGGAACACCATCCAATTCTGAGGATGAAGAGAATTTTACCTTGGTTGGAAATGGGAAGAAGGGAAAAGGAAATATGACCCAGAGAAAACCTAAATCCAACCTAAATAATGGCAATAAGAAAGACTTGCACAACATAAAATGCTTCCACTGCCACGAATTTGGGCACTATGCAACAGAATATCCACACAATAAGTCTAAAAAGAAGCATTCAGGAGGAGCATTAGGTGAAGCATTGGCTTCAAAATTTGAATTAGACTTCACCCTAATAGCATGCATGGTAAACACAATTATGGGGAGTGTTTGGTACCTTTATTTTGGTGCCTCATTCCATATGACAGGGTGCAAGGATTTTTTAAGTAGCCTGGAGAAGAAGTATCTCCATATGCATATCTAATTGGGGATGACGAGAGGTACAATGCTACAAGAACTGGTATTGTCACCTTTGAGAGGGAGAAGGCCTCTCCTCTTTTCCTCAAAGATGATATGTTTGTATCGGGCTAAAGAAGAACCCAATATTTGTATTAGTTTTGGAGGATCGTGTCTATGGTATATTTTTCCGAGACACATAGCTACCGAGAAAGTGAAGCAGATCATGGTTCGAGTGAAGAACCTATACAAACTTGAGGTGGGAGATTGTAATGCATTGTGCAGTAAGGTTGAAAAGGTGCAAAGTTGAGATGTTGGAGAACTTTGGCACATGATATTGGGTCATCTAGACCATGGTGCCTTAAAAATCATGCAACAAATTACCACAAGTCTCCCTAAAGGCTCCCTTGACCAGCAGGATGTCTGCAAGGGTTACACACTGGGGAAATATGTCAAATCCACATTTCATGAAAGAGATAGCAAAGTAGATGCAATCTTGGAGCGAGTCCACTCTGATGTTTGTGGACCCTTTTCCAAAAGCTCCATAGATATACATAAGTACTATGTTATTTTTATGATGATTTCTCTATAAAATGTTGGATATTCTTCATTTGGAAGAAGGATGAAGTTTTCTAAAAATTTGTTGAGTTCAAGGCATTAGTTGAAAAGGAGACTGGGAAGAAAGTGAATACTCTCGGGAGAAAAAATGGAGGTGAATTTGTTTCGCATGCCTTCAAGGACACTTGTACCAAAGAAGGTATTTGAACACAACTGGTAGCACCCCATAACCCACAATAGAATGGGGTAGTTGAAAGGAAAAACAAGAGCATAGTGGGAGAAGCAAGGGTCATGTTGCATGATCATGGGTTGCCTTTACATATATGGGTGGAAGCATGCAACACTGCAATCCACTTGTAGAACTGGAGTCCTCATAGAATACTTGGCATGATCACAATAGAGAAATAATTCTCTAGGATAAATACTAATGTGTCTCATTTCATAATTTTTGGATCTTCAATTTATTGTCATGTCTCTAATGATTCAAGGAAGACACTTGAGCCTACAGCGGAGTTGGGAGTTTTTGTAGCATACATCGAAACTCCACATAATTACCAAGTGTATTTGCCTTCAATGAGGATGGTAGTTGTGAGGAGAGATGTCAAGTTTGATGAGAATAAGGCTATGATATGTTCTCTGGAATGAGAGTTGAGTATCCCACCGGAATAGGAGCTTCTATATCCAAAGGAGGAGCCTTTTGAAGAGATTCAAGAGGTTGTGGAGCAACCACATGCAGTGGAGCAGACATGAGGCGGAGTGGAGGGCATCCACTCAACCAGAATCTTCCAAATAGGGGAGAAAGAGAACCATAGAATCTGATAGATTGTCATAGGATGCAAGGGAGAATGTGGGAGCCCCCACATCACATTGTAGGAAAAGGAAGTCACCTGATAGGTACACTAGTTACATGGCTTTCATGACCGAGCTCACTGAGACATAGCCTTCCTCATTTGAGGAAGAATTTTCTCAACCTGTGTGGGTTGATGTCATGGTGGAAGAATATGAATCCATAATGAAGAACGGTATATGGGAGGTGGTGTCGAGGTCAGGAGGGAAATCAGTGGTTGGCTCCAGATGGATCTACAAATTAAAGAATGCATATGAAGAGAGCATGGAGAAGTGAAAGGCCAGATTTGTGGCCAAAGGATTCTCTCAGATAGAGGGAGTGGACTATGAGTAAAATTTTGCACCGGTTGCAAGATCTCCCTTAATCAAATCCATTCTAGCATTGGCTATGCGAATAGGGTGGAAAATTCACCAGACGTATGTGAAGGTTTCCTTTCTCAACGATGTTGTTGAGGAGTAAATTTACATAAAGCAGCCAGAAGGATTTTAGGCATATGATTGAGAGTCGCATGTGTGCGGACTCAAGAGAGCATTGTATGGTCTCAAACAGGCGCACCGAGCATGGTACACTCGGATCGAAAATTATCTCAATGGATTGGGATTCACAAAAAGTGAAGTGAATGCAAACCTCTATCACATTACGGTAGATGGTAATTTTCTTATTCCTGTTTTGTATGTTGATGATTTAATATTGACAAGTGATGAGCAGTTGATACGCTCTTGCAAAGAGGATCATGCAAGGTAATTTGAGATGAAATACTTGGGCTCAATGCATTACTTCCTCAGGCTGGAAGTATGGAAAGGTGATCGCGAATTGTTTGTGTCTCAAGGAAAATATGTCTCTGAAATACTTCAAATATTTCACATGGAGAATTGTAAGCCCATGGACACACCTGTAGCTACAAACTAGAGGAAGGAGTATGTCACTTTAGGTGAATAATTTGATGTTACCATTTACAGGTAGCTTGTGGGGTCTTTAATGTATCTTCTTAACAAAACACTTGACATTTGCTATACAGTAAACTAGCTACGTCAAGTTATGGTGAGGCTTACCAAGTTGTATTGGAAGGAAGCTAAGCATCTGTTATGGTACATCAAAGGCAATATCGAGTATGAATTATGGTACAAGAGGAAAAAGAGAGTGAAGATTCAAGGCTTCACCGATGCAGATTGGGCAGGGAGACCATCATACAGGAAAAGTACTTCTGGTTATATATTCAATGTTGGGTCCTAAACTATTTCCTGGTATAGTAGGAAGTAGAGGTTTGTGGTACTCAGTTCAGTAGAGGCTGAATACATGGTGATGAGGAAAATACTTGTGGGTCCTTTCAGTCAGGAGATGGATTCAACATCGGATATATTGTGATAATCATAGTTGCATTAATATCTCTAAGAATTTGGTATTTCATGACAGGTCCAAGCACATTTATATTTAGTATCGTCATTTGCGGGACTGTGTGTAGAGGAGAATTATGTTTCTACATTACATTCCAACTGAGGAGCAAGATAATGACATCTTGAAAAAGGCATTGTCAAGAGGTAAATTTGAATTCCACAGGTGCAGGATGGGAGTGGTGAAAAATCCCTTTCTTGCTAGGAGGGAGTGTTGAAAAAATGTAGCTGGGAAAGGCTCAAGTTGACTTTAGCCTTAGCTAAATTGAGTAAAATCGAATTTCCACATCAACAGGACAACTTGGAGGAAGTTAACTAGTGTGACATGGATCTTGTCACTCATATAGCTCAGTAAATTCGAGTTATGGGGCTTGGAGTTCAAGTTATGCATGTGTGATTGCTAAATTTTAGTAATCTAGTTCAGTTATTTTTTGTTGTATTCAGTTACCTGGCCTCTAACTATTGATAGAGCCAGTTAAAGGTCAGTTGTGCAGTGGGACAACAATCTAACTCAGATATTTGTCAATTAATTATCAATCAACCCAAAATAGCTAATGCATGTAAGGAATTCGAGTTCCTCAACTGAAGTGGAGATGAAAAGGAAAGCAATGTAACATTAGTTTTAGACTATTTTGAGTGTATAGGTGTTGCATGAGTCAGGAGATCAATCCTTGGGAATTGTGCAATAAGTTTGGAGGAAATTCCTAAATAATAGGGGCCAATTTCCTCAGGATTTTCACAAGGAAATATGAGGCTTGGTGAGAAAATAATTTGCTAAGTCTTGGCGAGAGTTTCTCACTGAGCATAGAGAACAATTATTCTTTTTCAAGTTTAGCTCAGAGTTGATGCTAGATATTGTAATAGTTTCTATATTCAACTCATTTTTTTAAAGAGGCTTGAGGGGTTTTTCATAATTGGGTTCCCCTAGAAATCACTGTGTATTTGTGGTTTTTCTTATTACATGTCTATGCATATTGTTCTAAATTGTCAATTTCATTCTGCATATAAGTAGAGTAAAATTGTGTCTCTTGTTTTTCAGTTTGAAATGCTGAGTAGTTGCAATTTCTATCAAATTTCTACATCTAGAGAAATCAAATCACTAACAAAATAAGAGAACTTATTTCCAATATTCATTAGAGAAAGATCTTGATTGGAAAACAAAATTATGTGATGTGATTGACATTGTTTTCCATGGTAATTATTTAAAGTATATTTATCGATACCTAGATAGCTAACATCAACAAAACTAAAGTCTAAACAATTGTGACTATAAATCTCACTGCCAACTGTAAACCATGGAAACATATATAAGAACATAAACAAAATTTTTAAGAGATGGGTGAAGTAGCCACCTCATTAGGGCTTTACTCTAGATATTTGAAGCCACTGAGACCTGTATAGTTGAGGAGACGAGCTTCTAGCCTAGATACTGCATCCCTCAAGTAAAATTTCCCTTTCCCCGTCTAAAACCAAATTCAATAGGATATCATTCTTGGCATCTTGCTTGTTGAGTAGAACCTAAGCCAGCATGGATTTCTTCCTCTAATACACATCTATAGTTAGTAAATATTGATTTTCCTAGCCTTAAATTTTCCTAGGGTTGTAAAGACATTGATGAAAATCCTCCAAGACTTCATGATCATGCATGGATTCACATTTACACACCACACTGTCTTGCAAGTCATGCAACTTTTTTTTGATGTCAAGGGATCTCTGAATTGTTGGGAAGACATGGCCACATGCAGTTTGACTCAAGAACCCCCTTATATCTCACAACCATCCTTGCCTCGGTTGATGTGGGCACACTTCCAAACCATCGTGATGAGCCAACAAAAAATGAGGACAATCCGTGACCCGAAGCTTGATGCTACTTACTAGCACAAACCATGTTCCCTGTGTAAGAATCCTAATGGAAGGGGCCATGTTCCCTTCCCAATTTATCATTTCCAATTCAGAAGTGTGCTTGCAACACCATTAAAATGATCCAGGTGGATATTGGTGGCCACCCACCTATTCCACTTGGATCCCCACTGTTGTTTCTTTTTATTTTCCTTAATGTAGCACAACTTACTATTTTTTGTAGTTTTTCGGGTCCTAAACTTCTGGAGCTATTTTGAGGGACTAAAATATGTTTTTAGGGAAAACGAAGAGACTAGAAAATTCCAAAACTAGTTCCCAGTTTTTTTTTCGGCCTCTTCTTCGAGATATTCGAAATAAGGTATTATGATAGCCAAGCGGCGATTATATGCCAAAGTTAAAACCTCGGGAAGTTGACATTCCAACTTACCACAAGGGGGGCCACAATATTTTGGTGCTTCATCTCCTAGGGTTAGGTTTTTGGATGTTTACAATTTCTCATTATTTCTCAATGATAAAAAGGCCATCGAGCCTCATTGAAACACAATTTATAGGCCTGTAGCCGCCACATCTCTTCCTAGAGATAAACTACCATCGTCCAAGCTACTTTATTTCCATTTTGTATGTAATCATATTTTAGTTCTTTGATATTAATGAAATGAAGTGTTATTTCTACTCCATCTCTATATTTATGGTTATATATGTATTATGTTGTGTTGCTACTTAAGTTAGAATCAATGGTATCAGAGAAGTCTTCTCTTTCTCTATTTTTTCTTTGCATGTCCTCAATGAGGTCATGGTATAAGGAGTTAGGGCTTGAACTAGTTGAACCTTTGCAATACCAACCTCTAAAACCCCGACGACCTCCCATGGCGGAAGAAAAGAAATATGAGGGAGCAAGAGATATTTTCAAAATATTTCTCGAAGAATCCCTCAAGAGACAAAGGAATGTGATGATGTACAACTTTTCCCAGATCCTTCGTTGGATGCCCACAGGCGACACATCTTCATCCGACGGTCACTCTGGAGGCGCCACTCCCTTCAAGGTATAAGTCAACTTTGAAATTCCCACATTTGAAGGCCAGATAGATGTAGATGTCGTAGATAGTTGGTTAAATCTGTTGGAAGGATATTTTTTAGTTCACGATTTTTTCAATAGGGAAAATATTACTTGTGCGCTCCTCAAAGTCATCCCCCATGTCAAGGAATGGTGGGAAACCTACTACGAATAGAGGGACGAGGGAGAACCCTCACTGTTTTCATCCCCACCCACTTGGAATTATTTCCAAGATGCCATCAAGGAAAAATATTACCCCATGGGGAGCTATGAAGACAATTACATACAATGGATTACATTGTCGCAACAAAGGGATCAAGATGTGCATGAGCTGACGAATTTGTTCCATACCCTGTGCACAAAGTTGGGTATCAAAGATTCAGAGAAACATTTGGTGCAAAAGTATCACAGTTTTTTGCACAAATACATTCAGGAGGAAATGAATTTTCTCGACATCTCCTCGCTTGGTACAACATACTGATATGCTGCCAAGATTGAGAAAAAATTTAAATAGAAGAAGCGAGACTTTGGATCTGTGAATATGAAGCAATGGAAAGGTGCCCCCAAACTGCAAAACAAAGGACAAATCCAAGGTGGGGCAACCTAGGACAACCTTCCAAAGCCACAATAAAAGTAAAACACCACGAAGACAAAGAAGGACATGGGAAAGTGGTGTGAGTTCCATAAGAGCCCCACTCACAACACAAGTGAGTGTCAGGAAAAACAGTCACTAGTGGTTGAGCTGAAGGCTTTCGAATCATATGCTTGTTTCGACTATGAGTCAAAACCCGATAAGGGAAATGACAAAGGGAAGAAAATTATTGGCGTGGAGCCTAGTGCCACCATTTCCACCACCAAGGTCCATAAGGATGAGCCTGAATATCTAGAGGAGGGAGAGCCCCTCTTCCCTTCCCATATGTGGGTGAAGGGTTATCCATTGCAGTTCATTGTCGAAAACGGAAGCCAAAAGAACCTCATTTCAACATAGGTCGTGAAGTGGTTTGGCCTACTGACCACAACACACTCGCAGTTGTACATCATCGAGTGGCTTCGCCAAGGAGGAGATATTCACGTCAACCAACAATGTCGCCTTCCCTATAACATCAATCCCTTCACATATGAGATATTGTGTGATATTGTTCCTCTTGAAGTTTTTGATGTATTATTAGGCCAACCATACTTATGGAAGTGGCATGTTGTGTATGACTCTAGGCCTCGCACTTTTATTATGAGAAATAAGTTGTACAGGATACTAGAGGTGGCACTGCCTACAATCATCTCTTTGGTCACTACGAAGCAATGCAGTAAGATAATTTCCCAGACCAGGAAATTTGTTTTTCTTATGATTCTCCCTCAGGGAAAGAAGAATATTGTGGCCATAGCCTCCAGACAAGGCTCCCCCATGCAGCAGTAGCATATGGACAAGGTCATGGAGGAGTAAAGGGACATATTCACCTCACTCGTAGGGGTACCTCTACACTATCAGGTCAAGCACTCCATCAATTTGACCCCAGGTGTGCTGCTACCCAATGGACTGATCTATCGACGCTTTGTTCTGGAGAACGATGAAATCAAGAGGCAAATTCAAGAGTTTTTGCAGAAAGGGCACATCGGGCCAAGTTCATCACCCCGTGGGAGCCTGATTGTGTTAGTACAGAAGAAGGATGACACCTAGAGAGTCTGTATTGACTATCAGGAGTTGAAAAATATCACCATCCAGAATAGGTATCCAATCCCACGGATTAATGACCTTCTGGACCAACTCAAGGGGGCCAAATATTTCAGCAAGATTAACTTGAAGTCCGACTATCACCAGGTACCAATCAAACCCTCTGATGTGTGGAAAACTACCTTCAAAGCCAAGGAGGGCCTTTTCGAATGGTTGGTCATGCCATGAATTCCCCCACAACATTCATGAGGTTGATCGAGGATATCTTGCGACCCTTCACCAACTCATTCGTGGTGGTGTATTTGGATGACATCCTAATCTCTAGCTAGATTTAGGAAGAGCACCTCCACCATATTCGACAGGTCCTCCAAACCCTGTGACAACACAAGTTGTGTGCCAATTTGGATAAATGCACTTTTCGTATGACCCAAGTTCAATATTTGGGGTACATTATTGATGAGTGGGGTGTGCTTGTGGACCCAACCAAGATACAAGTCATTCATGATTTCCTAGCCCCAACCACTCTAACATAGCTCCACAACTTTCTGGGTCTTTCCAACTTCTACCATAGGTTCGTGTGGGTATTCTCCTATATCACTTGGCCTTTGAGTCAAGTCACGAAGGGAGGAGAGAATTTTTTTTTCTTTTGGTATGAATCCCAACAGAAGGAATTTGACAATTTGAACTATCAGCTCTGCTTTGCACCAGTGCTCACATTACCAGACCTGCAAAAATTATTTGAGATTGAGACAGATGCCTCTGGCTATGCGATTGGTGAAGTTCTTACTCAGCAGGGGCATCCAATGGAATATCACAGTGAGAAACTTTCAAACACAGTATGAAAGTATCCCACCTATGAAAAAGAGATGTATTCCATTTTCTAGGCCTGCCGAAAATGGAAGCATAAATTTTGGGGAAGAAAACGGTCATCCACACAGACCACTAACCCCTGCAGTTCATACAGATACAAGGGAAATTGCAGAATGATCACCATCAGAAATGGTCTGCATACCTGCAACAGTTCCATTTGAACATTAAGTACAAGAAGGGTAGCACCAACAATGTTGTATATTTCCTCATCCGATAGCTGGTCATGGCACTGACCATTGTGCTTGACTCTTGCAGTAACGAGACTTCGGGGTGGCCGACTCTTTACAAGAGTGATCCAGAATTCAGAAACACATACTAGACGCTCCTAGAAGGCAAGAAATTTACAAATTATCACCTCCAGGATGCACTTTTATGCCACCTAGGACACCTCTGTGTTCCTTCAAGCGAGCATGCCAAGATGATTTGGGAAGCGCACTATAGTTGGGTCATTGGACATTTTGGGGTAGATAAAATAATGGCAGTACTATAAAAGTATTTTTATTGGTCGAACCTTCGACATGATGTTGGGAAGTACATCAGATCATGTACTACCTGTGTCATTTCCAAACTAACCATCAAGAATCAAGGCCTATATACTCCTTTTCCTACTCCTAGTCGACCTTGGGAATCCATCTTCATGGATTACATGTCAAGCCTTCCTTATACTAAGCATGGAAATGACTGTGTTATTGTGGTCATCGGCAGATTCTCTAACATGGTCATTCTAGCAGCCTGTAAGAAGAGTATCACAGTAGAAGCCGCTGCTACGTTCTTCTTTGAATGAGTGTGGGTACACTTTTGGATCTCATAGTCCATTATCTCATATTGAGACAACAGGTTCCTAAGTACATTTTGGTCAATTCTCTGGTTGATGTTGGATACCAAGCTCACTAATTTCACGACTTTCTGCCCCAAAACTAATGGCCAAAAATGGGTTGTCAATAGGATGATCGTACACATTATGTGCATGTGCAACTCAAAGCATCCACACATGTGGGATGAAAGCCTCCCCTATCTCCAGCATAGCTACAACAGAGCTCTCCATAGCTCAACTAGACACAACCCCTACAGGTGGGGTTGGGATTCCATCCACTGTCCCATTGATGTGACCATACCATTTGCAGCTACTCAGGAATATTCGACTCATGTCCATTCTGAAGCTGACAGGGTTACCAACTTCATTAAGTGCATTCAGCACATCCGCCAGCAGGTCCATGACATATTGGATAGAGCCAATGCTAAGTACAAACAATGTCATGATCAGCATCGGGTGCCACACAAGTTCCATGTGGGCGACAAAGTTTGGTTACATTTGCAAAAGGAGCATCTCTTTGGGGCCCACCGCAAGCTTCGTACGCTCCGATATGGGACTTACACCATCACTAAGGTTGTGGCAGACAATGATTTTGAGCTCAACATTCCCTCATTCCTTGGCCTGCACCCAGTGTTCAATGTGGACTATTTTCGACCATACTTTCCACCATTACTAGATGCATTGGGCATTGCAGAACAACTCACACCAATAGACTTAAACCCATACTGCATGGAATAGGTCACAACTGATTGAATCATGCACATGCATATCAAGAACACTCGCCAACAAAATATCCAATTGTATCGGGTTTTCAAAGTTGGCCAACTCCTGCACCAAGGCAAGTGGCTCACTAGGGACCAAGTTCAGCAGAAGTTTCCCCATCTCATGGAGGCACTCAACGCAATGGGGACCATTGCTTCCTAAGAGCAGAGGATTGATCCAGGTGGATATTAGTGGCCGCCCGCCTATTCCACTTGGACCCCCACTATTTTTTCTTTTCATTTTCCTTAATTGTAGCACAACTTACTTTTTTTTTGCATTTTTTCGGGTCCTAAACTTCTGGAGTCGTTTTTGGGGACTAAAAGACGTTTTTAGGGAAAATGAAGAGACCAAAAAAGTAGCCAATCATTTCTTGATATATTTTTGTCCTCCACTTAAAGATCTTCTAAATGGGGTATTATGATAGCCAAACGGAGATCATATGCCAAAGTTATGATCCCGAGAAGTTGACATTCCAACTTACCCCAATGGATCCGATAAGATTTTGGCGCTTCATCTCCTAGGGTTAGGTTTTTGGATTTTTAGGGTTTCTCATTATTTCTCAATGATAAAAAGGTCACCGATCCTCATTGTAACACAGTTCAAAGGCATGTAGCTGCCACATCTATTCTCAGAGATAAGGTACCATCGCCCGAGCTAGTTTATTCCCATTATGTATGTAAGCATATTTCAGTTCTTTGATATTAGTGAAATGAAGTGTTATTTATGCTCCATATCTGTATTTATGGTTATATTTGTATTCTTTTGTGTTCCTGTTTAAGTTCGAATCATAAAATATCTTGTAACATCAATGATTTCACTCCAACATGACTACAATCAAGTCGTTGCGTGCAAATGGATCCCATGATATGGCCTATTGAGTTCATTAACCACTAAACCTTGAGACTCATAAACACTTAGTGTACTCCACATTTATGGCTAAGGGAACGTCACCTCTACTCGTGGAGCAATGTGACAACTCCTCTTGTAACCTTCCTCCTCAACCCATTTAGGGGTATAGGTTATATAAATTACTCTTATACATTTAATCTCTAAAATAATTTTTTTATTAATATAATATCACTAACTATTAAATCTCTTCTCTTCATATCAATCGTTTTTCTTTAATTTTTGTGTCGAGGAGCACTTTACAACCCAGTATGAGGGCGATGTTGTAGTGGTGTAAATATTTGTTTATAAACATTTACATGTCAGCTCAATAAAAATATACAATATAATGTCTCTTGTAAGAAAACACAATATATATAAATATACATACTTTTTATCAAATATTACATTCAAAAAAGAATTGCACTTCAAGAAATTTAATCCCTCTTAACATTTAATAAATTCAAAATTAAAATAAATCTAAACTCATATATATATATATATATATATATATATAATCCTCCATCATGAACAACTCTATAACAATTCTATTTCAAAATCTCAAATGCTCTTAATCCGTATTAATTACATCGAAATTATCCTTTACCACCACTGTTGTTTTATTTGATATATAAATACTTTATAAATACTCACTAAAAGAAGAGTTTGTGCACAAGGAAAGTGGTACCATTTATTTTTATTTTTTTTATTAATTTGCAAGAATGAGAGTCCTAAGTAAAGACGTTTTAGAATGCGTAAAGCTTTCACCTTGAATGTGCAATGGAAACGAAAGTCATATATCGTGGACAATAATGTCTCGATCTTTAAAGACAATGTAGGGTTGTATTGGAGGG
Organism: Pinus albicaulis; assembly: GCA_034641835.2. Lineage (NCBI taxonomy): Eukaryota > Viridiplantae > Streptophyta > Pinopsida > Pinales > Pinaceae > Pinus > Pinus albicaulis. The sequence continues at coordinate 537,580,271 of CM076579.1, read as the reverse complement.
TATATATCTTTCAAAGAGATATAGTTTGAATAGGAAGAAGCTTTTATTTATTAAAAAAACGTTTGAAATTTAAATTAATTTATTATGTAAAAATCGGGCATATTCATAGATCTTGGACGATAAATGCCTCACGCTTTAAAGACAATGTAGGGTTGTATTTGAAGGTGGATTTTTTCAAGAGATATGGTTTGAATAGGAAGGTGTATATATTTGGATTACATATTATAAAGTTTTTATTTTAGATATTATTTTTGGGATTCAACTGCGTTAATTTAGTCATTCATTTATGACCATTTCTATGAGAGGTAGTTTTTATTTATTAAAAGTTAGATTTAAAATTTTTGTGATTTACAATGTAGATAACAGAATTTTTGGATTAATCACATCATTAGGATTAGGTCGACATTTTGAACCAACTAATGTGGTTTATCCTCAAGACAGGGGGGGTCTTGGGAATAAACCACTGCCTGGTCTCACTCCGAAACTCATGGGAATTAGTTATTATCTTAGCGATGTTCATTTTTTTTAATTGTTGGACAACATAGAGAGATAATTTTGATTATCAAGAGTGGGGTTGATCACTTCCTTATAGTATTTTAGCTTCCTTATAGTAAAATAGAATTAAATAATAATATCAAAAATGATTCATTCTATCATATCCATCCGGTTATACATAATGAGGAAGATACATTTGAAGAAATATGCATAACATAAAATAAAAGATACAATTAGGTATTTTAGAGAGCTTTAAATTATTTCAATTCATTCAAGTCATAAGAATCATAGGAGAACATTCACAAGATCTCGTGCTTAATAAAAGTCTATGAAAATGTCATGCACCCCTAAAATAGTTGCCTAGAAAGTAAAAAGTATTACAATTTGGAATTTAAGTTCAATTAGAGTGTGTGCCTAGAGCACTCAATAATTTTTTTATAGTTGAATGGAAATTGAATACATTTGTCCTTAAAGGAATGGGATGGGGCTCTCGTGGACCAAATATATAGTATAATAACCTGGAATAAAGAAAAGAATTGTAATCAAGGATCAACTTTATAATTAAACAACATAATTCATAAAGTTGGATGATCTAAGATTAGGATGAAAAAGAAAGGGGAAATTTCTTCAAATAATATACAAAACATGCACAAAATTGCTAAAGAATGGCTAATGAAATAAATCCTCTATGCCAAAATATGCTTCATCACTTTTTTTTATAATAAAATTTTGTTCATATTATTGGAACTTCTTTATGGTTATATTTCTTTTTCCCTTTTTGTGCTAATTAAATTAAATCCTAAAGTTGGATATTCATCCTCCAAACTAGGTCCCATTTTAGAAGTTCAGAAATTATTTCTAATAAATCATTTTTTCGAAATAAATTACTTCCAAGCTAGAAATAGTCACCACTGTATTTTAATTTTTTGGGCATGATGGATGTTATTTCAACAATGGAAACCATTTTCAAAATGTTCTTCATGATGAAGTTTTCAACAATAAACAATGAAATTGGCATCCAGAAACAACATCCTTGATCCTAGTGAAAATTAAGCACCTACACTAGGTGGGGCCCACACAGGCTATTTTTAGGTGGATGTCTATTTATAGATGCATGAGCAAATTCTATTCATAGATGAGGTCTATTTATAGATGTATGTGCAAGTTCTATTTATAGATTGCATGTCTATTTATAGATGCATGTCGGTTATTATTATCCCTTAATATTAGTTGGACAATAAAAAATATTATATTCATTCAAAGCTTCTTGACCATTAGGGATTGCGCAGTGGAGGCAGGTTGTTTAGAGACAGTAAATTAGCTAAGGAACTTGCCAATTTTTGTATGACAGTGTGAGGCAGTTAGCTATTGTACTTAGAGCTCTTGGATTGGAGCTTTGTATGTAATTGTTTCATGATCCATGGTATAATACATAATAGAAGATAGTGGGGTTTTTAGCTTTATGCTTTCTCAGTAAATTATCTGTGTTATGTGTGATTGATCTTTCTTCATGATATTGCTATTGGCGATTGTGCTTTTTAATTTTGCAAATTTTTTGTAGAAGAGATTTTGTATTTAAAAGTGGCATATAATTGTTAGATCAGGAGAATCCAGACAATACATATTTTGTTTTAAATTTCTACATGGTATCGGAGCACAGGAGATTGCATTTGTGAAGCAGGAGCTCGGTTTGTTGGTGGAAAGAATTCGAATTTGCAGAAAAAGCTTTCTTGGTGCTACAGCTGATTCAAGATCGAAATGACATTCAATGGCTTGAGGTTATAGTATGCACTCGAGGGCAGCTCGAACTACATTTATTGGAAGGACAGGATCGAGGTAGTACTTGAAGACAATGGCTTGAAGGAATTCATTGAAAAAGGTGTTCCTAAGCCAAATGTTGCAGATGTTTCAAATATTGATGCATCACGAAAGAAAGTGGCAAAGGCAAGGAGGATTCTTTTGGAGGGAGTATGAGACCACATTGTCTCAAGCCTCCATGGGAAAGCCACACCATATGCTATGTGAAAGGCTTTGACGGATCTATTCCAAAGCAACAACGACCATAGGAAATTGGCGCTCAAAGATAAACTCAGGAAGATCAAGATGGAAAAGAACGACATTATTCCAGTATACTTAACAAGGTTTGTTCAACGTCGGGATGAACTTGGGAGTGTAGGAATAAGTGTTGTTGATGATGATTTAGTGAGGTTGCCTCTCTTGATACTTCCTAAGAGTTGGCACAGTTTTGAAGACTTTGTCAACGGATGGGAAAAATTGTCGGATTGGGAACGACTATGGTGGAATCTAGTGCAGGAGGAGTTCAGGCGAAACGCCAGAGATGGCTCTTCATCTAAGCATGATGATGAAGAGGATTGTGCTTTGGCTACCAAGCGAAGAAGGGGAAGGGGAAGAAATTCCATTCTAAATCTAAGGCCGATGAAGATGGCAAGGAGCACAATATGTCCAAAGTGAAGTGTTTTCACTATCACGAGTATGAACATATTGCCACAAATTGTCCACAAAAGAAGAAGAACAAGATGGTTGTTGGAGCTGCAGCTAGTGAGGCCCTTGCCTCGCAATTTGAGCTTGACTTCTCATTGATCGCATGCATGGTTTCAAGTACATTGGGATCGGGGTGGTACTTGTATAGTGGTTCTTCCTTTCACATGACGGGAGATAAGAAACTTTCAGTGACTTGGAGGAGAAGATCTCCAGATGCATATTGATTTGGGTGACAACAAACGGTACAGTGCGACCGGGATTGGTACCATTACCTTTCAAAGGGCATCAGGTAAACTATTTCATTTAAAATATGTAATGCATGTACCAGGTTTGAAGAAAAATTTAGTCTCAGTTGCAATGTTAGAGGATAGAGGCTATGATGTTGTCTTTAGTGAAGGAGAATTTTTCCTATGACACAAAGCAACAGGACAAGCCAAGAAGGTTGGGATTCAAGTTAAGAATCTCTATAGACTTGATGTAGATGGTATTTATATAGAGCTTCCTACTGTTGGGAAGTGTGGGAAAGCCATGCAATTGACCCTTGAGAGGGAACTAGATTTTCATGCAGGTAAGAGTGAACCTCAGGATGTGGAGTAGCCACAAGATGAGGATCATGGAGTGGGAGAAACCACTTATGCAGAGAAATTTCAAGCCAGATGGGCAGAGGGAGTGCATGCAGCTATACCACTAGGTGAGAGGTGGGGCAACATGCATGAATAATCCCAAGAAGAAATTTTTGGGCAGGATTCATTGAGATGGTGTGGATCTCATGAATCAAACCTAGCTACGAGGATCCCACAGAGCAGCAGTAGCAGGATCAGTTGGATTTATGCAATTAGATGTCATGAGGACATGAAATCAAAGTGACAGTGTCAGATACTGGAGCGCAGATTAGAGTTGACAATAAGTGCAAAGTGCATGGATGCAGAGGTCGACAGTGCAGTGGATCCAGAAGACATGTGCAGTTGTTACCAGTAGAAGTCAGAAGACTTTGATGACAGATGCATTATACTGATTCAGTTGTTTGGAGGTTATTCAGTTTCAGAAATTTTGCACGCAAAGGTTGCAGGGTGCATGCATGGAGTTGCATGGCACATGCAAAGGTTGCAAGGTGCATGCATGGAGTTGCATGTCGCATGCAAAGACATTCCTTTCTTGTTGAGAGGGATTGTTGAAGTTTGCAACAAGAAACTGTGAAATTGGCATCCGGAAACAACATCCTTGATCCTAGTGAAAATTAATCACCTACACTAAGTGGGGCCCACATAGGCTATTTTTAGGTGGATTTCTATTTATAGATGCATGAGAAAATTCTATTTATAGATGAGGTCTATTTATAGATGTATGTGCAAGTTCTATTTATAGATTTCCTGTCTATTTATAGATGCATTTCGGCTATTATTATCCCTTAATATTAGCTATACAATAAACAATATTCTACTTATTCAGAGCTTCTTGACCTTCAAGGATTGCGCAGTGGAAGCAGGTTGTCTGGAGACAGCAAATTGGCTAAGGAACCTGCCAATTTTTGTATGAAAGTGTGAGACAGATAGCTATTGTACTGAGAGCTCTTGGATTGGAGCTTTGTATGTAATTTTTTCATGATCCATGATATAATACATAATAGAATATAGTGGGTTTTTTAGCTTTATGTTTTCCCGGTAAATTATATGTGTTATGTGTGATTGATCTTTCTTCATGAAATTGCTATTGGCGATTGTGTTTTTAAATTCCGCAAAGATTTTGTAGAAGCAATTATGTATTCAAAAGTGGCATATAATTGTTAGATCATGAGAATCCAGGAAATACATATTTTATATTAAATTTCTACACTTCATTCCTCTATATTTCCAACGAGCTTTCCTTTTCCAAATTCTAACATCGAAAACCCAAGTTGTGGCCTTTGGAAGATAGTGACTTAGTAGTTGTTGATCTGCTCTATGTGAATATTGGCCTTTTCTTTATAAATTTTCCTTATTCATCCCATATGCATTGTAGAAGGGAAATTACAATAATAAATGAATGAGCTCCTCATATTATTTGTGTATGAACCAAAAAGAGCCATGAAACCTTACATAACTTTATATAATGTAGATTGTGGTTACCATCTCATTGCCCAATCATTTGTGTTTAACTAATACCTTCCAAATTTCACCCTCAGATATGTCTAGTTGGTTGCTACTTATCATAGGGAGATATGCCAAAGGAACTTAAGATAAAATGATATGAGAAATAACAAAAATGCATAGGTGAGATGTGAGACTTTGAAAAATAAAAGTAAATAAAGGTAAAAAATAACTAAGTAATAAAATGGTCTACGAAAATGGAGTGTGAGGTGTGTGGAGAAAATATTAATGTGGAGAGAGATATGAAGTGGCATAATGTACGTGAAAATAGCTAAGTAGTAAAATGGTCTATGAATATGGAGTGTGAGGTGTGTAGAGAAAATATTAATGTGCAGAGGGATATGAACTCACATAATGTACGTGAAAATAACTTTTAATTGGGAAAATGGAAAATAAATAAATGAACTAGATAATGATAAAATTGGAAGAAATGGAGTTAATGATAATTAAACTTTTAAAGGATAAAGGAAAATGACGACTTCTTTGGCATATGATATTTCTTCTTGAATTCGTAAATATTGGATATATTTGTGTATGTCAATTAGGGTTAATATCTCGGGTGGTTGCAAGGAAGGAATGAAATCCTTTGTAACAACCCTAGTTAAAATTCCATGTAAAAAAAAAAATATATATATATATATATAAGTCTAAGGTCATGGGACATGTATTTCAAGTTGAATGTTGGCCAAAAGAATCCTAGTGTGGGTGTTCATTTGGTTTATTATGGCTAAGGAAATTGAAAAAGGCAATGGAAAAGGTTTTGAAAAGGCAAGTGGCATTAATTGGCATTTTATATATGAAAATAATGGAAATTAGGAGAAAAGGAAGTTGAATGGTCACAAGTTGTGTGTGAGGAGGAAAATGAAGGAAAAATAATGTAAAGTGAAGAAAATAGAGGCCTCATTGATAAAAAGGCCTCTGAGGATCAGTTCACAAGATTTTGTTAGTACAATTTTGGAGCTCTCTCTCTCACACACTCTTGGTCACTTAATAGTTTTCTTGGAGAACACAACATTGGATCAAGGAAAGAAAAGAAGGCAAAGGGAAGCAAGGAAGAGCAATATCAAGCGGCTACAACAAGATTTTTTGTAGGTATTGAGTTGCATGTATGATTTCCTTGCTAGTTTTGGCATGCATGGTTATGCATGTGTGTTCTTGGTTCTCTTGTTGTCATGGGCATGGGTTTTTCCAGGTGTGACAATGTTCTTCATCCTTTCCTTGTCATTTCTCGATAGCCATGCTGTGATGGGGCTATCATGTTTTGATTGAGTTGGATTGTCAGATGGATTCGAAACTGAGTGAGGTGGTCTCTGAAATAAAGAACACATGGCCTAGTGATCCCTTAACCGTATTTTGGATTGCGATAAATACCTGGCCTAGTAACCCCTAAACCGAACTATGGGAACTTCCATATACTGTGTGCCTAGGTGGGCCTAGGAATCCTCGACTGGTGAATGGTGGGATATACGGTAAAGCCTAGAGGTGTGTGCCCTCGATGAGGCCTAGGAATCATTGTTCGATGAATGGTAGGATATGCAGTAAATCCTGGAGGGTGGAGTCTTTATTAGGCCTAAGGATCCTCAACCATTGTATTTAGGGATGTACGGTAAAGCCTAGAGACTAAGAGATAGGAGAAGTTCTCACAGTGTAGGTGGAGAAATTTGGTGTCATCCATGCTTTTTTAGGGCCTGGTGATCCAGCGGGGATTGCGATAAAGCTTGGTTATATTGATGAGGGTGAGGTGGTTTAGCCTCAGGAATCCCTGGTTGATTTCTGGTTATGAGTCCCACATTCATGCTTGGAATAGGACACGGGGGTGATTGGCTGAAAGAAATATTTGGTTCAGCCAATCTATAGTCGAGTGGTACGTGGAAGTTCCAAACTTGGTTGGCTTATGCATTCATTAATAATAATTTATTCTCCTTGGTATTTCATTTGTAAATGTATGGTTGTTGTATCCTAGTTAAGTATGTTGGTTATGAGCATGTTTTATGATAGTTATGATGTATGGCTCTCATCACGTATTGGTTGATAAATGAATGAACCATGCATATATGACATATTAGATGATAATTCAAATAACTTGATAAGGAATCAATGCTTCTTTACAAATCTCAGATAAGTATGAGACCCTTATGCTCAGATCTGTTGTTATAACCTATAGATTTCATGTTCATGATATATTCAACAAAATTTATGTCATGGTTAGGCTTGGTTAGTTCAAGTCCATGATCAAGTGTTGTGTTTGAGGCTTTGTCTTGGTGTCATCTATTGTATTGGAAAGTCTCATCAAGTTTCGGGCAGTGGTTTGGAGACTAGCCCTGAAAAGTGGCTTAAATATTGCAGTCTTTGGGACAATACTGGCTGAAAAAGGCTGCAGTCTCTCCCTTGAAGGCTTGTGGGAGCGATTGGATGGTTCCAGTCGCATGGAGGTTTTGTCATGGAAGTGAATGGGAGTTTATTTCAATAAAATGCTAGGTTAAATTAGTGGTTGGGCACCTGGAGTGGTGAATTAACTCTTGAGGGTCTTGTAGCACCCGAGGAAGGTCTGTAAAGTTTTTGTTCATTGGTTCCAATTCCTTAACTGCACTTAGGGAGTTGAATCATATCATAGTAACTCTTTGTCACATGTTTACCCCAGTGGATCGGTTAGCTTGGGTAAATGTGGGAGGAGGTTGTTACAAAGTGGTATCGGAGCATTTTTCAACACTTGAATTGGATGGGAGGAATGTGTTTGTCATGCATACATGTCAGTTGCATATGTGTCCTTTATTCTTGCAGTCTATGTGTTTGTTGTGTTGCATGGTGAGGCTCATTTTTGTCATTGTGTCTCCATGTAGAAGTTGGTGATGTTATTTTTGGGATGTGTTTGTCATGAATGCACGTCAGATGTATATGCATTTGTTATGAGCGTCAGTGTCTGTGTCTTGTTGTTCATGAATTTTCATGGTTATAGTTATGCATGTATAGTAGGTCAAACATGCAATGTGATTTCATTGTATGTAGTTTGTTTCATTATTATGTTATTGGTTTTTATGATGCATATGTGTTGATTGAGATAAAGCAAGAGATGTAGATCACCAGAGCGAGATTGCAACACTAGAATTCGGGGTAAGAGTAGATCTTCATATAGGTTTGTATGTTTGCCATGCAGGTACATGGTTAATGGTTGTCATAAGAATTAGGGTTAATTATATGCTTGTCATTCTATTATTATTATGGTTACATGTATGATAGATGCTAGTTAAGTGCGTTCATATGCATGTGCGTCAGATAGTCATGTAGGATAATAAATTGTTGTTATATGAATTTTTGCTAATGTTATATGTTAGTTAACTTGATGATTAGTATTACTACATTTAAGATCGTGATGTTATATGTATTGTTCTAATCTAGACTGACTATGCATATGTGATTGTTATGTATTAATGACAATTGTTTATGAGCTTATGATGTGAACATGTTAGCTAGTTATTGTTATGGATATCATGACCTTATTTATGTTTGAGTTGATGTGTTGTGAATTTATATCATGTTAATATATATTGATTGTGTAGATAAGATAGCATCCCCTGAGATACATTAAGGTATGAGTTTGAGTATGTCATTTATTTGGTGTTTGAATGCTTGACTATGTCATTTATTTGGTGTTTGAGTGTTTCGTGTCTATTATGTTGTCTGAATGTTTAATTTATTGCATGATATGAGTATTTGTCTATGATATTATATGAAGGAATGATCTTGTTTTAAGATGGTTGTACTAACGCAATATGTGCTGAGACAACTCATATGTACTTTAGTGTAAGTAGGTACTAGTTGTAGTATTACGATTAACAACTATTAGTTTATTATGACATGGTTGTTAGTCTTGGTAAAATTTAATTTCAAATTAATACACTTGATGTCTTTATCTTTGGAATGCGAGACTAACATATGTGAACAGTTGCAGTGGAACATACTTAGTATTAGCATGACAAGGTAATAGTTGATGTGTTTATATAACTAACAAATGGGTGATGTGACAGTACATAGTACGACTCAATTGCAGCAAGATAAAAGAAAGGAATTGGGTAAGAGTTCATTTTGAAATTTTTGGGAACTGCAATTCTAAATGAATGAGTGCTTGCATGAATAAAGGAAGTCTTCTTAACCTTGATTTTGTTTGAAATTATGTGGATATGTGTTAGATTCATAAACATGTATTTGACTGGTATAATAGTTGATTTCCAACTATGGTCAGATTCATCAAGGAATTGGAGTTCCTTGAGAGGTGTACATGTTCAGTTACAAGGTAGTGCACTTGGCACATCAACGTAAGGTAATCGATGTATTGTTATATTTATTTATACATTGACATTTATGTGTTTTTGGCAGTATAGTGTAGGGGATTGCATGGCAAAGGAGACTGCCATGAAATATTGAAGAAGGCTCATGTTTAATTTCCCTTGGAGGCATTGAGAACCCATGGGGTTGAGTCATGGTGGTTGCTGTCAGTTTTGTGACTTCGGTATTTTGTGATTTTTGTGAGCTTGATTTATGGGTTTTGATTATGTCTGTGCAAGGCCTTGCTACTTTGTTTTTGGTGTTGTATTGTTATTGGTTTTACATGGTTTTCTTCTTGTTTGTTTGTTGTTCTTTCCTTTTATGTTTTGAGACTCTTGGAATTGTTTGGGAAAAAGGAAAGGTGATGGAGCTTAGGGAGAGATATGTGGTACCCGATAGGTAATGTAAGACCTAGACGAAGCTTGGTGCATGTATAAGGTTAGTTGAAGGCAAGAGTATGACAACCAGTTGGATTGGTTGGGTCCATTGATGTAAATGGACAATGGCAGGACAATTGTGAGAAAGGTAACATGGAAGGTAGAGTAAAAGGTATTTGAGGCATAAGATGCCTTGGCTATGTTGGGAACTTTTATTCTCGATGTTATGCACATGATACATGGATAAAGGGAGTTCTCTTACCTTGACCTTGTGATATTTGGTAATTATGTTGTGATCATGTTTATGCTAATGTTTTTATATATGTATGTATGTATGTAAGTATATATGTCATTGTCTGACAGGATCATGATTATTTTATTTTTATGTTTATATGTATATATGTATGTATGTATGTTGTTGTCTTACAAGGTAATTAGGAATCATTCTTGTGGAGGAATGATTGCTTATGCAGGTGAATGGCATGAAGATATTATTGGTTCATGAGGAATCAAGTGGGAAGAGTAACCTGACAGATATCTGAGGTTAGTATCCTGTGGATATGACTTAATATTATGTGATTATACTCTGTCTATGCTTATGTTATGGACAGGAACGTTGAGGAATACATCAGTGGAATGAAAGTAGTGTGATCTAGGGTATGTTCAAATAATCATGGTGACAAAGAGACACTGGAAGCAAGGTTGCTTGGTAGAGATAGTGTGTTTTTGGATGTGCATTGCTATTGTTGTATATATGTTGTGCATGTTGTTTATTCAATGATTGTACCTATGGTGTTGTGTGTTTTTGTATATATGGTTTTGTATGCATATTTCATATGAGATTCCTAGTATAGATGGTTCTATGTACATGTTGGATACGTGTTGTTGTGTACATATCGTACTATGTGCATGTTGGTTATGTAGTGTTGTGTGCATATGGTGCTATGTACATGGTGTATATGCAATGTTATGTAAATATGGTGTTGTGTGCATGTTGTACATGTGGTGCTATGTACATATGGTGTTTTGTGCATGATTGTACATGTGGTGTTGTGTGCATATGGTGTTTTTTTCATGTTGTACATGTGGTGTTATGTGTAGGTGGTGTTGTGTACATGTCGTGCATATGGTGCTATGTACATGTGTTTTCGTGTACATTTCGTGCATGTGGTATTGTGTACACTTTGTATAGGTGGTGCGATGTACATGTGGCGCTGTGTACACGTTGTGCAGGTGGTGTCGTGCACATCTGATGTTGTGTACACATTGTGCAGGTGGTGTTGTGTACAGGTGGTACAGCGTAAATATTGTACATATGGTACTGGTGTACATTTGATATTTTTTACATGTCGTACATGTTATGTTGTGTACATGCGGTACTACATATGTGCATTATGTAGTCGTGGTGTCGTGACATGTGTATTCGTTGTGTTGTAATTTGTGTACGTATATGTACAACATTTTGTTATACACTGGGTGTAGGTATATGTATTATGTCATATTGTACACCGGGTGTAGGTGTATGTGTTGTGTTGTACACCGGGTGTAGGTGTATGTATTGTGTATGTGTTGTACATCACGTGTAGGTGTATGTATTGTGTATCTGTTGTACACCCGGTGTAGGTGTATGTGCCGTGATGTATATCAGGTGTATGTTTATGTACTATCTATGTGTTGTACACTAGGTGTAGGTGTATGTGTCGTGATGTATCAGGTGTAGGTGTATGTATTTTGAATGTGCTTTACACCAGGTGTAGGTGCATGGGACGTGATGTATATCCGGTGTAGGTGTATGTATTGTGTGGTGTCGTAAGTTGTGTGTGGATGTATGTGTTGTGATGTAAATTTTGTATGTGTACATGATTGAAGAAAAAAAAAAGGAATTGGGTGTGGAACTGATCTACTGTGCGTACAAAAAGGACAAAGGATAAAGGTAGAATTGAAGCACTGATTAAAAGATAAGTATTAGTGATTTATTTCAGTGTTATTATGTGTGTGATCTATGATTCTGATTTATTATGGTTATCTATGATCTGTGAATCTGGTTTATGATGATGGCATGTGATTCATGATTTTGATCTATGATGGTTGTGTTTTGAGCTAACTGGATGTGATATGTTTATACATGATGATTTGATCAAACAACTAGTTTGACTTGTTGTGATGGGAAGTGAATAGAATTTCAAGTGTGCCTTGTTGACGAGCTATCAATGAGGTATGGTGTCAATTTATTTCAATTTATTTTAAATATAATGGAATTTATGTGTTTGGTGCAAGAAATTATGGAAAATGCCCAGGTTGGGTGGTTGAAAGTAATCACAAGAATTAACAGCAACAAGAAAAGGAATTGGAAAAGGCAATTGTATGTTGGTAAAGTACTCCAGGAGCAAGGCCATTATGGGACACGGGTACCCAATAGTTCCCATTGATTTCCATGAGCATGCTATGATCGATATGATGGTTTGAGGCAGGTATATGCCTTGGCCTTTTTTATCTTCCGATGTGAGGAAACCTTTCCAAGGGATGGATCACACCCAGGATAAGGGATGCAGGGGAACTTGGAAGGTGACTGACTGCACAAAATGGGGTGATCGTATTTCTCGAGGGATTGTGTAGCAGAGAATTGAAGGTAGAGGATGGATTTGTTTTAGTCATTAACACTTCTAGATGGAATCATATGCACATTGGGAGTGTTCCCTAGAACAATGAACTTGTATATATTCACTAAGAGAACAAGTGGCGTGGGATTATAAGCTTGACATTGGATGCAAATTGGACTTTGGTAGTGGATTTTGGACTTCCTGGGAAGGAGGTGAATCCTGGTACTACTTTTGAGGGTAGAAGTGTGGGCCTCTAGTTTCCCTTGTTATTGATGGAGGCATTGTATATTTTTATTTGTTGGTTAGAGAAAATGTGGATATGTGTATACGTGTATATTATTGTAAATAATGTATCGAAAAATATTATAAAGCTCCATAGAAAATATGGTTATTTGTTGATTGAAGAAAATGTTCATGAGTATATATGGTTGTTATTGTAAATATCGTAATGAGTTGTGTTATAAATCTCCAGTAAACGGTATGTTTGTCATGTTTTCGTAAGGTTGTTCATTTTATTTATTGCATCGAGATAAGTTATAAATCTCCATAGGTAGTATGTTTCATTTTTTAGCAGACGTCTTAGTTATATGTGTCATTGAACACCGAGGATGGTGTTCCCCCATGGGGGAGGGCTCTATAGCAGCCCTGGTTAAAAATCCATGTAAAAAAAAATGTAATACCAAGGTCTTGGGACACGTATTCCAAGATGAATTTTTGGAAAAGCCATCCTAGTGTGGGTGTTCATTTGATTTATTATGGCTAAGGAAATTGGCAAAGGCAATGGAAAAGGATTTGAAAAAGCAAGTGCCATTAATTGGAATTTTATTTATCAAAATAATGGAAATTAGGAGAAGAGGAAGGTGAAAGGTGATAGGTTGCATGTGAGGAGGAAAATGAAGGAAAAATAATGGAAATTGAAGAAAATAGAGGCCTTGTCGATAAAAAGGCTAATGAGGATCAGTTCACAAACTTATTAGTTTAGTTTTGGAGATCACTCTATATTCTCTCTCTCACATGCACTCTTGGTCACTTAGATTTTTCTTGGAGCACTTCAGCATTGGATTAAGGAAATCAAAGAAGGCAAAATGAAGCAAAAAATAAGCAAGGAAGAGCAGGATCAAGGGGATATAGCAGGATTATTTGCAGGTATAGAGTTGCATGTATGATTTTCTTGCTAGTTTTGACATGCATGGTTATGCATGTGTATTCTTGGTTCTCTTGTTTTCATGGGAATGGATTTTGACAGGTGTGGTAGTGTTCTTCAGCCTTGCCTTGCCATTCCTGAATAGCCATGGTGTGATGGGGTTCTCATGTTTTGGTTGAGTTGGATTATCGGATGGATTCGAAACCGAGTGAGGTGGTCTCTAGAAGAAACAACACATGGCCTAGTGATCCTTGAACTAGAGTGTGGATTATGATATATCCCTAGCCTAGTAACCCCTGAACCATACTGTAGATTGCGGTAAATTCGGATAATGTGTGCCTCCGTGGGCCTAGAAATTATCGACCGATGAATGGTAGGATATACAGTAAAACCTAGAGATGTGTACCCTCGATTAGGCCTACAAATCCTTGGACAATTATTGGCAAGATATACAGTAAAGCTTGGAGGTTGGAGTCTTCATTAGGCCTAGGAATCATTGACCGTTGTATGTAAGCATATACTGTAAATCCTAGAGACTAAGATATAGAAAAATTCATCACGGTGTAGGTGGAAAAATCTGGTGGCATCCATGCTTGTTTAGGGCCAAGTGATATGGTGGGGATTGTGGTAAATCCTAGTTCTATTGATGAGGGTGAGGTGGTTTAGCCTCGGGAAGCCCTGGTTGATTTCTGGTTATGAGTCCCACATGCATGCTTGGAATATGGAACATGGGAGATTGGATGAAAGAAAGATTTGGTTCAGCCAATCTATGGTCAGGTGGTACGTGGAAGTCCCAAACCTGGTTGGCATATGCATTCATTAATAAGAGTCTCTTCTCCTTGTTATTTCATGTGTAAATGTATTGGTCCATATGTGGTATCTATGGTTTTTGTATCCTTATTAATTTTGTTGGTTATATGCTGGTTATAAGCATGTTTTATGGAAATTATGATGTATGACTCTCATCATGTTTTGGTTGATAAATGAATGAACAATGCATATATGACCTAATAGATGATAATTCAGCTATTTTGATAAGGCATCAGTGATTCTTTATGAATCTTAGATAATAATGAGACCCCTATGCTCATATTTGTTGTTATGACCTGTAGATTTCGTGTTCATGATATATTAAACGAAATTTTGGTCATGGTTAGGCTTGGTTAAGTCAATTCCTTGATCAAGTTTTGTGTTTGAGGCTTTTATTAGTGTCATCTATTGTCTTGGAAAGTCTCAACAAGTTTCAGGCAGTGTTCAGCCCTGAAAAGTGGCTTAAATCTCATAGTTTGGCACAGAACTGGCTGAAAAAGACTGCAGTATCTCCCTTGAAAGCTTGTGGGAGAAACTGGAGGGTTCCAGTCACATGGAGGCCTTGTCATGGGAGTGAATGGGGGTTTAGTTCAATGAAAGACTAGGTTAACTCAGGGGTTGGGTACCTGGAGTGGTGAATTAGCTCCTGGGGGTCCTGTAGCACCTGAGGAAGGTCTGTAAAGTGTTTGTTCGTTGGTTCCACTTCCTTAACTATACTTGGGGAGTTTAATCTTATCATAGTAACTCTTCATCACATGTTTACCTCGGTGGACTTGCTAGCTTGGGTAAATGTGGGAGGAGGGTGTTACATCCTCCCCACCAAGGTTCAATTACAACAAGTGACATGATAGATGTTGTAATATTCCAAAATTAGCTTACAACTAATTGGAATATTAATTTTTTCTTTTATCACTTAGTATATGAATAAATGGGGGAGGAAGACCCATACTTATCTTGTTTAGCATAAAACCCTCTTGGTATGAGAAAAGGTACATTCTAGTAGCTGGATTTTGCATTGTCCATGTGTGAACAGGATGAGGATCATGTTGATCCAACCAAGTTTGACTTAGTCAACTACATTCATGAGGAGGAATAGATCATCTCTGCAAATAGCTCCATGTGAACAAGGATCAGTCTAGACAAACATATGAGAGCTAGTTTGGAGACACCTTAGTGTGAAAGGGGGCAATATAGGTGAACTAGATCCAGTTGACCAAGTCAACAGCATTGCTACAAGAGGAGGGAAACCAGCAAGGACAACGTAGTTTTGAAGGAGGAATATTTTCTAGGAAGTCACCTCATTAATGAGTGGGGTCAGCGGTGAGGAGGCTCACCAAGGATAAGAAGAAGGGGATAGCAGCAAGGAAGGCATTCAATATTCATCTATATTTTTTCTTTTGACTACTTGCATGCTTCAGCTATTTAGCTGTAGTTGCAGCACTATTTAGTGCAAGGGATTTTCATGTGGGAATTCCATCCTCTCCTCTGGATCAGCTTGTTTAAGGGATCAAAAGGGAAGGTTCTGAGCTAATTTTCCATCATTTGACTTAAGGTCATTCAGCAATCAACATCTACAGTGCAGTCACTTCCAGTAACTGTGTCTTTTCTGCAGGTGCAGCAATAACAGGGTTAAATCCCTTGATTTTGTGCTTGTATTTGAGGAGAAGGTGTCTATTTCTCTCCGGGAAGTCTATTAAGGAGGGTCGTGGGCCATTTTCTATATTTATCAGCTATTTCATGTTATATTCAGTTATGTCAAATACAAAGTTGTAGTAGACTGCATTATTTTCTGCAGTACTGCATTTTATACATGTGTAATACTGGAAACCCTTGTCGGGTTGTCTTATTTCTTGTGTAAAAGAGGTTAAACCTCTATTTCTTGGCTATATGATTAATATAATCTCTAGATCAGTATTGATTCATCATTTTCTGTAGGAACCCTAATGTAAATTACACTATTGCAGTCTTCATAAATTATGTTGTTGAAAGTCATGGGAATGGGGTGTTTTTGAGTTGTTCTGAGCTGGGGAGATATATTTAATGTAGCTAGAATGATTTCTTTCTGATGCCCTTTTGTATTTAGTACATATACAACATATATAAGAGGATCCAAGTCTTGTTTCATGTTTTTATAACGTAATTTTCTGAATACAGCGTTCTCACTGTCCAGAGTGCAGCAATTCCTAAAAAGGAATATTACAGATGTTGACAGTATATCTATATTCCTCATATGGAATATTATAGTTAACTATATTATTAATTTATTTTCCCACATCGATGGATATTATTTGAATATAAAGTGTGTTGTTAAGGAATTCCTTACAATGTCGCTAGTTCAAATCTTGTCTAATTTGTGTGATGTCTTAGGGGGGTGTCAGTGCAACAAGAGGTTATAGTGGTAGCGATTGGAATCAACCTCACACCATATGAGTATAAGCCCATCCAAGTGGTCAATTACTAATAAATATTGGATCACTGTATATTTTTTTCATCCATATTGATGCTTTGAGAGTGGAAGATTTGAAGGAATCAACTTACAAAATCAATTTTAACAGTGGGACCCAACTTGCAAAATTGGTTATGAAACATTTTAGGGCTCATTAGAGTCCTTAAATGATGTTTTTTGGGGTAAATATTTTTCACTTAAGTGTGTGCCTTGTGTCGCTATTCTACATAGAGAGACATTTCCAATAGTTTAGGAAAGATGACAATCGAAGCTCAGATGCAAAAGTTATGTCTCCTAGAAGTTGGCCTATAATGATTGACCATCATAATTAAGGAGGATACCACATCAACCCCCATTATTCATGGAAAATGGGCTAGCCACGTGGAGACTATGAAGAAGACTCTAGAAGGGTCAAAATTGGGACTTTAGTTTAGAGTCAAAGGAGTCAAACTTAACCCCTAGTTTCCTATTGGGTTATGTTATAACCTTACATTCTATTTGAGTGAATTTGTGTTCCATGGTAGAGTATAAATCACTAAGAGTAGATAGAGAAGAGTAGAACATAGGGAATTTGTATTATGTAGTAGCCAATGGGCTACATGTCTCAAGTAACTCCATAGAGAGTACCTTCTCCTTTGTATTTGCATAATTTCATTCAGACAAAAGAGAATAGAGCAGTCTCTCCTTCCAGCTAGGTTTTTTCCTGAAAGAGTTTCTTGGATCATGTTTTGGTGTTCACTGCACGATTGGCATGTATTAATGTTTCATTGTTCTCTATTTTTCGCATTTTATCTATTTCATGCATAACCAGAAAAACAATAATTCAAAATTTCAAAAATCTAAGGAAAAATAATTGTCATAGTATAAATTTTATTTTTCAATTTATTTTTATCAAATCTATTATGATGAGTTATCCAATGGAATATCCACGATAGTTTATATATATAAAGTTTTCCTAATTCATTAAATTAGTCATATATTTTAAAACTAATTACAAATTTCAGTGTTTTTAAATGACTAAAATGATATGCACACTTTTAAATTAATCACAAGTCTTGTCACACTTATGTGATACAAATGAATTTTAGATGGGAATAAGGAAAATTTAAAAAATATAATTTTTTTAAAAGTATAGAAACCTTGACGAATTGTATTAGTTATGAATATTCTATTTGGTGCTAAGGATTTTATATAATTTTTGGTAATTTTGAAAGTTAAATAATGTTATCCTATAGAATTTGGTTAAATCTAAAAACAAATCAAAATTTCTAAATTCATTTTGATAAAAATTCTAGAAAATTAATCCATGATAAAAAAAATTAGCTCCTAAAAATTTTGCTTAATAGAAATAAATGCAATGCATTAATAAAAATATTACTTAATAGAAATAAATGCAATGCATTTTTATTAATACATACTTTTTAATTTGGAAGGATTTGAAAATCATACAATTAAAAATAGATTTGTGTATTTGTATGTGAAAACTATTTTAAATTACACTTCATTTTTTCCCAATATAAATTATAATTCAAATAAAAAATTATAAAATAACTAAATATTTTGCTAACAAATTTAGTCGATAATTTATTTCTTTTCATAACATTATTTTTATATTAAATTCAATTTATTAATATTTCTTATAAAATATAAGAAAAAAAGATTCTATAAATTTTCACAATGAAGTTATTTATTTTATTGAAACTTTTTCATTACATCCCATTTATTAAATCACATGTTAAAAGTTAATGCAAATAGGGGTGATGCAGTGATTTGCTAAGGTTTCATTTTACAACAACATCAAGTCTAGAGCCCTTGTCACACCTAAATCTACTATAGATGCTTGTGTGGTCTCGAGACTTGTTTCACCTACATTTCTCCCTACTGGCCGCAAAGATTATGAACATGTATGGATGTCCATGGTGGAGATTCGGTTGTTGCATCAATGGGAGATGATTTCAAAGGAGAGTCTGACCCAAAGGATGCCCCCAGTGATGAGGCTCGATCATGGACTGACTTTTTCTTCAAAAATGCTACTAGGAGCCTTGATTCCTACGCTAAAGGTGGCCTATTGATTTTTACCTATGCAAGGGGAAATCACAAGCCAGGTAGCATGGTTTTTATTTATTGTTCCATCATTTATTCTTCTATATGAAAACTTTAAATTTCCAAATATTGTTTTTAGCCCAAGAGGATTTGGGGCATATGCTAGTGCTAGGGCCGCGTTACTCCTATGCTCCTTCCTCATTACCTGTAATCCCCTTTATATATACCGAGTAGGAAAGAGAAAATTAAATTCAAATATTCATAAAAAATATGGGTGGAAATATGTAGTTTAATGGGAAAAAAATTCAGATTCATCTTTTTCTCTTAATAATCCCATTGAAGAAAAATGGGGCATACCCAAAAATTTCCAACGTCTACAATATGAAGGGAAGGCCCTCATGATCTGAGTATGAATGTTAATTTTTATGTGCTAATTTCATTTTCAGATTTATAACTTATTTGTTGATCTTATGCTTGTTGTACATAGGTTTCCTTGTTGCTTATGTGTGTCAAACAGGTAATTTAAATGAGTTTTATGAGTGAATTCAAGAGCATAAAGTATGAAATTGAACATAAAGAACAAAAAACCATCACAATTGATCCATCAACAGAAAGTTTTCATGAAGGAGTTCACCCCTCCTAGGCTACATCTCCTTGGTCCAGCTTCCATGGCTTAGGCCTCTGTATGAGCTCAATAGTGCAAAAATTTATTTCTACATGCATCAAATGCTCCTGAAACATACTCCAATGAGTTCAGAATGTCGAAATCTATCGCAAATTACTATTCATTCACTCCATTTGGCCTTCAGCTAATCTAGGCATGGCCTTCCTTCCTGGTGGCCCTAGGCTTCAATTTTCTTCAAAGTGAAAAAAACACTTGTATAATTGCTCCACTGCCTCTACAACATCTTCCAATTTTTTCAGAGCATACCGATTTGCTAAAAATGACTCTTCCTGAACCAAAATTGGTTGAAAATTGCTCAAGATATGGCCTATTCAATTTTCCCCTAGAATCCTCCTCCAAAACTGGAGAAGACTCCAGATAAGTCCGCCAAACTGGTGATTCCCGCCAAATTTGGTGAAGTCCTCTAAATCCACCACTATTTAAATGGAGGATTAATTAGTTGTTAACTTCTCTTATGGTGGATAAGCACGTCTTATCTACGCTTAAACACATTTCATAAAACATAATTTAATTAGCACTAACCACCAAATTAGTGGATTAACCCATAATTAATTAAAAAATACGATGTTTGGATTTACGCTCTGCACTTGTGGTTATGTAGAAAGGTCATATTGGAGTGGGTTGGCCCCCTCCATTCCCGCAGTCGAAGAACACAATGCAATTCAAATGAAAGTTGGGCGTCGAAACTTTACAAGCCCTACCTTGTGGTGGTAATGTTTGGGGGAAGGTCACGGGTTCGACCCTAACCTCCACCCCTATACACACATTTTGCACCATTTGATACGCATTAATATGCGCCAACATACCAAACCTTCGGCACTAAACTCAACCTTCGGATTAATTAAAATTTCGGACTATGGTTTATGCCACCATGTAATTAAATCTGGCCTTGGATTAATAAACGATAGTTTAAATCAAATGTGCTCATTGATATATAATCAAACATTTGCAGACTTTGGCATATAACAAATGAATCTAACTTTGGATTATAATAATTCTTCAGAGTTTGTAATGTGGATTTGAATATGCCAACTGGACCATAGTATAAATTGTAATTCGACCTTATAACATATATCAAATGCAGACTTTGACCACCATATAACATAATGAAATTCAAACCTGACCTTGGAGAAGGGGTCCACTAGAGGGGACATGTGGCAGCCCCTGGCTACACCACGTGTCAGCCTCTGGTTGGGCTGTCCATCCACCACATTAAAAAAAATTCAACTTCAACCTTAGGAGAAAAACTTTAAAAAAAAATCACTTTCAAACCAAAATGGTGAATCCTGTTGTGACACTTGTCACAGTGAAATTGGGCATAAAATTAAGAATATTCCATGCATGCTGACTAGGCTACCATGTCATCAACATGTCACTGTTGTGCAATTTAAAAAAAAAAAAAAAAAAAAAAAATCTTGTTTTGAACAACGATCAGCAGGCTATAACATCCTCATCCGGAGTCAGTTTTCAACGAAACGAAGTGCGCTTGACTCCTGGAGATTGGGCTGGTCGTTTTCATTCAGTTTCCAATCAATTCTGAGCACTTTCATTTTTGAGATTATACACTGAGCCTCTAATCATTTCTCCCCATTAGAAGCCTTTTGGACCCAAAAATATCTCTGATTAACGATCACGTGGATGAGGGTATTGTTCCCTCACCCTTCTAATCTCTATCCACTGAAATTTTCCCATTTTCATCATTTGGAGATTTTCACAAAAAGTTAACTTTTTCCTTGATTCTTACGACCTTCTCTTGCTGTCATTGACATCACCATGCTGAAATTTTTCTGATTTTGTAGAGAAGCAATCTATTCTTGCAGAAACCATATTGTTCCTACCTTGGTCATTGATCAAAGTAAACTTAAAAATTGTCTCACCTTGCACATTGTCACCATGGCGATTCTTAGTTTCTTTTGCTTTGTACTTGCGTCGACTCTTGACCAAGTATATTCTCCATTTCCATGTACGATTTGGAAACCAAAAACAAGAATTTTTGGAACCCATGCCTTCTTTACCAAGCTACTTTGTCACTTTCTCTTTGACCTTTACACTCTCTTGCACCGGCATCTTGTTTCCAACACTGCTCAACACTAATGTTGACTGTTGCAAATGTTTTACATATTTTTCACCTCCTTTCAAAGGTAGCCCATTAGAATCCTGAAACATATCATTACAAGCATACACATATTTTTGAAAAGTTTGATTCAAAATATCTCTTTGTTTTATCATCAACAATGTCAAATTCTGACTTGCATTCATTATCCTCTTCATTTCTCCTAGATGTATAAGAGACAAACTTGTCTTATTTTTGTACGCTCTAACTATGTACTCAATACCATCTTTAAACAAGTGATACTTATTCTCATGGCGATGAAATATTGCTTTCTTATCATACAGATAAGGACTTCCCAATACAATACCTGATATCTCAAGCGGCACCACATCAAGTTCAACTTCATCAAGAAAGTTTGAATTGATGAATCTTAGTATGCACTTCCTTGTAAGTTGCAAGTTTGCATTCTTGCATATCCAACCCAAAGGATATGGTCTTGGATGTCTAATAGTTTCAAGGTCTAGTTGCTTAACGAAGTCTTCAGAAATCAAGTTAGCTTGTGATCCACTATAAAAAAGTGTATCAATCTTGGTATGTTTAGAGACAACTATAATATGGAAAATTTCTATTCTTGTATCTTCATCATGACTAACATTTGGACAATTTGAATAAATAGTGCTTGCAATATGTTTACCTTTCAAACCCATGGTTGTGATTGTTAAGTAAACTTGACTCAGGATAGAGTCAATGTTGACTAGGGTAAATAGTAGTGGTTTTGGGGCACATGGTATTGTGCACCCATGGTTTTCAGCCCATGGTATTGCATGTAATGGAGCCTATAAAAGGTTGGGAATACTTCATTGTAATGTAGGCCTGGAGGTGAGTGGTGAAGGCTCACTTGGCCGGATTGGCCAGGGTTTTGGCTAATGCTTAATGAAATTTCATTGGTTGGGTTTTGCCCCGGATTTGGGGTTTTCCCTGATAAACATCTTGGTTTATGTTTATAATTTTTTTCTAGCTATTTTATGATTTTTTGTTCCTCTCGGTAAATTTATTAATTCTTTGGTAAATTCTAACAAATGGTATTAGAGCCATTAAATTTCGATGCGCTAGGAGAGCAAAGTCTGTCAAAATGAGAGAGGATATGTGCACATGGATTAATTGATTTGATGAACCATGTATCTGAAGAGAACTCCTAGAGTACTGGCGGTTACAGAGGCTGGTGACCCATGTAATTAGGTAGATGGGTTCTTTTTATATAAACATTGATGTCATATGTACAAAGACAGTAACATGTGAAAAAAAAAATATTATTATAATGGAGTTAATTTATTACATGTAAATGGGCATACTGTTGTAAGACCTGGTATGGCATGCGTACCCTTGGGTAATCACTGGTAAAGTCTGGGTTAGATCAAGGTGATAGGGGGGATGTCAAGTTAACAATTACCTAGGTAAAAACAAAAAACAAAAAACAAAAAAATTGAGGGGGGAAGAGCTAGAGTGAGCAGGGTTGTCTCACTTAGCAATTTTGGCTGGATTTAGTCAAGTTTAAGGGGGGAATTGTTAGGTAAACTTGACTCGAGATAGAGTCAATGTTGACTAGGGTAAATAGTAGTGGTTTTGGGGCACATGGTATTGTGCACCCATGGTTTTCAGCCCATGGTATTGCATGTAATGGAGCCTATAAAACGCTAGGAATACTTCATTGTAATGTAAGCTTGGAGGTGAGTAGTGAAGGTTCACTTGGCTGGATTGGCTAGGATTTTGGCCAATGCTTAATGAAATTTCATTGGTTGGGTTTTGCCCCGGATTTGGGGTTTTCCCTGATAAACATCTTGGTTTATTTTTATGATTTGTTTCTAGCTATTTTATGGTTTTTTGTTCCTCTCAGTAAATTTATTATTTCTCCGGTAAATTCTAACAGTAATCTTTGTCTCATTTTCTAAATATGACCCTAAGTCATGTTCAACTATAGCAACATTTTTACCCTTTTCTCTGGCTTCAACTCTAGATGAAGTTGCCAACAGTGGTCTTCATCATGGAAAGTATTTGAATAGTTTTTGCATTTGAGTTTTTCCTTCTCTCTTTTTACAGAGCTATTTCTCTTTCCTCTTCCATAAAACTTCCCCTTTCCTTTACCCTCACTTTCACTTTTCTCCTCTATGTTATGTTTGCCTCTTGCTTCTAAGTGTGTGGCTTGAACACAAACTTCATCTATGTTTGTGGGATTAAACATGAGAATGGTGTGCCTAAGGTAACAGTGCAAACCCCCAGCATAATTTAACAAAGTTAATTGAGAATATAAATTAATACGCAAAATAAGAGCTCTTCTCCTAAATTTATGAGTATAATCTTCCACACTTTTCCCTTTCAACTGTCTAAAATTTTTCCAATCCATAATATCATTTTTCATGTAAGCTAAGGTATATAATTTCCTTTTAATGGCAGCAATAAAACTTGACCAAGACATAGATATCTTACTACATTTTTTAATCTCTTTTTGAGTCCTTGCTTCCCACCATACAAGTGCAGATCCTTCCCGCATCCTCAAAGAAGCCAATTAAATATTTATGTCATCTTCATGAAGGTTCTGAATCCTAAAGTACACCTCCAATTAATGTATCCAATTGTCCAATATTTCTGCATTTACCTCGCCATTATACATTGGAAGCTCAAATTTGACATCAAGTTTGAGTAAGGGTGTTTTTCCTTTTGTGGCGTTTGAGTGAGTGTGAATGGTTTTTGTGGTGGAAGTGGAAGATGATGTTGATGGAGAAGATGAGGATGATGAAGATGGTGGAGATGGAGGTGGCTTTCCTCCACTACCTTTTGAATTCTTCTCTTCATCCTTCGTACCATCTGAATTTCCTTCTCCATGTGGAGGTTTAGAACCTTCTCCTTCACTCCCAGCAGTAAATGCATAAAAATAAATTTTAACCATCCTCTTTATGTCATTGAAGTCTCTCTTGACATCATCCTCTTTTGAATGACCTTGAGTCTCTCCAACACCTGAAATAATGGCTATGAATTCAAGCTCAGCTTTTGATTCTTGTACCTCTTCAATCAACTTAGCTTCTTGTGCAATTTGAACCTCTTCAATCTCAACTTCTTGAGACAAAAATTGAGGTGCTTCAAGTGAAACTGTGAGTGGAAATTTGGGTGAAGATGGTGCTCTTGTAGCTCTCCTTCTTCTGGTCCTAATCTCAGGACTTGCAACCAACAATTTCCTTTCACCACTCTGCAACTTTAACCTTGTCAGCATAAAAAATTTGCAACCATTAAACTTGCACAAAACTCAAGCAACTATCAAGCAAACAACCTTGCATTTCAACCAAGCTCTGATACCAACTTGATATGAGTATGAATGTTAGTTTTTTGTGCTAATTTCATTTTTATATTTATAACTTATTTTTTGATCTTATGCTTGTTGTACATAGGTTTCCTTGTTGCTTATGTGTGTCAAACATGTAATTTAATTGAGCTTTATGACTAAATTCAAGAGCATAAAGTATGAAATTAAAATGTTGAACAAAATCAACATAAAGAACAACAAACCATCACAATTGATCCATCAACACAGAGTTTTGATGAAGGAGTTGACCCCTCCTGGGATACATCTCCTTGGTCTAGCTTCCATGGCTTGGGCCTATGTATTAGATAAATAATGCAAACATTGATGTTTAAAAGCATAAAATTCTCCTGAAACATACTCCAATGAGTTCAGAATGTCGAAATATATCATAAATGACTATTCATTCACTCCATTTGGCCTTCAGCTGATATAAGCATGGCCTTCCTTCCTGGCAGCCCTACACTTCAATTTTCTTCAAAGTGACAAAAACACCTGTATAATTTCTCCATCGCCTCTAAAAACTATTCCAATGTGTTCATAGCATGCCAATCAGATTGGAATGACTATTCCTAAGCCAAAATTGGTCGAGAATTGCTCCATATATGGCCTATTCAATTTTCCCCTAGAATCCTCCTCCAAAATTGGAGAAGACTTTAGATAAGTCTGCCAAACTGGTGAATCCCACTGAATTTGGTGAAGTCCGCTAAATACACCTCTATTTAAATGGAGGATTAATTATTTTTTAACTATGTTTTATGGTGGATAATCACGTCTTAACTGCGCTTAAACGTATTACATAAAACATGATTTAATTAGCACTAACCACTAGATTAGTGGATTAACCCACAATTATTTAAAAACTCTATTGTTTGGATTTATGCTCCGCGCATGTGGCTATGTGAAAAGTTCATATGGGAGGGGGTTCGCCTATGGTGTTGGCCCGTGGGGCTGGCCCCCTCCATTCCCATCGTCGAAGAACACAATGCAATTCAAATGAAAGTTGGGCATGGAGGCTTTGCAAGCCCCGCCCCGTGGTCTGTTGGTAATGCTAGTAAGGTTTGAGGGGAGGTCACGGGTTCAAACCTGACCTTCGCTCCTATACATAAATTTTGCACCATTTGATACACATTAATATGTGACAACATACCAAACCTACGACATTAAACTCAACCTTCGGATTAATTAAAATTTCAAACTATGGTTTATGCCACCATGTAATTAAATCCGACCTTGGATTAATAAACCATAGTTTAAATAAAATGTACCCATTAATATATAATCAAACCTTTGCAAACTTTGGCATATAACAAATGAATCGAACTTTGGATTATAATAATTCTTCGGAGTTTGTAATGCGGATTTGAATATGCCAACTGGACCATAGTATAAACTGCAATACGACCTTATAACATATATGAAATGTGGACTTTGACCACCATATAACATAATGAAATTTGAACCTCGCCTTGGGGAGGGATTCCACCATAGGGGACACGTGGCAGCCCCTGGTTGCACCACGTGTCAGCCTCTAGTTGGGTTTTCCATCCACCACATTAAAAAAAATTCAACTTCAACCTTAGGAGCAAAACTTTAAAAAAAATCACTTTCAAACCAAACTGGTGAATCCTGTTGTGAAACTTGTCATAGTGCCATTGGGCATAAACTGAAGAATATTCCCTGCATGCTGACTAGGCTACCATGTCATCAACCTGTCATTGTTCTACAAATTATTTTTTAAAATTTGCCTATTTTGAACGATGGTTAGCAAGCTATAACTTCTTCATCCGGAGTCGGTTTTCAACGAAACGAAGTGCACCAGATTCCTGGCAATGGGCCGGTCACTGCCATTCAGTTTCCAACCAATTTTGAGAAATTTAACTTTTGAGATTATACACTGAGCCTCTGATCACCTCCATGACTTATCCCTGCTCAAAGATAAAATTGTTACAAGAATTTCATCTATAAATTTGAACTCTAGGCTATATGGGGGTGCTCCAGGGGCAAGTCATTAAATGTAAACCTTGTCCCCTTTAAGGATGTAGATCAAGGAGAACCAAAATCGCACTAAATATCATCAAATTTGGACAAGGAGAAATGTTTTTTTGAATTTATGACCACACATGTGCAAATTTTCAAGGTCGGCCACATCAACATGTAGGCTCATGAAGCCTAAGAGACATGTCACTTCACGCTCAATGATTTGTACAAATAAGAGAGACCTCCAACCTCATTTGGTATCATCGTTTCACACATTCTTCTCTCTCCTCGTATAATTGGTTCATACATCTTATTGGGTATCTCTTTTCCTTAGATGTGTGGCAACAAAAGGACAAATTGCAAGACGAATTACCAGGTCGAAATTTTAGAGTTTGTTACAGGTTTGCCCAGTGTTGACCAAGGGTGTTTTGACCACATTTGACTACGATTTTTGGGCCATTATTTTTTTTGTAGGATTCATTTATTGGCATGGGAACTGAGGCATTCTATTGACTTTGATTGCATACTAATTGCAGGGTTGACCACGAGCCTGACCGCAAAGTTGACAACAGATTTTGACCAAGTTTGACCATTGTTTTCATGACAATTTTGGGTTGACTTTGACCAGCAAAGAAAGGCGAGTTTGGCTGGATTTTACCAAGCTGCATAAATGATTGTTTGTTTTCGCATTAACTAGTGTTGACTTTCTTGTTAGGGATGATGACTGTTGCAGGTAAATTCAGATTTGACAAGGTTGTTTTGACTATCATTTGGAAAGCCAATTTTGACTTTATTGTAGTTTATCTCTCTACTGAAATTTTGATATAATAATAAGAAGAACTGATAAAAGGGTTTTCCCCATCTTAGGGTTTTTCCTTCGCATTCGCCAAATTTGGTGTTCTCTTGTCTTGACTTGTCTTCTACATTTTTTTATTCATCTTCTATCTACAATTACTACCAATGTGATTTATGGTTAATGTGATTGCTATTGGAGACTAATTTTGTAATTTTTATTGGGATGCTAAAATGACATTTAATTTTGTTAAGCATAAAACATACCTTTGTTAACTAAAATTAATGTGGTATCATAGCCTAGGTAAGAACAAAGCCCAAGCAAGAGAGAGAAAATAAATCACTAAGAAAAAATTGTTGATCAAGGACAAGTCTTAATGGAATTTACATCTTACTTCAATTTTGAGGATAAGATTAATGACAAATCTGACTATCATGCATGGAATATGACTTTGGATCTTACGTTGGAGGAGCATGAAGTATTGGACTATGTGCAGGGTAAAGTGGTGAAACCTCCTTCAAATGCATTGGTTGCTACCAAGACAAAGTATAATAAAGGTGAGGTCAAAACAAAGAAAATTTTGATTGATTCTATTCAAAAGCGTTTGGTTGCCTATATTCCTGTTTTGGGGGCTTCTGAGGAGATATATAATAATCTAGTTGGGATGTTCAAAGTGAACAATGAAAATCAAATTCTCTTTCTCAAGAACAAGTTGAAGGATATTGAAATAAATATAGGGGAGTATATCCAATCCTACTTCATGAGAATAAATAAAATCAAGAATGATTTGCTATCTATTATAGAATTTATTTCTGACCAGGAGCTCACTGTCATTTCTCTTGGAGGTATTTCAAGACCTTGGGATGTATTTTTCCCTATTATTCTCAACAATGTCAGGATACTTGGTTTTGATGAATTATTGGCTAGATGCACTCAAGAGGAGACTAGGATGATGGACAGAGAAAAGCCCTAAAATGGAAATGAATATATAACACTCTCCACTCGTGAAAAAAGGAAGAATAATGTTGGTCCAAGGAGACATGGTCAAGGATTCAAGAAAGGATTTAAGGAGGGAACAATAGGAAGGTACTACAATTTCAACAAGTTCGACCATTATGCTAGAGAAAGCCCTCTCAAGGAAAATTCTCTAAGGGATGATGATAACAACAACCACAACAATTTCAAAGGCAATGGAAATCAAATGAATAATAGGTTCAACAAAAAAGGAAAGAGGAATTATCCCCGCTTGAAATGAAATTGGTCGACCTCCCAAGGGGACAAGAAATACCAGGTATGATGAAAGTAATGTTGTTGAAAAACAAGATTAGTTTTATCTTATTTCCACTCTATCTACCGCCTCTCCTCAAAATACTTTGGATCATTGGTTTATTGATAGTGGATCCTCAAGGCTCCTCACTGGATACAAGGAGGCCCTCTAAAATTTGGTTAAAAAGAAGACTAATTTGAATATCATACCTGGAGATAATGCCACCTATCGTGTGAAAGGGATAGGAATTGTCACTCTTCACTTGAATCAAGGTCAAACCATTCATCTACAAGAATTATTGTATGTTCCTAATTTGAAGAAGAACCTAGTGTCTATTTCTGCGATGGAAGATAAAGGCTTCAAGGTAGCATTCATTGATGGAAAGGTACACATTTTGAAAAGAAACCCTAAAGATGCATTTTCTCTTGGATTTAGGATTGATGGTCTCTATCAAGTTGGAGGAACTCCTTTAGGAGCCTTGTCGAGTGATACTTCTCTTCAATGTGAATTATGGCACCATATATTTTCCCGCCTACATTACAAATACTTACCTAGGGTAAGGAAGATGGTTATAGGTATGCCCAAGTTTAATATGAACCATGAAGGTGTTTGTTAGGGTTGTGAAGTTGGGAAACATACAAAGGGACCATTCCCTTCTAGTGAGAGAAACACAACTGATATTCTTCAATTGGTACATTCTAACTTGTCTGGTATGTTACCCATAACATCATTGGGAGGATACCTATATTATGAAATATTTTTGGATGGCTACTCTCACAAAACATGGATCTATTTCTTGAAGAGGAAGGATGAAGTGCTCAAATGGTTTCGTTCTTTCAAACCATTGGTGGAAAATTAAACAGGGAAGAATATTAATATATTGAGGACCAATAATGGAGCCAAATATGAATCAAATTAATTCAATGAATTTTACAGAGATGCTGGAATTAAGAGGGAGACAACTATCCCATATACTCTTAAGCAGAATGGCATTGCTGAAAGGAAGAATCGAACCATCATGGAAGCCATCCGTGCCACTCTCCATGATCAGGGCCTACCAAATTTATTATGGGGAGAAGCTCTCAACATTGCCGTATATGTTCAAAATAGGAGCTTGCATCAAGCCTTGGATTTCAAGACACCCGAGGAAGTCTTCACTGGTAAGAAACTTGATGTTTCTCATTTTATAATTTTTGTTTGTCCTATGTATTTTCATGTGCCTAAAGAGAAATGTAATAAGTTGGAATATTCTGCGAAAAAGGCATCTTCATTGCCTACAATGAAAATTCAAAGGAATATAGAATATATGTGTCTAGTTAAAGAGATGTGGAAGTCAGTCATGATGTCACCTTTGATGAAGACACTTCCCTTGAGAAAGCCAGATATCTCCCTATCCCAATGAAGGATGATGATGTTGCAGAAAAACATGATGAACCTTCGACAAATGAGCCTATTTCTGATGTTGAAGGCCTGATGGATCCTATTAATCCACCTCCTGGTGATCCCTCTGCCTTAAGGAATCGACGTCTATGGCTCAAAGATATCTCAAATATTTTGAAAGACATATTTCTCTAGGAGGGACATGGAATATGAGGTTGGTTGCCATGAGTACTATTGTTCAAGTTGAACCATGCACATTTGAAGTAGTTGTAAAACATCAAGTATGGAAGGATGCGACGAATGAGGAATATGAATCTATCATGAAGAATGATGTCTGGGACGTGGTGCCTATACCCAAGGACAAGTATATGGTCACCTTAAAATGACTTTAAAAAATTAAACACGGAGATGATGGGAGTGCTAAAAAATATAAGGATAGGTTATCTACTCAAGGCTTCTCTCAAAAGGAAGGAGTGGACTATGACGTGATATTTGCATTGGTTTCCCATTGTACCACTATCCATTCTATTATTTCTCTCACTACCACTTAAGTCTGGATCCTACATCAAATGGACGTTAAGACTTCTTTCTTGCATGGCTCGCATAAGGAGGAAGTCTACTTGGAACAACTTAAGGGATTAAGATTCATATTGAAGGACACATGCATGCAAGTTGAAAAATTCTCTATATGGGTTAAAGAAATCCCCTAGGGCTTGGAATGAGAGGATTGACAACTATTTTTTGAAGTTAAGATTTACAAGGAGCTATGTTGATCCAAACCTATACTTCAAGGTTGAAAAGGACATGCCTCTTATTTCGGTCCTTTATGTTAATGATCCCTTTATTACTTGTGCGGGCCCTCTAATTTATCAGTGCAAGAGGGATTTGAGTTTGAGATGAAGGACCTAAGAATGATGCACTACTTCCTAGGCCCGGAGGTCTAGAAAAATCCAGCTGATATTTTCCTTTATCAAGGAAAATACATTGTGAAGCTACTAGAGAGATGTGGGATGGTGGATTGCAAGTATATGTCTACTCTGATGGAACTGAAATTCAAGAAGCTATGTGGAAGTGCTTCTAGGCTCGAATTAGTAAACCCTTTTGAGTATCGACAACTTGTGAGGGCCATGATTTTCTTGGTAAAATCTCAACTGGAAATATGCTTCACTATGAATACTTGAGTCAGTTTATGGTTGAGCCTCATCACATACATTGGATTGTTGCTAAGAATCTCCTGAGATATATCTATGGCACAATCAAATGTGTGTTGAGATACACTATCGAAAATTTGAGGCTACATGGATATTTTGATGCTAATTGGGCTGGCAGTGTGGTGGATAGAAAGAGCATGTCAGAATGTTGCTTTTTATTTGGTTATGCTTCAATTTCATGGATGAGCAGGAATCATAAATCAGTTTCTTTAAGCACTTCTGAGGCCGAATATCTTGTTTCTAGTATTGCATGTTGTGAATTTTTATGGTTGAAGAAGCTCTTCAGTGAGCTATTTGAGCATGTGCTAGATACCACCATGATCTATTGTGACAACCAAAGTGGGATTCACCTTTCATAGAAACTCGTGTTCCATGACCACTCTAAGCACATTAACCTCATATAACACTTTATTTGGGATATGGTACAAGGGGGAGCAATAAGGCTCCAACACATTAGGACTGATGAGTAGGTTGCTGACATCCTCACGAATCCCTTGGGAAATGTCAAATTTTTATCCTTCCGAAAGAGACTTTGAGTCATGGAAGGACCCTCATATGAGGGTCCCACTTGAGTTGGACATTGAGATCTGGGAGATCTTGGGAGCTTGGGGTACTTCTTGGAGCTATGAGTGACCATAGGGTGAGTGGTTCACCTTCCCATATAGGTGCGTTTTGTACAGGGTGAGTGGTTCACCTTCCCCTGTGATACCCCATGATGGTTGACATGTCTCTAGGGTGAGTGGTTCA
Organism: Pinus albicaulis; assembly: GCA_034641835.2. NCBI lineage: Eukaryota > Viridiplantae > Streptophyta > Pinopsida > Pinales > Pinaceae > Pinus > Pinus albicaulis. The sequence goes on along the minus strand of CM076579.1, from coordinate 537,547,937 downwards.
CCTTCTACGATTGATGGCACATGTTTGTAGGGCGAGTGGTTCACCTTCCCCTAAAATTGATGATATATGCATAGGATGAGTGGTTCACCTTCTCCCATGGCATATGAGCAAGATGAATGGTTCACCTTCTCCTACGGATGCCCCAACATACATCCTACGCATGTAGTTCAAGACTCATGGGAAGTACCTCTCATCTGTAAAATGAGTTGGTAAAAGTGGATAGGGACCATAACACTACAGATGGACACATTTTGTACCTTCGTACTCCCTATGTATAGGATTCATGGTGTTCAAAAACTTGATTTGCGATCAAGTCTGATTAGGGTTCTACCCCTAGTTTAACTTTTGTTAGTGGAGAGTGGCAAGGTCTTGTGACTCAATCTCAATTAATTCTTCTTCATTGTTACATCAATGTTCAACAGAGTAGATACAATATGCAGAGATGGTACATGATGATAGGATGGCCTAATCACAGATGGATTGGAAGGTGGAATTCTTCCTAGTTGAGAGGGAGTGTTAAAATTGGAAACTATGGCCAAATTCCACTTTGGACAGCTCATTTGATAGATATGATTATTTCATTGAATTCATATTTTCGAGAGGACCAAAATCAACCTAAATATCATCAAATTTTGATAAGGAGAAATTTTTTTTTGAATTTATGACCACGCATGTGCAAATTTTTAAGGTCGGCCACATCATCATGTAGTCTCATGAAGCCCAAGAGACATGTCACTTCACCCTCAACGATTTGGATAAATAAGAGAGATCTCCAACCTCATTTGGTATCATCATCTCACACATTCTTCTCTCTCCTCATCCTATTGGTTCGTACAACTTATTGGGCATCTCTTTTCCTCACACTCATGGCAGCAGAAGGATGAATTACAGGGCCGAAATTTCATATTTTGTGGCAAGTTTGACCAATGTTGACCAGGGGTGTTTTGACCACATTTGACTGTGATTTTTAGGTCAGAATTTCATTTTTGGAAGGATGCATTTATTAGCATAGGAACCAAGGCACTATGTTGACTTTGACCGCATACCAATCACAAGGTTGACCGTAGGCCTAACCAAAGAGTTGATCGTAGAGTTTGACCAAGTTTGATCGTTGTTTTCATGATTGTTTTTCGCTGACTTTGACCAGTAAAGAAGGTCAAGTTTGACTGGGTTTCACCAAGTTGCATAAAGGATTGTTTGTTGTTGTGTTGAATGGCGTTGGATTTCTAGTTAGGGTTGATGATTGTTGTAGATAACTTCATATTTGACAAGGTTGTTTTGACTATCATTTGGAAAGTCAATTATGACTTTATTGCACTCTCTCTCTCTGTTGAACATTTGATATAATAATAATAATAATTGATCAAAGGGTTTTCCCCATCTTGGGTTTTTTCCCTAGAATTTTCCAAATATGTCGTTCTCTTGTCTTGGCTTGTATTCTGCATTTTTTTATTCATGTTCTATCTACAATTACTATAATGTGATTTATGGTTAATATGATTGGTATTGGAAACTGATTTGGATTTTTTCATTGGGATGCTAAAAGGACATTAAAGTAATTGTGCTAAGCATAAAACATACCATTGTTAACTAAAATGAACACTTGTCCACACGCTAAAAAGAACCCAAAAAATAAATAGATGCAACCAAATCAATGAAAAGGATCACATTTTCCGAGCCTCCCCCTTCAAAAGATGAAGAATAGGAAACCAAATAGAATAACCAAGTCCAAATTGATGCAGAGATTAAGGCTCAACCTGGGCATCAACCAGAAGAGGATGCCCTAACACAGTCAGGAATGGTCATACAAATTCAACACGGTTCAAACCTTGAAATCTTGCAAATATCATATGGGCTTTAGGGCAAAAAAAAACCCTGTTTTCGAGAGTTCAAATTTTGATAAAGAAGCTCCTCATTTATATGTAGTTATTGAACCAGAAGTCCTTCCTATTATGCCAACTTCAGATGGTTGGCACAAGGTGCAAAAAATAAGGGTAAAAAGTTTGGTTAAGCGGAAAAATTCCCAGAAATCTTCACCTTATTCTTATTGTATATGCATCAATTGTTATGTTTCTTTTAAGTTAGCTCTATGTGGAGAGACATTTTTCAAAAGAATGCTTTATAGCATATGCAAAATGTAATTTTATTTTTCCTCAAAGATGAATAAAATTACATGTCATTTTCTTGAGGGGAAGAAAAACTAAATTTAAAAAATAATTGAAAATTTTAATTGATATTTATTATATAAACACCATTGAACATAACAAAATTAAAGCTTTTAAGGATAATTTAACATTTCATTGATTTAGAAATTAATTCAATGTTTAATTGTCATTTTGTTGTGTCACATAATTTTTTTTATTAGAATAATAATGATTACTTTTTTAAGGTTATCGTTAAGTTAGATATTAAATTGGTATATGAGATTTCGCTTTTGTGAAATAAATGATCGAATCTCCCATTGTGTAACTATTTAACTGTTACAATTTACATAAGTATATATAGTCAATTTTAACATCAAAAGTATATCTTATCGCACAAAAAGAGGCCCTCATACACCATTTTAATATCTACTTGACCATAACCTTAAAATTTTTATTATTATTCTTACGAAAAAAGTTCTTCTGAAATACAACAAATTTCCAAGTAAATATTATTTCAATTGCTAAATAAAAAAATAATATTAAATTATCTTTAAAAATACTAATTTTGTCGAGAGGTACTCTCAAGCCCAGTCTGGTAGAGATGTTGTAATGTAATGTCATGAAAATAAAATAAAAATAATTTCAAACTCAAATCATTTTATTTTTTGTTGGCTAGTTAAGGTAAACTTAAGTCCATCAAGTTACCATGGTTTTTGAGCTCCAAGTTTATGAGAACCCATGATATTCATGTGGAATATAACCTATTTAAAGGGGGGGATTAAACTATCCTAGATCCATCTTAAGTTGGGATCTAGCAAGGGCTGACATGGATTCAATCTTTTTCACTCTAAAAGAGATTTGCATCTCAAGAGATTTGATCCCTCTCGGTGCTTGGTAGATCTTGTGTTAAGATATATTTAGGCTGATTTTATTATGCTCAATAGTATTTATATAATAAATATCAACTTCCAATAATTTAAACAAAAAATTCATTCACCGAGAGGTGCTCTTCAACCCAGTATGCAAGAGATGTTATAATATTATGTCCTATCCTATTATGTAAACATTTTGACTAGGTAAAACTACATACAAATAGAAATAAAAATAAAAATAAACTGAAGTTAATAATTAAAAGTAAATTCTAATAAATTTTTCTTTTTTCCAAAGAGAACTATTTGGTTGGGGCTTTGAGTGCTATTTATCTCCACTCTATCCTCACCCAGAATGAGTTATGTAAAATTTATACTATGTTTACTTGGTGCCGAGTTCAAATTTTATTGGTTGTTTCTCCATAAAACTTCAAGGCTTAGGTCAGTCAGGTACCATTGATAATCTCAACAAATATAAGGGTTTCTTTCTGCTAAAATCCCAACCTCCACACCCTCGATCACTTACCACTGATAGATTCAAAAAACCTCAGTTGAGTTACCAATCCAGGTACAAAAAACCAGGTGATCAAAGGAGGCCTATGGCATTGATGGTTTTGAATTACCAATTTGTAATTTTAATTTACCATTGTCATCCTCAGAAGACTATCTGTGATAATTTACCACCGTCTCCTCAGAAGATTATCTGTGGGAATATCTCAGTAATGAACATTTCCTCTACCCATAAACTCTTCCCACCATTGTTTTCCACTATGAATGATATCTGAGCTTCTCTAAGTATGATTCTTCTTGTGAAACCCTAAAATTAATATTTTGTGTATCAATTCTCTCATAATGATACTTACATTAGTGCTAACCTTGGACAATGGGTAATATATTGACTTATGTTTTAATTAAATTTTGAGTTGTTCTCTTAGAATATATTATAATTCAAGTAAGAGTTATTACTAAGAAAAGGTTTATTTAATCTTGTGTGTTTAGACACTAATATGTTGATTTTTTTTAGTTCTTGCAATTTTAAAGTAAAATTAGTTAAAGAATATACTAAAAAAAAATTAAAAAGTTAAATTACCACTTTAAATTTAATTACTACACAACTATATATGAGAATATGTTCCACATTTTTAGTCAATAAAAAATATTTAAAATTTTGGAATATATAAGTATATATTTTAAAGGTAATTTTATAAAATTCTTTTAAATATAAATTGGAGAGCAATTTATGCTCACGTGTCATAATAATTTTAATAAAAACTAATAATTAAACCAATCTAGATCCATATTAACTTCGGATCTACCAAACCCCTAGATAGATCAAATCTATTTTCACTCTAAAAGAGGTTTTCACCTCAAGAGATTTGATCCCTATAGGAACTTTCAGAGTTAAGATGGATCTAGGCTAGTAGTTAAAATTTATAGAATATTTAATTCTTTTTAATTCTTAAGATTTCACAAGGCTCAAATTCAATACAACAATATTCATAGGCATGAAGCTATTACAACAATATTTATCAACATATTATAACTCATCATGTTAGTAGTCAAGATTTGAATCTAAGTGGGGAAAATAACAACCATTCTACTCAACCACCCAAAATAATATTAATAAATTATATTTAATATAAAAATAATATTATGAAATTTTAATTATTAAAATTTGTGACTATGTAACCTCTTTCCTTTTTCATTGTTTTTTTTTTTTGTAAATTTAGTAGTACCTTACCATTTTCTATTTATAAAAAAAGAAGTAGGTTGCACATATAAAAACTCGATGGCCTCAACCTGCCCGAAGGAAACTAGGTCTGTTGGCCACCTTAGAGAGTTAAATGCCATCCAGTATTGAAAAATTTTCATCCGTCTACTAGCTGCTATGTCCATTATACTATGCCTAACAAAGTCTAACTGAGAGCAGTAAATGCTAGCCGCAAAATACATTGGAAACCAAGAAAATCATTATTCAATCATCTGAAGTCTAAATGGGAGCCGGGTCTTTGACAGTAGAGCCCAACATGTCTACTTGTTGCATGGTTTGAAGCTGCCGCTCAATTCTTCCAAGACGAGCTGTAGCATAATGTTGAGACCCTCGAATCTCCTGAATCTCTCTTTTATTTCCTGCAGAACTGAAACCACTTGGGGGTTTCCTTCTGTTTCCTATAAACTCATAATGGCCTTGGCCAACGCACACTTAAGTATCCAGTAAGTATGAATGGACTGATGAAAAATGGATTGTCTCCGTCTTGTATGCCCTAGGTCCTTTATAAAGTCCATGGTGTCCTCCTGTTGTTCTATTTCCTCTTCTTTGTTGTTTCGGTCTCTCTCCCAGCCCTGAATAAGATTGCGAATCTATGGAGGGTTTCCTGTTGCGTAAATATCAAAGAGGTTTTCCATAACCTCTTTTTTTGATTTTCTGCCTCGCTTGCTAGATCCAGCTGTGGATTTTGGAAGCTTCTGCTTCCCTTTTTCCTTTACTTGATGTTTGGAAGGTTGAACTTTTACCATGTTTGTATTCAAAAGTACAAACACTTGATTATTATGTTTCAATTCCTCTGATAGAGACTGGGCAACACCTGTGATAATTTTAAAAAGGCCTGTATATGGCAAGAAAAATTCAATAACGGTTTGCATGGAACAACAAATGGGGCCCACAACTGCCTCCAAAAAAATCGATGCCAAATAACAGATAGCCTTGCTATTATTGTTGTAGGTGGCAGATTTATGCAAGATAAGCTTAGACAGAGAGAAGGATGGAGACAGATAGCGCAAATCTGTGGCCCATAACCCATGGAGACAGAGGTGTTGGCTAATAGAATAGAGGCTCCTATTTCCCTCCCAAGTAATTGACATACCAAACTCATAATTAGAAGCAGATATAACCGAATTGCAAACACAGACATAAACTCTCACACCCTGCAGAGGTGTTGTACCCTGACCAAAGAAATTATGATGAACAGATTAAAGGCTAGAGACACAAACATGTCTATCCTGCATTGCCATGCATGCAATCTCATAGACCTGAGATGCAAGGGCCCGCAAATTTTCCTTATAGACTATAAACGGAGCTCAATTTTGGTTGAAGGCAACCCGACAGGGGGTTCTAAAGCAAGGATCAATAACAGGGGCTGGGAAAACCAGAAGCAACAGGGTATCAAACAACTGACTTAAAGAAAATTGGAAATGCCCTTAAAACCAGGCCATATTGTTATAAAAATCAAATTGTAATTTAAACCAGAAGCCATACTTGTACAATCACCCGCAATGAAGAACTGCATGCAAACCACCCATTAATTTTAGGTTTCGGTTGTTATGATTATGACAGTCAGTAGGAGCAGGCAAATTAACAGTGTTACTAACCAGACACATCACGTACCAAGTAGCCAGCAGAAGTCGCAGACCAGCAGCCTCCATTCCTACTACTCCTCCTTCAAAATTCTGCCCGAGAACAATGATCTTCTTCCACTCCACAGCATGCATTAACACATTTTTCCTACACTGATGTTTCTCAAGTTGGTTGACAACCTTAGTTGGCGTCCAGAATTTTCATCAGTAGTAATTATGTTGTAGTGTGTGAGCGTACCTGCTACCAGCTAGCTGCAGGCCTTACACTTGAATGATGGTGTGGTACACGCCGCCATGTGAAACCACCCGTCTCCCATCTCCCTCCACTTGGCACCCCGATCGGGTGCTTTCCTTTTTCATTGTTAATTACATTACATTTATTATATTACAAAATGTACAAAATTGTGCAAAGTATACATGTTTTCATTGTATCGTAAAATATAAGAATAACGAAGTATATAATAATTTAGCTTATTAGACATGTTAAGCCCATTTCATAACAAATGGAAACCAATTTCAACAAGGGAGGCTACATGGCAGCTAGTCCCCGCCTTCAGCGGGGAGCGGAGCTTGATCTTATCTAGGCTCGAAGGTGCAGGTGCTTGCACATCTATTTAGGTAGGTTTAGGAAAGGGGCTAACCTCAAGTATTTGGTGGGATAATTTGTATCTTTCAGCAATGTGGCTATCTCGACAATAGGTGTACAAAATTTTAGAATAGGTATACAAAATTGCATTAGATGCTCATTTTCTTTCTGACTCATAAGCATATTATTCTCCTCCATACCTTTTTGCATTTGATCAATGTACTTGGATTGATAATGGTCCTCTCCTCACTCATTCACATTCTATTTGATTTAGTTTTAAAAAATCAGGAAACAATTTTACAATCTGGATTGTGTGTAGTGTTAGGTGCAAAAATCATAGCATGATCTTTGAGTTTCTTATATAAAGCATATTAATGCCAATCTCCCCAAAGTATCTTAGGAAGAGTAGAACCTTTATCTTGGAAAATAAGGAAAATTAAATCTCAGTATGAAACTAAAAAAAAAACTAATTAAAATGATAAACAAATGACCAACAAATATTTACGTTGTCAGGGGCACTTAAGACATGATTAACATTTCTAAGACATGATTAACATGGGAAATGGGTAGACATGATGACCAGAACTAAGTAACATGCTTCAATGTAGTGGCTCAATCAAACCCTATTGAGCTATTGGTGCTTGAAATTAAAAATAAAACATTTATTAAGAAATAAAATAACTAAAAAACAATGTCCAACAGGGATGCCAACAGTGCATGTAGTTAACGTGGCTCTTGAAATTAAAAATAAAAACGTTTATTAAGAAATAAAATAACGAAAAATATGTCGAGAAGGGATGTGCATGTAGCTAACGTGGCTCTGAAATTAAAAATAAAAACATTTACTAATAAATAAAATAACTAAAAAACAATGTCGAGTAGGGATGCCAGCAGTGCATGTAGTTAATGTGTCTGAATTTTTCTCTTTTAGAAGGAAGGCATGACAATGTAGATATTTTTGTACTAGGAGATTAGTATATGCATCCAAGGGCTCTCATTAAATAATTTATGAAGTAAACAAGTGGATTTTTGCGCCCTTTCCTATAGATTTCAAAGGATGTAATGTTAGAAAAAGGAAAACCACATAGGAGAGTACTTACCCTTCAGATGATTCCCCATGTATTAAGCATAAACAGGAAGTAGGAAAAACATTAGTGGGCATTAAAGCTGCATTTTTTTTCACTCCATAAAATTTCTTTTGGGATTTTCTTCCAATAAAGAGTGAAAAATCGCAGTTTAAACACATATACATAGAGAAAAATGCACATAATTGTTCAGAAGCACAATTATGCATTTCCGGAGTTCCAATTTCCATCGTTTATTCAAATCACTCCTAAAATAATGCCCATAATAGTCCAGATACTTAACATACCTTGTACAATGATATCTAGGCCTTCATACAACAAGCATATGAGCTCCCCCATCCCCTCACTTCCAACTGGGGTGGGATACTCGTTTCATGAATCCATGCTTCATCATATTTGCTAGGAAAGGTTTTTGGGGTTGCTCAGATCACTAAAATGGTACATATAATAAGTAGGTCAATGTTGGATAAAAAATCAGATGCCCATCTAGGACAAGGCTCTAATCCCTTCCATATTGAGAGTCAGTGTCACCCATTCTGGGTCGAAAACTAGCAGTAGAGTTGACATTTTATGTTCATGTGGGTTTGAAATGGTGCTACCTTGTACACCCATGTATGGGGAGGGAGGTAGGAAAATAGGTATATTATTTACTAACTGAGATTTCCATAAGAGAGAACAAGCAAGGGATAGTTTTTGTCTTGTGGCCTTGATAAGAGGGATTATGAATTTATGGAAGCCAGTAACACAGGCCTATAGATCCAGTTTTATCATCTTCTTTTTGCTTTTCATGGACGCATTTTTGGTTTTGGAATGTGAATCCTCAGGCAGAGGTGTTGTAGTAGTATTGGTGCAAGAATGACCTTGCACATCCTTCTTAGCCAATGGGTTCTAATTCATAAAGAAATTCCTTAGCTTGGCGTTACTTGCTTCATTACTTGCAGATGATTGTTACCGCTCCTTGGAAGAATAAACATTGGCTAGAAGAAATTAGTATACGCATCCAAGAAATAAATTCCTGGTAATGATTTTGGTGTTTATTACTCTACAACTATAAAATATCAATAAAAATATTGCTTTGTTACTGGGAATTTTTTTCTTTAACCTATAGTTCCTACTCGGTTGTTGTTTTTAATCAGTTCCTACCCGGTTTTTTTTTTAATCTACAGAGATCGAATAGATTGGTTTTATATTTTTTTTGTTTCAGTAGTGCTAGGTTCTTGTTTTAATTTACAGAGATCAAATAGATTGCTTATTTTATTTTTATTTTATCTCAGTAGTGCACCTTGAGGGGTTGCGACACATAAACAAATTTCTATTGAATTAGGTGTCGTCAAGACTGAGGGGTAGCTCAACCACCATTCATAAAAGGTATAGTGTTTTTATGCCTAATCCACGCGGTGGCTGAATAATAGGTACCCAATCAATAATGGCTTGTATTACTGGCGATGGAGATAACATTTACCAGCCCAACTCAAATAGCATTTTTGTGAGTATATTTTAGTATTTCAATTACTAGAAACATAAATTTTCCAAAATCCCAAACAATATCTGACAAGCCAAACATTTTCTATTATTCACAAAATTACTTTTCTTGCTCATTTAAATTTGTTGTGGAAGTTCAGATATGAAATTACATACATGTAATTTATTTCATTTGATTACATGAATTTTATCTCTATCCACTTCGGTGAAATGCTTTGTGAAATTATGTGCACTGAATAAGCAGCTTCAGTGAAATGAATAAATGACTTCAATGAAATGCTTATGATTTAATATATATTTTTTGGCTTTGTGTAGAGACGGATTTAGTGAACATATGGCTTGTGTCAACAACTTCATGCAAACAATAAATGTCATAGCTTTAGATGATTCGGTGAATGGCTTCATTTAAGCCCAAATGAATACATCACACTAGGGTACCAAATGGGTACAAATTTGTCACAAAGCCACAAAATCGATGTGCGCTTCCGATTGCCACTCCATGGAGTCAGTGTGGATGTAATGGAGTCGGTGTGGCTGCATTGCATCTAGTTGCATCCTCATAGCCAAGAACAAACACCAATATTGCCCTTTGAAGAAAGGAGAAATGATGCCTTGCATGGTTGTCCAAGTGGCAGTTATAAAAGGCCATAGAAAGTTTTAAAAAAGACAGGGATTTATGAAAATGTTTTATGTAATCAAACTAATGTTAGCATTAGTTCTAATTTCCAAAATGTGAAAGACACAAGTTCAACATAATCTATGCTTTTGGCCTCTCTGGCTCAAGAAAAGGCCAAGACCACAAAATCATTTAGACTTTGGCTATGTATGCTCAGCAGCCTGCATTGGCTTAGAAAAGGAAGTTAACTAAAAATATATAATGCTAACTATGACGCCTTTGATCGTTATAGTCCCATGTTGCAATGGCAGGGACTAAAAAGTCTCTAATTACATTTCCTTACATAGACACTACATATAGAAGGGCTTCACGGTAATTAGAGTTTTGGCTTAGGCTACTTATATGGTAACACCTTGTACAAACTATTACGTTACAACTCAATGATATTGATGGTATTTATTGTTCATTAAAAATTGTAAAAAAAATATAACATTATTAAAAAAATTAAAATTTTTAGAAAGTTTGTTAGTAATAAATAATTAAATTATAAAATTATATTTTATATTAGAGTAAAGTACATTAAAGTAAATATTAAATTAATAAAAATAATATTTAACATGTATTTAAAAAGTATAATTTAATTATTTTATATATATATATATATGATTTTTTTTTTTTCTATTTTAATTTAGTGATACAATTTTGAGTGAGATTCTTATTTTCATTGTTTAAAATTCATTTTTGAATACAACGTCCTGAAAAATTCATAGCATTATTTATTTATTTTTTTCAAATGAAAAAAATAATTGGTTTATATAATTTAACAATAGATATATCAATATGATAGACAACATACATATCGATTTCAAAACATGTTCAACCTATATTCGTCCCATGAAACCACAACATCAGTTTGAAGTAACAAAATAAAAAAGTCGTTGTTGCAGACATTTAAAACATAGTTCTTTACATCTTTATATAGTTCAGTAATCATAAATAAAGATAGTCCAAAAATTGAAAATGAAGGCAATCTTATGTGTCCTTCCTCCCTGATTATGTTGTTTTCCATATGTGAGTAAAACATGTTGTCCAAAGCTTCCCTCAATCCTTTCTTCGATAGAGAGTTAGCAACAGTGTTGGCCTCCCTATAAATGTGTTGGAAAGATATTTGGTTGAAAGTCTGTCTAAACATATTTATGTGAGCAATTTAGCCATCTAGATGAGGAGGAGAAAATGAAGTATTGTTTGTGATTCCATCTATGAGAGCTTTTGAGTCGCCAAAAATGTGCAAAATGTCTATGACCCTTCTTCTGGAAAACCAAAGTAACCCCCAAAGAGCCACTACCTCATTTCGTGTATTTGAACCTTCACTAGCGTACCAGTAAATCTTGTAATGTGTTATGTGGCCGATCCTTAGCCACGCACCGCAACCACAGTGTCCTCTTTGTGCAGCTCCGTAAAAAAAGCCAGCAGGAAATATTATCGGAGTAGGCATGTTTCGGATGGAGAGATCCTTTATGCGTTGTATGCCCGTTCCATGTGTGTCTAGCCATGAACTGACCTTGATGATAATTCTGTTGAAAGAAATCTCATATTTTCAAATATAATACTATTCCTTGCCTTCCATATCTCCCAAAAAATGTACAGTGACATTGACTGTAATATCTCCCCCCATTTCCATTCATCGTTTCAGACATTGTTCTATGGAACTGAAACGTTTAAATGGCCTATTATTGCATATCATTATGTGTCTCCAAACTTGAATTGAGTTGGGACATTCTAGGTGTATGTGTATGTTAGTTTCCATCTCGGATTTGCACATTGCACATCTACTAGGGTTGTGCATGCCCCTTCTTCGTAGATTCTCCCTTGTCAGTGTTCTATTATGCCAGACTAGCCAAGTATACAATATAATTTTGATAGGTACCTTGTACTTCCATATTTTAAAAAAACAGGAAGGTACAAGAGAGAACTACCACCATTGAGTTCTCCTTCAAACAACCTGCCCAGGCGAGTTGGTCACCTTCCGCTCTCATGCATAGTCTTGTGCATCCTAAGGATATAATGTATGTATTTCATTCCGCAGTCACATTGCCTATCTGTCCCATGTTCTCTGTGCTTCTCCATATAGTAAAATTCCCTCTCCATTGGTGTATAACCCGCGCTAATTTAAAAAACCGCCTGGAGTGAATTGCATGCAAAGTATGTTCAGATAATAATTGATTTCCTTCCACTCCAAATATATTATCTCCACCGATCAATATTTGATTACGAGTCCCAAAGGTCCATATAATCCTAAAAAAAAAAACATGTTTTGATCTTGTGGAATCCTTTCCAAATACAAGATCCCTTCGATACTCATATATGTCCAGTTCTGATCCAATCAACAACCCCCTTATGTTTCATTTATTTCAAGATAATAATATCTCTCCACATACCATCCCTGAACAACACTCTCCATATTGATTTCTTGATAAGTTCCCAACCAAAATTTTTTATATTAAGTAAACCCCACCCTCCATGTTCCTTTGGGAAGTAATCTTTTCCCATCTAATTAAATGAAATTTGTGATAGGACTCGATACCCGCCTAGATGAACTTGGCCTTAATACATTTAATTGTGATAGATATATATGCAGGGAGGATATAAAAGATGAGTCTAGTACACCATAATTTGTTGCATCACTGCCTATGTCAAGATAAATCTACCACCAAGGGACAGTAATTTGTGAGTCCATGTATGTAGTTTCCTGTGGAATTTGTCTATTAACCACTGCCAATCTGTTATCCTGTAATTGTTTGGTTTCAGTCGAAATCCTAGGTAATTGAAACCATCCCTCAAGGGTTGTGTTCGGAAATGAAATAGAGCAACGATATATTGTATCTCCTCCTTTGCATCATCAAAGAATATAATAAGTGATTTGTCTTCATTTACCATCATCCCTGATGCTTCCCCATATCTTTGTACAATTTGGAACATCATCTTCCATTGTGCTTTTTCCACCGTCCTATAGGCCAGAAAGTCATCTACAAAGAAGTTATGAGTGATGAGAGCCCGTGACCCCACCTTGGTACCTTTGAATAAACATGTTTTGTGTTCTTCATTTATCTTGAGACTGAGACCATCCATTACTAATAAAAAGAGAAAAGGCAAGAGGGAGCACCCCTGCCTAATACCTCTCCTTGCTTTGAAAAAAATGGATAGGTACTCATTCACCAACACGACATATTGGACAGTGGAGACACATCCCATAATCCATTCAATCACTTGGATAGATAGGCCAATTCTACTGAGAATGAGTCGTAGGAGGGACCAACCCACACATTCGTAGGCCTTCCTTAAATCAATCTTCATGACCAAAGCCTCCACCTTCTTAGTATGTATATTGTGTATAGCCTCCTATGCAATTGAAACTGCATCGTGAATCAATCTTTTATTTAGGAAGTCGAATTGTTCCTGAGATTTGTATTTGGATAAAGTATCTTTTATCCTTTTAGCAACGATCTTTGAAATAATCTTGTAACATGTATTGCACAGGGAGATAGGGCGAAAGTTCGAGAAGGTGGTTGTATCAGTTACCTTCTGGATCAATGCAATAAAGGTCAAGTTCATAGAGCCAGAGACCTTTCCAGTTATGCATGCTACTTCCACCATGTCTTGTAGCTCCAATCCCATCAACTCAAAAAAATGAATGTATAAGTCCACTATCCAACCATCGGGCACGGGGAATTTGTCCTTCTTGAAGGACTTAAGGAAACACATAACTTCATCAGTGGAGACAACGATGAAAATAGTATTTTTTTGTTCTTCATTAAACATCATAGGAAAGTCCCTCACAGCCCAGAGTTGTGCCTCTGTGTCCACACCCATCCTTCCACATTACACATTCCAAACCTATGATTTCAAAAATGTCAATTTTTAAAAAAAATTGATCAAAAAATATATGTAACCCAACAAACAAAAATGTCAAATAATTAAGCTATATTTATACCTAAAATTTAAAGTGTTATTTAACCATCATACATTTTACTCTTTTTTTTTTTTTTTTTTTTTTGGCAAGAATCCAAGGATAAAAATGTTTACAAAATTAAGTATTTTTGTTAATTAAAATGCAATTTTGAATACATAAATAAATTTAACATCCTCAAAAACTTTTAAGAAATTTAATATATATACATCACTCAACTTTATAATTCCAAAAAACAACTATCAAATTAAAAAAAATAAAAAAATTGCCCAAAAAAAATTAAAAACATCCCACAAACTACACACAAACTTAATAACTTTAACTTTACACTATTATTTTTCATCAATTATGTATTTCTCATTAATGAGCTACTCCATTGGATAGGTAAATTTATACCAACCCCCTTAAAATTCTAATATTTGGGATTTATTTCTCCATTTAGAAAGGATGAAAGGCAAATTTAGAAAACCACCCTGAAGATTATTATATTTAGAATGGATTTGCTTACGAAGGCTTATGTTGGTGACTTTTGATATAAACATACATACGGTAGCTTTTATGTTGTTCAATTATTCTATTCCAAGTATTAAGCTATCTCAATCATACAATTCGGTATAGATACAATTTCTTTAAGTAAACTCTGTTTTTATTGTTTTACTTTTTCCAATAATTTTTCTTTAAGTAAACTGTGTGTTTATTGTTTTACTTTTTCCAATAATTTTTTAAGTGGACATTTCATTCTCTTACTCTTTCATCTTGTATTTTTAAATCTTTTTAATCATAATGTAAATCTTCACGAATCATTTAGTTATAATCCATTAAACCCTAATTCTAATTTATTCTCTATAGGTTTAGAGAATCCGGTTATTAGGGTTTCCCAAAAGGGCTTATACTTGTTATCGTCGCTTGATGCATTTAATGGAAGAAAAGTTATGCTCTTCTTCTCCCCAATTTACAAGGATGAAGAACTCATACAAGACTGCATGTAAAAATTTTGTTTAGATAATTTCTTTCTCCTAACTTACCTAAAGGTAAATTTCAAACCTTTAAACACTTAAATGTTAATTCTAACATTTCTATCTTAAACTAAACTCTCCAATTTACAAGGATGGAGAACTCATAGAAGATTGTGTTTAAAAAAAAAAATTAGATAATTTTTTTCTCCTAACTTACCTAAAGGTAAATTTGAAACCTTTAAACACTTAAATGTTAATTCAAACATTTCTATCTTTATAGTTGAATAAAGGGGATGTTTATATGGTTACGAACACTTTTCTGTTATTAAATTAAGATTTATGATCTTTTTTATAATTTTTTCTCCAAGAGGTTTTTTAACAAAAAAATACAATTTAAGTGGGTTTAATAGTTAAGAATATGTGCTTTCTTGTAAGAGATCATAAGTTCAACTCCAAAGGGATTTAGAGTACGTACACCTCTACATACTTTAGTAGTAAAATTGATGTGCATTGATAAGTCTATATTCCCATAAACAAGGGGTATCATACAACAAATTAGTGTTCGACTTGGTCATGACCTTAAAATAAGATTATTGTTATTATTATTACTACTAGTAACCTAGTAACTAAAACCATCAACTCCTCGTTAGTGACTAAACCCATCAATACGTTCTCCACAAGAGCTAGTGCATAAACCTTATGATCAACTTGCTTGATCTATAGTTACAATTCATCTAGGAGGAGCAGAGTCTCCTAGTGTGCCTCATTTTGTTCAACCAAAAATTTTCCCATGATGGTGTTCATATGCTAATACAAATCAACACATTGGAAAATTGTAAATACTTGGCATTCCTGCTTCGGGTACTTCTAACATTTGGAATCCAATGCCCAATGTCCTCATCAATGTCACCGTCATGAATGCAACTATGTTCCACCCTTTATTTAGCCTACACCATGTTGATTTCCTCTCAAACAAGTGGAGGGGTTTGATCCTATTACATTGTTATAAAGGATTCAACACCTTGCTAAGCTCTACATATTGGTTGGTTGCATTGACTACATGGTCCTCTACATGCTTAAAGTCCTGGAATGGGATCAAGCTAGAGAAAGTATAGTAATATGGACTACACTAGAGGACTCATATCACACCATGTAGAGGACTCATATCACACCACTTAACCTTCTTGCATCAAGATTCCACTAAGTCCCTCCTTGCAGGAATCTGTGCACAAAATGAAATCCTTTTAAGGAACTACTATCCTTAATATGGGTGCATTGGTTAATAGTTGCTTCAACCGATCAAAACGTGTTGCACAATCAATTGTCCATTTGAATCTCTTCCCTTCTTTTGCAGAGTAGTAGTTGGACAACTAATCTTGGAGAAAATCTCCTATAATAGCTTGAAAGTCCCATGAAGGACCTAAATTTAGCCACATTTTTAGGTGTTAGCCATTCCATGATAGCCCTAACCTTCTCTAGGTCAGCTATTATTCCCTCCATTTAGACAATGTATCCCAAGTAATGAATATGTGGCTGAAAGAAATTGCATTTACTAGACTTTGCATAAAGCTTATTCTCTCTTAGTAATTGTAATATGGCTTCCAAATTATGTTTGTGCTTCTCCTTGGTATTTGAATAGACCAAAATGTCATCCATGAAGACTATGGCAAACTTGTCCAGATAGGGGTCGAACACATTCTTCATAATACACATAAAGGTCATAGGTGCATTGGTAAGTCCAAAAGGAACTACCACAAATTCATAATGCCCATACCTCATTCTAAAGGTTGTTTTATGGATGTCCTCCTCCTTTATGGACACCTAGTGATAACCTGGCCTCAAATCAATCTTAGAGAAGATTGATGCTCCTCTCAACTAGTCAAATAAATAATCAATATGTGTTAATGGATATATGTTCTTGATGATCATTTTATTCAATTGTCGGTAATCAATGCACAACCTAACTATGCCATCTTTCTTCTTTACGAATAATACTTGTGTTCCCCATGGAGACACACTTGGCCTTATGTATCCCTTATCCAAAATATCCTTGAGTTGTAGCTTTAACTTAGCTAATTTTGGAATGCTCATTCTATATGGAGCTTTGGAGGCTAGAGTTGCTCTTGGCATTAATTCGATAAAAATGTATACTTCTCAATGAGGAGTTAAAATGGGAATTTATTTAGGGAATACATCAGTGCGTTGTTGTAAAAGAGGGTATCTATCCAAGACTTCGTTATCTTCTTTCTTTGTGTTTTCCTCAATTTCAAAATCGTTGGAAACATGCATAGTGAATAGGAGACATCCTTTTTTGCGACTGCGCTTAGCTTGCATGACTGAGATTAGCCTCCTAGATATGTGTGTTTGCTTTCCCTACAATACCATTCTTTCTCCATGCTCATCTAAGCACTCAATTACCTTTTCAAAATGATCTACCTTGGTGTGATGCTTGTAAAACTAATCCATGACCAACAATATGCTATATGCCCATAATGAAAACACATTGAGGTCAACCACAATGGGCATTCCATTTAATTCAATTGGGAAAGCCTTCACCAAATACTCGACCCTCTTCTCTATTTTCGTGGCTAATTGATCTAGCCAGGATTCCTCATGTGGTTCTTGGTTCAATTAGCATCGTTCCACAAGCATTGCCTAATGTAGCTATAATTAGAACTGGGGTAAATCAAAATAGAAAGATATTGACCACAAACCTTACCTTCCATTTCGATTATGTAATCTTGATGGTTTACCTGTCGATGGTCCAATGTCGCGTAGATACTGGGTATATTACGTGCCACATCTCCCACAATCTATGCTTCCTGTGTGTTGTACAGTTTTAGACCAACGTGCTTGTGTTATGGGAAATATTTTCTCATATGATTTTATCCACATGTCCAACACCTATATGGGCCCTTCCTGTAACTCTTGGATCCTTCTTGAGTAAAACAATATTTTCCAATGGTGTTAGGCATGTGTTGATTCTCTTGAGTAGCAAGGGTTGTCTGTGATTCATTAATCACTTTCTGCCTTTTCCTTTTGAAATTGTCACTATTTTTAGACTTCCAATTGAATTTAAACTTGGGCTTGCGCTTTGACTGCTCATAACAATGTTTCAACTTTTAGATTGCATCCTCCAATGTTTTGGGCTCGTCGAATTCAATCATATCCTTGAAGGATGGTGGTAGTTCACTAACATATCTTTAAATAATTTATTTTTCCTCTTCAAGGTAAGGAACGTACCTTCACAACTCCAAAAATTTGGTAGTATATTCATCATTTTTCATATGGCCCAATTTGAGTTCATAAAATTATTTCGCCTTGTTGTGGAAGTATCTCTCATATAGATACTTGCTCTTGAAATAATCCTCGAACTCACTCCAAGGCAGCTCTTCTTCTCTTAGGCCCTTTACATTCTTCAAGTCTTCCCACCAAATGTCAGCCTTTCCCTTCAAGCTATAGGTGGCTACCCTTGCTTTCATATTCTTAGAATAGTTGCGAATTCTAAAGATTTTCTTCATTCCAAGCAACCAAGCTTTTTCATCTTCCGATTTCTTCATTTATCCATCAAATGTGGGTGGTTTTTAATTCTTCAATTCCTATGGCATATAGTCCCTTTCTCTCTTTCTCTTTCTTTGATGACGATGATGATGATGTCGCCTCTTGGTAGTAGTACTAGAATGTTTACCAGAGTGACGCCCATAAGTGCTCGTTCTTCACTCTAGGTGTACTCAATGGTGCATTCCCTCTCATGGTGTCTTCACTTTCCCTTATGTGCCTCTTCCTAGATCTGCTACCATTTTTCCCATTTATTCTCACTTGTGGTTCCAAAGGGCTCTACCTGTCTTTATGGCTAGCCCCTAGCTCATACTGTCTTTGCCTCTATAAGTTAGAAATGATTTTCAATATGATTGCATTTACCACAAATTTCCTTTCCTGAGCCCTTACCAACCTTTCATTATCTTCCTTACAACCCCTAATATAGGCCCTTATGCTCCTCAAGGTATCTATCTAGTCAAGAGAGTCTACTCCTCCCTTGATCTCCACTAAAGCTTCTTCATGCCCATGTTGTGACCTGTCAGAACTATATTGAACCATCCTACTACTCATTCCTTCATTTCTCACTATCCTTTGCTACTTGTGATGTGTTGTCATGTTCACACAAATATATTATATACACCATGTCATAAATAGATAACAAAATCACAACCATGAACTTGCTTTTGTGGAGTTTCTTTGGCAGGGCTAGTTGAAGCAATAATCCATGCTAGTACATCAATATCATGTTAGAACATAAATATCAATAAAACCACATCTGATCATTAGCTTAGATCACAATAATATCGGGTCACACCTTAGTATCATTCTACATAAGTAAATAATAATGTAAGCATATCAACCATACATGCAATCAATCAATCGCTAACCGACTTTTAACACATAAACATTGTTTTATCTGTTTTCTAAAATTCAATATGAAACTGCTTTGCCCTATTAACTTTGTAACATAGTACCAACTTATTCCTAGGGGCTTGAAAGGGACCTTGCCGTTATTTTTCCCATGATAGAGTCCATCCAATACAACTGTTGAACTTGGATACTCCGATAACACTATGTAACATACCACCTACTATTTGTATCCCCACCCAAGGGTAGAAGGAGGTGGTTACTATGTTGACCCAATCTCCATGATATGATTATGGAAGTGGGGTCTAAATTTGTCAACATTTCATCCAAGTTTCCATAAATAAATTTAAGTGTTATCATCATATTTATCTCAGAGAGACTTTTCCAGTGATATAAGTTTTGTCTAATTTAGACTCTTGGATAAAAAATTAAGGTCTTATAAAACATGATAAACTCAAATATAATATTTCACCTTTCCTTCCACGTGACACCCACATGGTCCCCGACGTGGTACCGCATGGCATGTATCGATGCCTTGACCTTAGCTTCCTTTCCCCATCCTCACTTGTGGTTGTATCATTCATACATATATGTATGTGTGTGTGTGTGTGTGTGTGTACAATAATGGCACACTTGCCTATTTTCAAGCCCTTTGTGCTTTAGTAATTTCTTTGTGAATTCCACTAATCTAGTCCATGTCAAACTCTCACTACTCATTGAGATCTGACCTTCGAAATGTTATAGACAATTTACAGACTCTATGGCTATAGAAGCCATGAATCACTGCACCCATGAAGTTTGTATGAGTTTTTGAAGCGCATTGGTAATTTATTCCCATAGTTCACAGGGGCAACACAAATCTTGTGATGTCCACTTGCCCATTAAAATACATAGAACAATCACATTAGTGCTCTTCACTGAACCACAAGGAACTCCACCAGTTCCCTCAATCACATCATAAAGATATTTTTTTTGCTACTAGTCATACGCATAACATATGCCCATAGACATCCCTAATAATTTCCAATCGTTGATTTCATTGAATCTCACAAATACACACAAAGATTCATTTAGTCATCTAAACTGAAAATCATTGTTACTCATAGTCACGCAACACACCTAGAATTTCAACCACTCCTTCAAGCATGCATATGAGGAACCTAGTATCTATTAGCACAAAGAAAATCAAATTTCTTAACCAACACAATATTGTAACCAACATGTTGAACATGTACATGTCATTCAAACATTAGAAGCATAGTTAGATAACTTACCTTATATGGAAAAGAGGGTTGGAAACTAAGAGTGGGACTTCAACTCTCAACCCAACCATGGACAAGCTACAACCACTACTACTTGTAGTTGTTACCCCCGAGCCATATTCCAAAGCTTGAGGTAGAATGCTTTTGAGGAGGCTTTTTAACCAAAAAAACAATTGAAACATGATCCCATGACAAGGCCAAACCACCTTCATCCACCAACTACACACATTATCATTCACAATTTTCAGGCATATTCACATCCGTGCCAACATACCACAATGCAGAGAACTTTAGATAAATTTTGGTTGAAGAAAGTCCACAATAAGGAAGGTTCATCAATGGGTAAGTTGTTAACGGGTAAAGAAACCATTCTCTAGGTGGGTCATCAGTGATTCAAACACCAAAGCTTTAGCCCCAAGACAGCTCCTCATGGTTCTTCAACCTCACAAGCACCTAGGTGATTCCTCCCAATCCAGTAGGTTCATCAATCCACAATCTTCCAATGAGTTCTATAGCCTTATAGACAAGCCAATGCTCTCTATGATAGTTTTACCTAGTAAGCCTTTGTGAGGATTCCTCAACTATTTTTTTTTTTAATCTCTCTGAGGATTTTTCGCTACGATTATAATTATTGCCTTTGTTGTACTCTCACCTCCACCCTTGGAGGAAATTATCTTTCTCTTACTACATTATTATTTGTGCACTTTCCTTCCACTGTTTCTGTGTGTCCCAGGAAGCTCGTTCTTTCTGCTTATGCCTCTACACGTTGGTGAGGGAGAACACGTGTCTTAATGGATGATTTTATCCTCAGTCCTCCTTCCTTTTTCCAATAGAATAATTGTCCATCCTTCTCCACAATTACACAACAATCAACCTCCTTGGACAATGCAACCCAACCCATGCTTAAATTTTTTCATTTTCTTGCTTATGGTTGGAGCTTAAAGGACACCTTAGCATGTCCATGTCTCTTCAGTTAAATTTATTGCACAATCAACTCATTTAATCTTATTAGCCAAACAATACTGATATTTAAAACATCAATTCCATCAAACAATCTCCTTCCTCAAGCAATGGAATAGGTGTCCCTCTCATAACCATTTAAAATAATTACAATTATTTACAAGTGAGAAATATTAACCAGGGGATGTCACAAAGGGATTTTCACAAGCCTATTGTTTTGCCTAGTCTTTATAGTCCATAGACAGATATATCAAGTGCATTAACATGTATCAACAAAATGTGTTTTTTCATTAGTTAATAAGAAATTACGATTTTATTTTTCTTTCTACGAAAAAACAATCAATGTTTGTATATTTAAAAATTTGGCAAGGAAAAGACCTTGTAAAAGGGAATACACTTATGATAGATTGTTAGAAATATATGCCAAGAATCTATGAGAAAATACCTACCTGTTGTCTCTTAATGCTAAATATAACCCCTTTAACACATGTCATCCTTCAATCTTATTTTCCAAAAAATATTAATAATTTATTAAAAAAATATTTTATTAAGATCAAAACTTGTACAAATATAATTATAAATATTTTTAAACATGCGTATCAAAACCTAAAATTATCTTAATCTATTCTTTTTTCTTATTACTTTTTTAATATTTAGAATATCATGTTAATGACGAACTTTAACAATACACTTTGATATGAGCTCAACATCTCACTTATTAAAAAAATTTCTTAAATTTTTTTTTCATATTTAAAATCTTAATTAATATGAGAATTATTTTTTATTTTTATTTTTCAATATAGAATATTTTATTAAATAAAATACCATTTATATATAATTACAAAAAAATAAAAATAAAATAATATATTATTTCAGTATTTCTATAAAAATTAAATGCCCTCTTAAATTCTTTTTAACAAAATATTAAAATTTAAAAATTACATAAAAATTAGAAATTAACAAAATATTAAATTTTAAAAAAAAAAAATTGTATCTTCCCACCAAGAATGACACAACGTCTCTAGTACTTGTTAGTGTTTTTATTTAGTCCACTTTGAATACGATGGACAATTATGTATTGACAATAAGTCGAGTGGAGCATTCCTTGGATGGTACCATGAAGGTTTAAATTCAATTTAATGAGAAATCAATTTTTCCTACCAATAATAAATCTTATGCAGAGGTAGGTTTGAATTTTGATATTTATGACAACTATCAACAAATCTTATGCAAAAGTAGGTTTTAGTTTGGTCTTTATGATAACTATCCGTGTTCAAGTATGATTTAATAAATATATTTTAAAAAATTATATTGTTTTTTTTTTAAATGTGGTTTATGGACATTGGATAGTGGTCGTTATATTCACAGAAATAATTTTTAGTAGATTTATTTGAAGAGTTCACTTTAAATCTCGTTGGCTTATTTGATTAGCCTAACCTTAATAGTGTTGAGGAGAATTGACCCCATGACCTCTTATTAGCAAGGTGCTTATACGACGAGACTCAACCAATTGAGCTAACCCATGGGGCTCAAATTTATATTGATAATTTAAAATGATTTTTTAATTTTTTTAAGAATTGGATTTCTTATTTTAAAATTTGTAACAATTTTTTAAATTTTATAAATATCATTTTAATGAGATTTTTTTTTTGGGTTAATGTGGAATTTAAGGTTAAGGAGCTCATAAATGAGAAAGTTATGGACTTTAAAGGTTATCAAGTTGAAAGTTTTAAAATTAGAGGTTCTATTCTCACCCTTCATGGACATAAATTCTTCAATTTAGTAGTCAAGATGTGTTGAAGAATGTAACTACGTTCCATCCTCGTAGTTGTATTTGAATCATAATTAAATGTATCTATCAAAAGAAAGAAAAATAACTTTTTATATTTATTATTATGACTTATTAAAGCATAGGTTTCATGCTTGGGTCATCATATTATAGGTCAAATTCCTCATTGAGGACTTTTAGGTTTTATGTTGAGTCATTAGAGTCATTGTACATTCTATAAGACCCTTATTGGGATTTTGAATCGTGTAAAACGAATTATTATTGAGTCAAATAGGTCATTTGTCACCTCATCACCAAGTCAACCCTCACATGATCAAACGGCCTACATCAGGGTAATTCGACCCACAGAAAAACCTATATATAGAAGTGAAGTTCGAATCATTTGCAGGATCACTCACTCAAGTTCGATACTCAAGAAGGAGAAGCAGAAAAATGCGAAGTTCCAGATGAAGGAAGAGAATTGCAGGAAAAGGCTAAATCGAAGTTTTGGGCTATCTCGCTAAAATGGGCCTCCTAAGAAAAATATATAACCAAAATAAATTTTATAAGAACCAATAGGATTCAAGATGATGATGTCAACCATGGGGGATGATTCACCATTTTTGGGGTAAAAAAGAAAAAAATGATTAACAAATAATAAAATAATAAAACAATAGCATTAACTTATTCCCTCCTATGTTTTACAAAATTCTAGAGCAGAGTATCCAGAGATGTGACTTAATTTCTCATCCGAGTACCCATGTTTCATACTTTCAATGGACCTTGCTACACGAAAAATGAGAAATAAATGAAAAATGTGATTGCAATCACGTTTTTCATGTATTTCTTATTTTTTTTGTGGCATGGTCCATCGAAAGTATCCAACATGTGTACTCCATGGATGAAGAATCAAACTTTGCCTCCAATGAGTGTTTCTACTCGAAATTTGAGTAAACCAATAGGGAGATAAGTTGAAAATACGATTTGAAGAAATAGGTTTTTTTTTTCCCTCTAAAATTTGATGATGTAATCTAATCTTATTTTATTATTTCCACTATTATTTTATAATTTCCCGAGGAGACCCATTTTAGACCTCAAAATTCCCCTAATGTTAAGAGAAACCGAAATATTGGTCATGAACCTAATAGTGGTTGGAATAAAGGACAACCTCATTCCATATTATCCAACATAGATTTAGCTCAAGAAATGTATGAGGCTTTATCCAAAATTTTCACAAAAATTATTGGTCAAATTGCAATCCTCGAGAATGAATTAAAAACTATGAAGATGCAAAATATGATACAGTGGCATCCTTCTATATAAGGATATCTAGAATCAGAGATGAACTCTAGGCAATAGATGAAATTGTACCAGAAAAAGAGCTCGTGATAACTGCACTTTTGGGATTGCCACCATCTTGGAGTGTCGTTGCTTCAGGGATCAACAGTTGGAAGGAAACTCCTACATTTGATAAATTATGGAATTCATGTAGTCAAGAAGAAGTCATAGTTTCATTAGTAAACAACAAAGAGAATGAAGAGGAGAAAATTTCAAATGCCTATTCCGCTCATCATAAGAATAAAGGAACCTTCAAGAAGTATAAGGGACCAAGGAAGAAGGTGTACCTATCCAATATTGAATGCTATAATTGTCACAAGATGGGTGACTATAGAAATTACTATCTTGACAATCCTAGGAATAAAAAGAGAAACAAAGATCAAGAAAATATTGTCGATAAAACACCACCTAAGAAGAGCAAGAATGCAGAATCAGAAGTCAAAGACTTGCACTACTAATTCCTCTCTCTCTTATCCCTCTTAGTATTATATTTAAGTTTTGAATTGATTTCTTTTAGGTTTTGATTTCTAAAACATGTAGGTCTAACATGCCATGTTAGAACATTTTTGAATTGGCTTGATAAAGTTATAGGTATCCCTCAATGTTGGATTAAAAGGGAGCCCTCGCCATTTTTTCAAAGATAATTATCTTACTCCTTATATTACATTTTTATATTTGGTTTCCCTCTCTTATCTATATGTGTTTGTATTAGATGCTAATAACATTTCTTTTCATATTTTCCTTGTTTAGGAAAGGCTTGTTGATTACTCAATGGTTATGGAGAAGACCTCACAAGACAAAGCATAAGAGAAGTTCTATTGAAATTGATGTCCTACAAGGTTTGTTAAGAAAAAAATCAAAGGTATGTCTTAGACTATAATTTGTGTTCTCTTCATGATAAAGGCATATTCATTCCTTTTAATAATCTATTTTACATTACTAACATTGTTATGTCTAAGACCTTTGAATCATAAATATTCTTATTTGGGTGATTAATCATATATTGAATCTACCCTCATTAAAATCATTTATCATTTTGTGGAACCCTAAAAGGTTCTCTGTAAAACCCTAACCTAAGGGTATGTTGATGGTAATGTGAAAACCCTAGTCTACTTAGGGTTACTAATGAAATCTAGAAAATAATTTTCTTTTGATGTTTAGGGTTTTGATGGTAATGTCATGTTTGGAGTTTTAGTATTGCTATGGAAACTCTAGTTCTTTAGGGTTTGATGGTAATGTCTATGTATTGAAATTATAGACCTTTAAGGTTTTTGGTAAATTGGAGTTTAAGAGAAAAACCATTATATATCTAAAGTAAGCTCCTAGGAATTATACCCTAGGTGTATGTTTGTCCATCTGATAAAAACCATAAACTAATTAAAATTGTTATATGTCTAAATTTAATGTATTGATATTTGTGTCCTCAGTTTTCCTTATATATGTTGTTGTGATATGCATAATTATGAAATCCTAGACATGTATATGTGCTAATGGTTGTTGATCATAGTTCTAGGCTTTGTAACTAAGCTCGAGTCCAAGTTTGATATTCTAGGATATGGTGTTATTTTTTCAGATGTGATGATAAAGTCTAATGTTTACAAAATGTTGGTTATATTGTTGAAACCTTAGATTGTATTGTGATTGGTTTTGATTGTTTAGTGTCTCATAAATGAGATCTAAGGTTTGCATTAAATCCTAGTATAATTCTAACATATGAATTCTAAAGTTGTTAGATGCATTTCACTTTTTTAAATTGCCTCTAGGGTTTGCAATATTATATAAAAGAGTTTGTCGCATCTCTGCATGAAATATTGAAACCCTAGATATAATGAGACTAATATCTTGGTAGAGTTATTGATGAGATCTAGGGTTTATAACCAAACCCGAGCAAGAAGTTGAAGTATAGAAGTACGTGTCTCTTGCTATGAACCTAACTAAGTTGAGGTGTTTGATGACTAAAGTATAATGCTCCCATTATTGTATGATTATGATATAGTTAGCTTCATGCTTCTATATTTGTATTTGGTTGTACTTGTTGTCTAAGTTGTGCAGGTACATAATATTCAAGATATTGAAGATATCTGTATGTAAAGTTGATTTGATTGATAAGCATGATAAAGTAAGTTATATGAATGATGATGATCAAGATGACTCTGATAAGAAGGATTGAAGCCATGTAATATTCTCCGCTGTTATATAAATTAGTTTATCTCTCATTAAGGACTTCTAGGTTTTATATTGAGCCATTTCCCATTTTATAAGACCATTCTTGGGATTTTGAATCATGTAAAAAGAATTATTATTGAGTCAAATAGGTCATTTGTCACCTCTTCACCAATTTTGCCCTCACCTGATCAGGTTGGCCTACATCAGGGTAATTAGATCCACAGAAAAGGATATTTATAGAAGTGTAGTTTGAATAATCTAAAGGATCACTCACTCAAGTTTGATACCCAATAAGTAGAAGATTTTTTTTTTGAAGTTGCAAAAGAAGGAAGATAATTGCAGGAAAAGGATAAATCAAAGTTTTGGGCTATCTCTCTCTCACTTTTCTTAAGTTACTGGGCTACTGCTAGAAGATTGAAGTTATACTGTTGGGAGGTCGAAGTGTTGCTACTTCAAGGTCGAAGTGCTACTAATTCAAGGTCAAAGTTTTTGTTGCATCAAGGTCAAAGTGTTGTTGCATCAAGGTCAAAGTTTTTGTTGCATCAAGGTTAGAGTTTCTACTGCATCAAGGTCGAAGTTCTGCTGTTGCTACTAGGTCGAAGTAATACCAATGCAAGGTCAAAGTTGCTGGAAGGTTATCTTCTGCAGAATAAGGGATATATGACTTGGTGATTGGAGGAATTATGTGTCTAGGTCAAATGGTCTTGTATTATCTCGTAAAACTATTGAAGGAACAGTTGTTGACTAGGTTTTCCCATAGATAGGGTTTTTCCCTAGCTTTCTGCCTACATCTAGTGTCCTTGATCTTCGTGTTATGGTTTTGGTAATTACTTTATGAAATAAAATAAAATTAAAACACAAGAAAGTTAATAAGAACATAAGAATATCACAAGTAATTATTAACGTAAAGAAAATATTTCCACCTTTGTGATTTTCCAACAAGATGAGCTTCCCTAAAACTTGTACACAAAGTGTCATTGTAGTTATTTTTAAAAGTGAGGATAAAAACTTTTCTTCTAATTATTAGACTAATAGGATTAATCCCACTTTATCCAAGCTATATGAAATTATTTTGGAAATGGGGAACAACATATGGCTAGAAATACATTGAAAATAAGCTATAGGCCAAACCAATTTTAGGAGATATCATTCAATTGTGAACCATCTTGCTACACTTAGGATCATTGTGTAGTAGTGCCACAATAATAATACTAATATTGTATGTCGTTTCATTGATTTTGGAAAATATTTTGATGCTATACTCAAGACAAACCTTTAGAATATGTTGGAAGAGATTAAAGTGCCCCTTGAGTTGAGATCCATAACAACAAGATTGTATAAAAACACTAGTGCCAAGTTTGGGAACAATTAGGGCTATCCAAAAGGAATTAATTGCAATACCAGAGTGAAGAAAGGTTCTCCATTGTTACCTACCCTTTTTGACATATATATTGACAAGTTAGAAGATTGCTTGGAAGAAGCAGGTTGTATCACCCTAACTCTTGCTAGTATATTCTTCATTCTTTTTCTTTATGTTAATGATATCATTCTTATGGTGAAGAGTCCCTATAATCTTTGTAAGCAACTAAGAATCCTCAAGGATTTCTACTCCAATATGAGTATGAATGTTAATACCAACAAAACAAAATTCATGATAATTAAATCTAATAAGATCACCTATGATACTTTCACCTAACAACAACAACTTGGAGGAAATGCCTTCAAATAATATCTAAAATCAATATTCATCATAAGCCCAACATGAATTACAACATTGAGAAAATAATAAATGAAGGATGGAAAGATTATTATGGGCTTGAAAATAGTTGTAAATCAATGGGCCTTTGGACATCTGATAAGGAAAAACTCCACTTTGACCCTCTTATTACTCCTATTAATTTATATGGATGAAAATTTTCGGGACACAATATCTCTAGAGAGTTGTGGAGAAAGATAGAGCAAATCCAAAATAATTTCTTATAATCTCAAATTAAAGGAAATACACCTTATCCCCGAAGATGAGTGAAGTGTTCACCCGAAATGTTGGGCATATCAATGATAAAAACATACATTTTTCCATAAGTTTTCATCACCAAGTTATCGACTATATATATGACTAGGTCCTAATGTATAAAAACAAGTTAACAACATGGAAGACAAGAGACTACCTAAAATTGTTTCAAACTCTAGCGAAAACCACATTCGACTCAAATGGGGATGGCACAAGGATGGGAAATATTGACTATATCATTGGGGAATAAAATAATAAATAATTTTTAAAAATAAGGATAGTATTAAAAACAAAACTAGAGTGAAATAAAACTAAGATATTATAAGGAGGTAATCAACCCTAATCTAGAAGATCATTTTTTTTTACTAGGTTGAGACTATGTTGGGGCCAACCTGCTTATTTGATGGAAGAAGAGTGATCAACCCATAATGGGATGCCTATCCCTAAAATTGTGTGAAACTCGGATAGTTTTAATTCTCCCAAAGTGGCTTCCATCCTCAACCTCTTCCCATGAGGTTTGAACCTGAGATTTGATGAAGACTAAACCCCTTGCAAACCAATTGGTCTACACCTTCTCAGTTAAAATATCAGTTGTTATTCTAACGAGTGTAAAGAAGAAATAAACAATGCTAAAATAAGAACTAATTCTCATGAGCTCCATGGTGAAACTCAATGTTGGTCAATTCCCAAAATGAGTTGAGATGAAAGATTATATCACCTTTGTGAGACTAAGAGGGTTGAAGATAAAAAAACACTTTCACTATAATATCTTGCATAAACTAAGATGAGAGTATATCTCAACTTTAAAATATTTGTCGCATAACCAAACTTTCCTAATCTTTGAAATGAGAAAAACTATAAAATTTTGGAATTTTTAAAATAAAAAAATAAAATATTAAAAAATTTCAAGTAATCTTTACCTTTTAAAGATGTATACATTAATTTAAACTCGTATATACCAACTTTCGGTGATAATCACATATGAACATATTTTTTCGACGCGTTTCGAACCAATGTGGTTCATCATCAGGACAAGATGAGAAATCAGAGCATGGAAACCGATTTAAATAGATGAAGAAAAGCTCCAACTAGCCATTGTAATATAACGACTAGTTTGACTAAGACAAGAAAAAATAAAATTTTTAATTAGTTCCATATGAATTGATTATTAGTTTTATATTATATAATTTTAATATATTTTATCATTTAATTTATTAGGTTTACATCATATAGTTTTAATATATAATATATTATTATATTATATTATAATTTAATTGTTAATTAAAGAATAAGAATAATAATATATTCTATAAATTAATATTAGGGTATAATTTTATATAATATAATTTTAATGCATTAAATTATTATAATTTTTTTAATTTAATTTATTAATAATAGTCAAATGAGAATAAGAGCGATGTTAAAATTCATATAAAAAGGTTAATAGAAAGAAAAAGGATTAAAGGATAAAAAGCAGGGAGGGACGCTAAAACACCAACTAAGAATGAAGGGTTGGAATCCAACACCTGCTAACACTCCACCCATCATCTCTGTTAAGGTTAACCGATCTTTTTTTTTTATTTCTAATGCTTCCCTTAACTTACTGTCAGTGATGAAAATGATCAATCCTCGCAATAACTTTAGCATCTTCAATGCAAATGTGATGCTTCGTCTTTTTAGCATGTTTTGCTAAGGCAAAGGAGCATGACCTACCATGATTAAGGTTAGCCACATGTTCATGAATCCTTTGATTAATGGATCGACTAGTTTTATTGATGTATGGAGTCTCATAGGAGCAAGGAATCAGGTAAACACTCTTACCATCCCTGGGAAAACCAGGTCCTTTACTGATCTTAGAGAACTCTGAATAGTGCGGAGTGGCTTGAAGGTCGAAGAAACATTATGTTTCTTAAGGATCCTAGCGATCCTATCAGCAGTCCCTTGAATAAATGGGAGGTGAACTCTAGATACCAAATCACTATGATCTTTTTTATTCCTCGGACCTTTTTCAACTTTTTGAAAAGCTCTAAGACAATGGAACTTGCTATAGTTGTTCTTATTGAACACGCTGAGGAGATGGGATTTTTCTTCTTCAAGGTGGTATTCATCCGAGATTCTTAATGCTCTGATAGCTAGGGTGATGATAACACCTAGATTTTTCGCAGGGAAATGATGAGAACCAACATGCATATATTGCTCAATGTGCGTTTTCTTTCTAAAGACCTGATGAGAAAAAGAACCATCATCATTCCTAGAAATAAGAATGTCTAGAAAAGACAGACTTCCATCAACTTCGATTTCCATAGTGAACTTAATGGAGTTAGATTGATCATTAAGATGATGGAAGAAAAGGTCCAACTTCTCTCTACCATGAAGCTAGACCACATAAGTGTCATCCACAAACATTTTCCAAAGTCTAGGTTGGAACAGGGTTGAGGAAAGGGCCCTGGATTCAAAGTATTCCATGAAAAGATTAGCCAGAACAAGGGACAAGGGGGATCCCATGGCTACACCACAGGTTTCTCAAAGAATTCACCCTCGAAATTGAATAAGGTCAAGGTGAGACAAATTTCAACTAGATGGGCAGTATCATGATCAGTGATTCGATTTGATGACATCAATAGCCTCATTAATGGGAATGCAAGTGTATAATGAGACAAAATAAAAACTTACAAGCTTGTCATCGGGATCCATTTTAATGCCTTTCAATTCGTTAATAAAGGAGGACGAGTCTTCGACAAAGGAATTGGTTCTCGTCAACAAAGAGGTTTAAGCCCATTGGCTAAAAAATTAATGAGAAGGTAAGTCGAACCACCGATGGTGTTGAAAATGGGGCGAAGAGGGGCTCCTTCCTTATGGATCTTTCGAAGACCATAGATCCTCAAAGTGAGAGGGTTACTCTCTATAAGCTTTTTACTCAAGGAGCTAACTGTGCTACTTGATTTTATGGCTACATAAACGACTCTTAAAACTTTCTTAAGGGGATTTTTGTCCAGTTTCTTGTAGCTACTGCTATTAAGAAGGTGATCTAACATCTCTCTATGGTAATCTTCTCTGCTGAAAAGATGAAGCATCACATTTGCATTGAAGATACTAAGGTTATTGCGAGGATTAACCATTTTCATCATCGTAAGTTAAGCGAAGCGTTAGAAATCAAAAAAATATTGGTTAACCTTAATAGAGATGATGGGTGGAGTGTTAGCGGGTGTTACATTTCAACCCTTCATTCTTAGTTGGTGTTTTAGCATCCCTTCCTACTTTTTCTCCTTTATTCCTTTTTCTTTCTATTAACCCTTTTATATGAATTTTAACATCGCTCTTATTCTCATTTGACGATTAGTAAATTAAATTAAAATAATTTATAATAATATAATGCATTAAACTTATATTATATAAAACTATATCGTAAAACTAATTTATAGAATATATTCTTATTCTTATTATTTAATTAACAATTAAATTAGAATATAATATAATAATATATTATATTTTAAAATTATATGATGTAAAACCAATAAATTAAATTATAAAATATATTAAAATTATATAATATCAAACTAATAATTAATTCATATTTATATGGAACTAATCAAAAAATTTATTTTTTCGTGTCTTAGTCAAACTAGCCGTTATATTACAACGACTAGTTGGAGCTTTTCTTCATCTATTTAACCCGATTTCCGTGATCTGATTTCTCATCTTGTTTTGAAGATGAACCACACTGGCTGGTTCGAAACGGGTCGACAAAATATGTTCATATATGATTATCACCGAAAGTTGTTATATACAAGTCATGGATCACATAAGCCAAATTTCAATAATTTAAACTCATTGAACATCAATCATTATTATCATTATATTAATCTACTATAATATATTTAATTGTGTAATAAACTTTTCTAATTAATAATATAACAAAGTTAAAATTCTCATTTGATTTAACTTGAAATGGAATAAGGTTTTTTTTAATGAGAATAAAACTTTTCATTTTAAGTTTTTATTTTTAATTTTTTTGGAAGAATTGATAGATCTAGTGTTTGTAACGTAGGAGATCCGGGATTGAGTTAGTGACATTGTCATTATACTCCTCAACCTAGGGAAACCACCCATAAGCCTTACTAGACAAGTAAAATGAGTTTCAAATCTTCACATGGCTCTTATACTCTTATATTCCCTATCATCAGCCACATCTCTAATCTTCTTGACTTATTAAGCCATCCCAACTATATCGGTCTTGGAGCGCTTCTTTCCCTTCTCCTTGATCACATAAACAAGATTTCGAAGAATGAAAATTAGACTCTTTTTTCTTTTCTTGAGGTCCGATAGACCACATTAGTCTTAGTGGACGTTAATCATCATCATCATCATCTTCACATTAGTTGGCAAATGCTCAATAAACTTGATGATGAAAATACTCTATCTTAAAATTTTATAAGCATTAAAATTTCCAAATATAACCTTTTGTGAGATGAACAATTTTAATACAATTCTTCATAATCATATTGTATTTTTGAACATCAATCATTATTATCATTATATTAATCTAATATAATATATTTAATTGTGTAATAAACTTTTCTAACTAATAATATAATAAAGTTTAAATTAAGTTTAAATTCTTATTTGATTTAACTTGAAATGGAATAACTTTTTTAATGAGAATAAAACTTTTTATCTTAAGATTTTTTTTCTTTTTATTAGAAGAATTGGTAGATTTAGTGTTGGTCAGTGAGGAGATCCTGATTGAGTTAGGAGTTAGTGGCACTGTCATTATACTCTCCGACCTAGGGCAACCACCAATAAAGTTTAATCGACAAGTAAACTAAGTTTCAAATCTTGACATGACTCTTATACTCTTATATTGGTTGACAAATGCTTTGTACTGTACACTAGAAACCCAACCCAATAAACTTGCTCATGAAAATACCCTATTTTAAAATTTTATAACATTAAAATGTTTGAGATGAACAATTTTAATATGATTCTTCTTGATCATATTGTGTTTTTGAATCAACCATCATATTGAAAAACACATTATCATGTATATGGAAGAATCATATTACACCAACCTAGATCCATTTTAAATATGGATCTAAGCCAAGAGGGATCAAATTTCTTCATTGTAAACTTTTTAAGAGTGCAAATACAATGTGTAATTTTTTATTGTTTAAA
The DNA here is from genome assembly GCA_034641835.2 of Pinus albicaulis. NCBI lineage: Eukaryota > Viridiplantae > Streptophyta > Pinopsida > Pinales > Pinaceae > Pinus > Pinus albicaulis. The sequence continues at coordinate 537,513,794 of CM076579.1, read as the reverse complement.
TTGTTTTTTTGAATGCTATATAGAATATATATATATGACCAAATAAACATTTTAACAATAATTTTTTTTTAAAATAATATATATATTATTTTTTTATTATCGCCTATATTATTTTTCTATTTAACTCATAATTTATTTGATATGATCAGAGAGACATACTTACCCATCTTCTTACACTGAGCTGTAGAATAAGCCACTCTTTATTTGATATGATCAGACAGACATACTTACTCATCCTCTCATACTTAGTTGTAGAATAAGCCACACTTTATTTGGTATGATCAGAGTGACATACTTACCCATCCTCTCATTCTGAGCTGTAGAATAAGCCACGCCGCTAACCTCGTAACCTCGTAAAACCTAATTGCTCAGATGAGCCCAAAAAGAAAGAGAGGAGTTTACCTCGTGGGAATTTATAATCCAAAAAAGAGGAGTTTACGACAGCAGTGACCTGCTCCTCGTGGCTGCATACGTGATGATGTATCTACAAACGGTTATGACACTGGCATACGCCATATCACGGGTGTGGTATTTTGGTTACACGTCAATACCTACTTTGCTCTGTATATACACCCACTTCCAGCCCCCTACCAATTTGAAATGAAGAAAACAAATGTCATGATCTCAGAGCCAACATATCCACATAGTGGGAGAGATCTGTCTGACCACTTCTCCACCAACGTGCCCCATTTCCTCGCCTCGACTTATTCCCCGCCCATCTTTCTAGAATTTTTTTATTTATGACTTCCCGGAAATTATCCACCTTTTACGACCGGGTCTCAGCCTCGGAGCCCGCGTCCTGAGAGTGGTCGCGAGGTTCGTGACCGAAGCCCCACTCACGAATCACACGCTCTGTGAAACGGTCAGTCGAGGGCGGCGGGGGCACAAGGCGGGGCAGGGCCAAAACCTCCGCGAGTGTGTTTTCCTTGGACGTTCCGCAGCGACTTTTCGTCGACTGCAAGGTGTTCCCGACACGGTCCGGTTGGGATTTCGTTTGCTTATAATTCCCATTGAGCGCTTGTGGGATTTGAAAGCGGTATTGCCTTTTTTTTTTTGTTGAGTGAATTGGGAGCCCCCCTTTTTCTGGGTGAAGCAATTTGAAGAATTGGAGCATCAGATTCCGAACTTGCAAGCGAGTTCATTGGGTTTTGAAAACTTTGAAAACTTGTCTTCCCTGGGTAAGCTGGGTTTGGTCTATTGAGCCTTTTTAGGCTTCTTCACAAGTGGGTTATGTCCGTTGGGCCATTTAAGGCTTCTTCAGAAGTGCGTTGTGCGCATTGAGCCTTTTAAGATTTCCTCAGATTGTGTTTTTTTGCAAGCCAGGCGGTTCTATAGAGCGACCGATTTGCCAGTGCGTTTCTTGGAAAAAAAACTTGGATTGTCAGACATAAGATTGGATTTATTTTGTTAGTCTCTGGAACTATCAGAGATGTAAGTTCGAAGATTCGTCAGTATAATTTTGGTTTCAAGTTTTGATATGTTCCTTTCTCTGATTTTGATGTCGGGGGGTTGGTTTTTGCAGAATTGGGATTATTTTATGTTTGATTTTGACAAAACCCATTGTTTGGATAGAGCTGGGCATTTTTGTGTGTTCTGAGAAAAAAAATCTATTTTGGGGAGTATTCCGAGAATTTCTATTTCGATGATATCCAAAACTGGCGCGATTTTCTGTATATTGATAAGAATAGCTTGATTATTATAAATTTGTATGATCAATCAGGGGAGAGAAGATAATGAAATTGTTGAATCTTCCTGCAGATATCTGGACTGTTGCAGTTGTTAGTGAGAGTTGGATTGACAGAGGACTGAATAATGGGAGATCATTTTGTTTTGTGTGTTGATCGTCTCATAACTGCTTCTACCTTGGAATCAGATACCGAAGCTAGAAGGCCATTTCAATATATTCATCCGCCCCAAAATGGTGTAGTATCGGCAGATTCTCCATCTCAGGCTTCCATGGGGATTACATCCCTTGATGATGGGGACCTAGAGAAGGTTCCCATCTCCGGAACCTTGAAGAGTGAGGATGGGGATGGGGGGTATGGGGATGCTTCGTTTGCAATGGTCGAATGTCGCATTTGCCAAGATGAGGACGTGGACAGGAATATGGAGTCCCCCTGTGCCTGTTCTGGCAGTTTGAAGGTACTTTGTTTATGCAACTTGTTTTTATGATGTTGTTTTGCCAGGAGAGCTGCATCTTTCTCAATGGATTTACATGCACACATCTTCGGTATATTATCTAAGTCAGGCAGTTGCCTCTGGAGGATGAAAGTTTTAGGACTAGTATTGCATAAAAGCAGTTGCCTTTGAAGGATGAAAGTTATAGGGCTAGTATTGCATAAAGCAGATATATTAGTTTACAGAGACAGGCTAGTAATTGCAAATGGACAAATTTGTTAGTTTGTTGATGCAGGCTATTGTTGCATATATGGGCAAATTGATTAGTTTTTTGATTCAGACTGGGTTCTTTGGCTTTTGGCTCTGCAGTATGCTCATCGGAAATGTGTACAGCGTTGGTGCAATGAGAAAGGAGACACCGTGTGCGAGATATGCCATCAGGTGATTCATTTGAGATCTTTGTATGTTGTCACTATCGACCTCAGATGGAAATATCTGTGTATTCTAAATAGTGCTGTCTCTCCTTGTTTTCTGATGGTACTGTCCTTATTTTTAGATTTGGCCCTGGTGAACCTCAGGGCTCAATTATAAACTCCATACGTTTTAGGCATTCACATTGACTTGGGAGGTCTGCATCTGCTTGAGATGGCTTCAGTGCTTGTCATTATTTTGCTGGTTTCTCCTTATGGCCAAACCAATGCTAAATCATGTGGTCAACATGTAAATTAAGCCTGCAATTAGGCTCATTTGTGAAATATTGTTTCTCTGATTGTGGAGGGTTTAATTGAGGTTTCCATATCTTTCCATTCATAAGTTAGCCATTCACTTACATACCAATTCTGAAGCTTTTCAAGGTTGAAGAGATTTGTAGTTACTCTGATTTATAAACATTCATTTAAATATGGCTGCTATTGGTACATCATTAATAAAGGCAAAATGTTTTGGTTTTTAAATTTCAGCAATACAAGCCTGGGTATACCGCTCCTCGCCCTGCACGTTTGGAAGACATCCCGTTTGATATCAGGTAATTTATCATTTGGCTTCCAGAAGGATATGGAAAATTTATCTTCTTTATCGTTTCAAGTTACAGTCACAAATTTAGCAGTCACAATAAAAAATAAATGGGGATGATGATGTTGTTTCCAGTATTACACAACTAAAGCTGAAAATGTTTGTATTTATGCTTATCTGATGATTTTAACCATGTAATATTGGTTGCAATTCAATTTTATCTAAAATCTGGTGATATCTTCAAGCAGGACGAGTTGGGAGATATCTGAAGCACAACTAGACCTGCGTGAACCTCGTCTGTTTGCAATGGTTGCAGCGGAGCGACACTTCTTGGAAACTGAATATGATGAGTATGCATCAGCCAATGCAAGTGGTGCATCATGCTGCCGTTCTGCTGCATTGATTGTATGTCCTAGTATTTGCATCTTTGAATTTTAGGATATATCTTTGATTCTTTGGTTGACAGCGCTATTGTTAAGTGATATGTGTTAGCAAATCTGTTATAAATACATGTTATGTTGCAATTCATTCAGTTTTTAAAAAAACCCTTAACTTTCTTATTTGTTAATAAACTGAAATCCTTAGATGAAAAAATAAATAATAATTTGTAGCTCACTGGAAAGCCTTGTGGTGTTAATTAATTTTTTATTTCTTCATTTACATCCTTCAGATCTTGAAGGCGTGTAGAGTAGTGGGGGCGAACTAAATTTATCCTTGGTATTTGTGAATAACTCTCTGTCTAATTTTCTGTGGCAGCTCATGGCTCTTCTGCTTTTACGACATGCACTTGCCATAACTAGTTCTGGAGGAGATGAGGATACAGCAACCTTTTTCACTGTAAGGACCCATTTTAAGGATTGGTTGATTTTCCTGATGATATTTGATTTGAAAATGACTGTTTTATACTAATTTTCCTTAGCATGGTGTATGTGAATGATTCTCTTCAATTTCCTCTCCACAGTCATTATTTCCTTCTTCTATACCTCTGTACTCCAATTAACCATGGGAATCTCCTGTTTAAACTCAAACAGCTTTTCATTCTTCGAGCTGCTGGATTTCTCTTGCCATGTTACATCATGGCTCGTGCATTGAGTATTATACAGCGAAGAAGACAGAGACAGGTAAACTACTATATGGGTGTATATCATGATATAGCATCACATTCTACATGTAAAAGCTTTATGAGATTTGGAGGGAATCTGTTAAATGTGAAACTTTACTAGGACAAGTTGGGTAAATTTGATTGGGAGTTTGGCATAAACTATAATTAATAGCTTGGATGAAGAATATTCTCTGAAGCTTTTAAAGTCATCACGTTTGTCAGCATCTCCTTTCTATGATCAATGTGGTCTTCAATTATTTACTTTTTATGTTGCAGGCAGCAATGGCAGCAGCTGAAATGGCTCTTCGTCTGCAAGGACAGACTGATGTAGCAAATCATGAACACGTAATCAATGTGCAGTAAGAGTTGGATGTACCAGTCTTCAGTTACTTTGACTGAGGTATTCATAACCTCAGCCATCCTCCACACAATTTCGAACAGTTTGTGAGATGGCATTTCTCAAGAAGTACGAAATGGAGATGGCTTGGAGTATCAAAAAATGTAAAAATAAGAATTGCAATAAATATTGATCAGTTGATTGCAGCCAATAAATTCTCAACTTGTAACCTGGAGTATTATAACATGCAAAAGATGCTGATCAAGGTTCAGGTTTGAAATTGCAAAATCGTCAGCATTCGGCATCTGGCCATACAATTTGACCTGTCTAAGAAGAGGACTATCATTGGAGGGCCTTCCTTGTCCCTATAATGTCAAATGGCCTTGTATGTATTTAATCTGAAGGCTTTCATCAACATGTAAGATGAAAATGCCAAGCTTTCGCTTTGTATATATTTGTTTCAAAGGAACTCCTGACTAGTTTCTGTTGTGTATGTTATTGTTTATTTAAACTGTATGTTATTGAAAGAAGCCATATATGTGTGATGTCTCACAGAATTTTGTTCCTTTTTGAATGGACTGATAATTGATGAGTGCCCTTTTTTATGATGACATTGCACAAATCAAATATTAAAATGAAATAGGGTCAGCATACTTGTATTTTATGTATAAGAGGCCATAATATAGCCCCATTGTTTTAAAGATTTTGTTCATATGTTTTCTTCTAACATGAACAAAATTACCAATCCACTTTTCTCTTAAAATAGAATAAAGGTAACATACTTGATGCCCCAACAATATTTCCTGGGCAATATACAATGAGATGAAACTAAATCTTAGTATCTCTTACTAGATCTCAAGTCCCTGGGGTTTATAAATCACCTGTCTGCTGAAAGGGTTCCTTTTTGCTTCTGTTATCGGTCATGTCTATATTCATCAGGATGACCTCTGGCCCTGAACGTTGCGTCTGATTTGAAAAATTTCTCTCTTCCCAGGCTCCTTTTTGAGTGTGGTGCCCTTTTCCCCTTTTCACCCCTGCTTTCCCAGAGCAAGTATTATGTTGGGGAGAGCCACCATAGCAACTTCCTTTGCAGAGGTTTTATTGTTAGATGGTTCATTTTCTTTTTATACGTCAGCCACTGTTTAGACCGCCACTTCTATCAAGCGATGCTGCCCTTTAACATCCTTCCACCATGTGGATTTATGATTTTACTTTTTGATCTTCCTTTTACGAGGATTCTTATTCAAAAAACCCTCTTGCATTTGAAGGACACTCTATCATGATTAAGGTTTTTCTTCCAAACCTCCATCTTTTTCAAGAAAAATTTGCCATTTCATTCCAAGAAGGAAGGAAATTACATATTTCATAGGTGACTGCACTTTCAGAGATCTATAAAAGATTAAACCACTCTACTCCAGATTCAACTTTAGCTTCTCTCCCTGTTTTCCTGCTTTGTAAGATTATTAAGCCACGCAGGTTTTTGTACATAACCACTTAATTAGCACAAAGAGAAATCTAACACTCCAGAAAAATATGATTGGACCATATCAACATCTTTTCCTGTAGAACGTTATTCCATCCCTGTTCTCTTTGATTATAATTTTCCCTGCAGCTACCTGTCGTCCCTCTTTGATGATATGCTCCTGCTGTCATATTTTGGTCTCTAAAGACATGAGTGTCAGTAACAAGGCTGAAATGAATTTGTAACTCATAAAAAATGATCACCCAAATTCTTAAAGAAATCTTGTGCAGCTGTCCTCTTCCATTCATCAAACTGATTAACAATATAGAATCCCTAAACACCTGCGGCTGAGAAACATTGTTGTTCAGAGCACATTTGAGCAGAAAACTTAATGTTATGAAATCTTCATAGTTGTTCTAGCTTCCAATCCTGCAATCGTCTCAACAATTTGATTTCCAGACAGATGCAAATTACTCGCAATAATGCCTTGTTCTGAGGTCCCTGTCTGGTTCCATCAAAGAACTCCTAAACTTGTATTTTATTGATTACCAAATCCTTCTGTTGCCTCTCGTTCTATTTTATTGATTACCAAATCCTTATGTTGCCTCTCGTTCTATGGAATGACTGACAACCTATATGCACTAGACAGGGATCTGGTTTGGTACTAGCATTGGAATGAAAGAACGGATATCTTCGGAAAGAAGGGAGCTCCTTGCAAACTACAGTCCCCACATAGTCAAACATGGAACTGCTCTCCACCCTTTTAATTCTATTTTGCCCATCCAAGTTCTTAAACATTCCTCCATAGAGTCCCCTTTCCAACAATACTTTCTTTATCCTCTATGCAAAGTATGCATATTCCCAACCTTTGTCTTTCCTTCTTTTGCATTACTAAGTTAGAACCTTATTCTCAATTACCATCCTCGAGAAACTACGTGTTTTAAGTGGTCCATATTACCCCCAATCTGATTGTTTTGGCTCCTAGCAGGAGTTTGCTTTATGTCCTAATTTTGCCGAGTAAAAACATCCCAAGTTCTTTTTCTTTGACCAAACAAGTGAGTCCTCCTCACTTTTCTTTACTATGGTTTCATTTCCTTTAATGACGACAGGAATTTTGCATTAGAAAGGGACTTGGCTTCACTGGTTGTCATGACTCATTATAATACAAACATATCAATAGAAGGCCATAGCATGCAACCAAAATTCCAAGTTTAAACTCTAAAAAACAGTGCATTGCTAAATTGAAAGAAAATGTCAATAAGCTGGTGCATGGAGGAACCCCTCTTGCATTTGGATTTCTTCAGAAAATGCTTATAAGCTGGTGCATGGAGGAACCGCTCTTGCACTTGGATTTCTTCAGCCGGATTGATCTTGATCCTCGCCATGCTGAGATGGTCTGCAAGATGTGATTCAAGGGCCTCCAAGTTCCTCTCCTCATTGACAACGAAAGTCCTAGGTGGGGAGAAGAAGCGCAGTGAGGGTCCTTTCAAGAGATATGCAAGGGCCTCCAAGTTCCTCTCCCCATTGACAATGAATGTCCTAGGTGGGTAAAAGCGCAGTGAGGGCCCTTTCAAGAGACATGCAAGGGCCTCCAAGTTCCTCTCCCCATTGACAACGAAAGTCCTAGGTGGTGCAGTGAGAGCCCTATCAAGAGATATGCAGAAAACATGCTATACAAGGGCCTCCAAGTTCCTGTCCTCGTTGACAACGAAAGTCGTGCAGTGAGGGCCCTTTCAAGAGATAGAGAGCCCTATCAAGAGATATGCAGAAAACATGCTATACAAGGGCCTCCAAGTTCCTGTCCTCGTTGACAACGAAAGTCGTGCAGTGAGGGCCCTTTCAAGAGATATGCAGAAAACATGCTATACAAGGGCCTCCAAGTTCCTGTCCTCACTGACAACGAAAGTCCTAGGTGGGGAGAAGTGCAGTGAGGGCCCTACCAAGAGATATGCAGAAAACATGCTATACAAGTTATCAAACCCATATGCATTTCTAGTGTTGGATATGAGTCTCTTATGCTTGCATTTAATCTCTCATGCTTTTCTCCATTACCCTTTGAACACAAATTTTGATGTTAATCTCAACCATCTCTGTCTCACTTCTATGCCTCCATGAGCACATTTTACTTCCACATGTTTTGCCAATATCAATTTTGTCACCTCTTCTTGAGCCTTTGTAATTCCCTACTCACACTGTCTCATTTACCTTTTAGGTTCTACCAATTCACACCACATGCAATTTCTACATTGTGACATTGGAGTGCTCACATTGGATGATGCCCAAGGCCACATACAATGCCCTTTAATCGATGACCCACTCCACTGATTAGAAGCATCCTGCCTGACCTCAACCCTTCACACCCTTAATGGATAGAGAATTGCAATATCAAACAAAAATAAGAGAACATCTAAAGACAAGAGAATTGAACCATGAAGGAGAAAGAAGAGAAAATTATAAAGGCCAATTAAGCCCACACAAAAGCAAGAAGTTGCAAACCCTCTTGCCATCTTCCATATATTTATCTTCATTGGTGCCTTCATGCATGGGAGTGGGGGAAAAGGAGGTGGCCATAATACCTTGTCCTTTCAACCTTGCAAAGGAAACCACATGTACCTTGCAACCATTAACAATTTAATGATAAGTAAAATCATGAGAAGGGCATGGGAATTGGTGTTGTGCCCCCCACCTTTTATTTTAAGTAATCCGTCATCTAATTGTACTTCAAGATTGACAAGATGATCTACATCTCCACTGTGAGCTCACAACACCCAAAAGAAGGAAATGGAAAGTTCTCCAATCCAAAGTTCTCCAAACTGATTTCTTTAAACCAATAGATTGGGGAATGGAAAGATTAAGGAGGAATTTAATAATGATTGAGGAATATTTTGTTTGCTTGATTTTGCATGCCTTTAAACTTTGTAGTCCTTGATCTACTATGTTTCTTCTTCATTATCTTTGGAAATACCTAAACCCCAGGGGATATTATTTTCTATGTTTCCCTTCACCCTTGCCACTGTTAATCACGGTTGTCATTGATGTCAATATTGTTGAGATGCCTAGTACCAGATGATGATGTTATGACTCTTGTTTGACAAGGATGCCATCAATGAAGAGGTCAACCCATGAAGATGTCAAACCACTAATGAAGAAGTCCTAAGAAGTCCTTGAACTAGCTATAATGTTGCATGTGCCTTGATGATCTAGACCTTAACCCTTGATGACATATGGAGTCATACACTTGATGATGTCATACACTAAATGAATGACCACAATTGATGATGGCACTTGATGAAGGTTGAAAGACTAGATGATAATGTGGAAGATATCATTTGATGGTTGGAAGACTATTTTGAAGTTCTCCTAATGATACTATAACATATCACTGCATGATTATGTGATGACATGGATGATACATTCATTGCTGGACACTATCATGATGATGTGGATGTCCTACATGTTCTTATGATGATGAAGAAGCCAAATAATGGAGAAGCCATATTGTCTTAATCATTTTCTGTACTAAATAATTCAAGGGCAGTCACAAAGAAAAATGTTTTTCACCACCTTAGAGGCAACCTTTCAAAATGGATCATATAGCATCTTGTAGAGTATATTTTTCCCTTTCTAATGAGCCCTTACTTGCCCCAAAACTCACGGTGGTTGATGAGATAATGAATTTTTAAGTTTAAAAAAATATTTTTTTTTTATCTAGCCGACCTAAGGCAACATACATATGTTGGCTCTCATCTCCAACAGTGGCGTCCTCTCTTTAAAGGACGAAATCACTATAAATATAAGTCGAAACCTGCATTTTTCGCCATCAATTTGGTGAAGAATCGTTATAGAAAAATAGAGATAGAAGAGGGGTCGAGGAGATCAGAAATTAAGCATTGTTTTGGGCTTAAATTTTTTTGTTGGGTTAAAACATCTTACTTGGCATTGCAGAGTTTTTGGAAGCTCAGTTTTTAGGCTTTGACTTTCCTTGTGATCTATCAACAAGTGGTAGCTATGATCAGTTTTTTTTGGAGGACAGAAGAGGTGGTTTTGGGGTTGGTTATAAGGTCTTAACCTCTTGGAATGATTTTGTTGGAATAACTCCATAGTTTCCCACACCTCCTGAAGAAAAAAAAAGAAAAAAGAATAAGCTTGTGGGTTGAAAACCTCGATGGAAGCAGCTCACTTGTAAAAAAGAAAAAAGAAAAGAGAAAAGAGAATAAAAATCCATGGGTGAAAACCTCTCTGAGGCGCCCAAGGCAAGTTTGTGGGTTGAAAACCTCCATGGAGGTAGCCCACTTTCTTTCAAAAAGAGAGAGAGAGAGAGAGAGAAAGAAAAAAGAAAAGAAAATACCTCTGCATCTCTGTGTTTTCTATGTTCGTTGTTTTGCAGGTTGTTAATGGTTTCTGAAAACATAGGGAAGCATTCATCTTATTTTCCCTTCTTCTATTTTACCATTCATCCTATCATTCACTCCATTCATTTTCATAACTTCCTCCATCACCTCCATACACCACATTCCTCCATTATTGAGCACAACGTAGCAAGAGAAGCAACACACAAACAAACTGCTACAAACATTAGGAAGTTCCTTCAAAGAACAAAGTTGTTCATGCACTGCCATGAAGAATAAGAAGAAAAGGTGCATAACAGACTTTAGGAGAACGAGAATGCTACCCATGGCATCTTAAGCACCTCACGCGACATCCACAACAGAGAGAAACAACAAGCAAAGATTAGCAACTCACTCAGGGAGTTGCTCATTCAACAAGCTGCTCATTTAGAGTACATAAATATGGTGAGGGATGCAGCATCTAAAAGGCTTGGCTCCAACCTCCAACTCTTGCAACTACCTTGGAAACAACAGGTAAACTCAGGTATAGCTTCTCACCCCTTGCTACGCATCCATAATAGCCAGAAATAATTAATTCGCAGACTTAGAGTTTAAGGGGCAGAAAGTTGCCCAGTTAACTCGACCACCACTGTGAGGAATCACTGAAAAAAACTAGAAGTACACGCCACCTGGGCATGCAAAAGAAAAGAATTTAAATCAATGGAGTAGAGGAGAACGAGTGGAGGAAACACACAGTCCATCATGAACTAACAAGAGAAGGAAACCACTGTCTACAACAGAATTGGAGCTGAGCCGAGTTACATAAGCACTCCAAAATTAGCTGCGCTATCTAATAAAAGGAGATGCCGTCTCATCCAAACCAGTAGATCGAAAATTTTTAAAGGGAGAGAGATCGATGGAAGCATGCAACGCTTAAAGAAGAAGATGAAGAACCAGCAAAAACAAGAAGAAACGAAAGAAGAGGAAGAACCAACAAAAAAAAGAAGCAGAAGAAGCAGAGAGACAAAGGGCCAAAGAAAAACAGAAGAGATGGCCATAGAAGTCATAGAGATAGCATACAATGGGCGAGAAATAGACTAAAAACACAACACCACATCCCCTCAATACAAAAAATATGGTTGCCACTATAGCTCCTCTGAGCGCAAAGAGAAAAAGGCAGACCTCTAGGTATTCCAGAGCTGACAAGAATCAAAGAGAGTCATAAACTTCTCCCACAAGCCCAATTATCATTGAAGAATCACCAAGGGGGGAGGAAAGAATCGAAGATATAATTTTGAAGGAGTAGTTGCAGAAGGCACAAACAGAGAATATAGCACTAAAGGAGTAATTGCAACAAAAATATGAGCAAGTAGCCACCATGGCAGACTTATGTATAGAAGCCCTTCAACACCGATTCCCCTCTGACTCATATGTTGTGTACCTCAAAGAATAATGGCTTCTATTTCAAATAAAAAATATAGCCTCCCATGGATCACTACCTTTCCAATATTGTAGGAAATTCATGAATTTCTATAAGCAAGCTAACATGGTTGATCAGACAAAGATGGCAGAGTTTTATGTGCATAACTTTGCGCTGACAAATCTGGATATTTGGGACCCCAATCCTACAATGGGGGATATGTAGTTAATGGCTAGATAGCATTTTGGATGGTGAATGAAGACACTAGAGAAAAAGAGAAATAGAGAACCCTTATATATCAGATCAGAACTGTTCAGTCCAAGATGAGTCATCCTTAACCATCGAGAGATTGAAAGGGACTTTGCACTGGTTGAAAACTACCTTTAGACTCAAAACCAGGTGATAGGCCACTTTGATGATGTCTCTAGGCAGATAGAAGATGAGTGCATTATGGCCAGCCAGAGGAGATGGAACAACCTCCTTCACAGCCTCAAGAATAGGGAGTACCATACTCCAGAAAGACTGAGGGGTGCGTTGGAAAGGGCACCATGATACAAGAGGGCCATGCTGGCCAAAAAGATCCAACGGTTGGGACTAAAGCTCAGCCCACCTTTGCTGTTGGGGCTGACTGATGAAGAGGAAACAAATGCACAAGATAGAGAATGGGAGAATGCATAAAAGAATAATGGTTTTTACCCCCTTGGGGAAACTCCCACATTTCTTCCTCAGGAAATCAGGGGGGTTGTCAGAGCCTTAAAGGAAATGCAGGAGGAGGATTAGTTGCTCAGAGGATGAGCAACCATTTAGTAGGGGGGTGATGATGAGCTCCATCATTAGACATATTTGGAGGGGTTAATAGTCACCTTTTTGCCTTCTTAGATCTCTTTTTCTTGCATTTTTATTATTATTTGGTTTTATGATGATAGTATAGGTGGTGATTTAGGCTAACATACTCTGAGTGCCTAATATAAGGCTGAGTGCAGAAAATCATGAATTATTAATCATTTTTATAAGGATTTTATCATAAAGACTCGGAGGAGACAACAAAGAGGAATTATAGGAGGATTGTCTACCCTCAAAGGTAGCTGAAGGATCCCAAAGATTCTCTCTAACAATTCGAATTCTAAAAGCAGCCCAAGGATCCCCAAGGATTCTCTCCAGCAATTCGAATTCCAGAGGCAACCAAGCAACTCAAAGAGGAGTGCAACCAATCCTTGTTCACTGAGAGTCAAGTGGACTCAATCACCATTTTTTAGGGAGCTGTTGGTAGTTTCCCTGTAGAATAAATAGAGCAGAGCTAGAGCTAGGAAGGGTAAGTCTATTCTAGTCTCGATTCCATTCAGAACTATTGTTGTGAGCTATTGAGCTTTTCGTTTTATTCAAGGATCAAACTTTCAAAGATGTATGTAGTTATTCTTTATGAAATGAGTAGACTGATTTCATTCGACTGATTTAAGTTTCAAAGGGCTACGCTCGTGGGTTAGGGCCCAATCCATGTGCCTTAGCTTCTCTGTTGTTAATATCTTATCCTTTCTGTCATTTACCTAGTTTACTTCTACCATTTAAGTTAGATCTGTTTTTGATAAGTTTCATTGTTGTTTAGTTTTTGCGCTGATGTAGTTTTAATTGCTTATGTGTAGTAAAATAGAGGAAAACCCAAAAAAATGTGGTCAAGTCTCCCCTCTTTCATCTATGTCAATAAAGTTCGAGTAGGGCAGACCTTCCCACAGGGAAAAATTGATTTCGGTTTGAGTTTTGGGAAGAATTTGTGTTACCAAGTCCAAGCCTTTCTTTCACTGTTTCATCTGGCTTTCTGTCTGTTTCCCGTGCATGAATCCACAAGTGTGTCTCACTTTTGAGCACTGCTCTTACGCCTCCATTCCCCTCCTTTTCTTCTCGTCTTAACGCGGTATTTACATTTTCTTTGCCTAACACACTTAAGCCCTTCAAAGCTTTATTTCTCTATTTTTCTCTGTTCATGGCCGCCTTACCCTTTTTATGCAAAACACGTGAAAAACCATTTGAAACCACTAAAAACCCGACTTCCGCCTTTGCTCCTCGAGTCTCTCGCCACCGTATGTCGCACTTTGCAAATTACAACTTTTAGCTTTTCCTCTTAACACTTACCGCTCGATCTTGTCGATTGCAATATTGTGAAATCGCAAATCACACTTCGCACCATTTACCTTTTTCTCCCTTAACACTTCCCACTAGTTCTTGCGATTGCGATATTGCGAAATCGCACCCCGTCGTCAGTCCCACCACCACGTCATCCCTATCACAAATCACATCCTATAACTTTTTCCTTTCTCCCTTAACACTTACCGCTGTTCTAGCCGATTGCGATATTGCGATCTTGCCCCGTTGTCGGTCCCACTGCCACGTCGCCCATCGCAAATCGCACTTTGCTAAACACCTACTACTCGTTCTTGCGGTTGCGATATTGTGAAATCGCAAATCGCAAATTTCATCATTTACCTTTTCACATAACACTCACTGCTTATTCCACCGATGCGATAGCTCCGCCACGTCACACTCCGCCATATCACGCGTCGCAAATCAAACTTCGCACGTTTTAGTTCGTTTCGTTAACCTTTACCGCTATCCCTTTAAACTTGCGAAGTTGCGATTGCGACATCACACAACGCAACTTTTCTCCTCCATCGCACTTTTGAGTTCTGCCAGCTCCAAATTCATTTCTCACGCTATAATAAGGTTTTATAAGGTTTTAACCCCCGCTTTCCATTTCTAAGCCCTGTTTCATGCGCTAAGCCCTCAATTCGCCACTTTAGCCATTTTCTTCCCTCAAGTTGCAAATTAACTTTTTCTAATTAAAATTAAGGCACGGATAGCTTAGTTGCATGGATAGAAACATGGTAGATAGATCATAGGATAAGTAGAGTGCATTTAGCGATTTGGCGAGGTTAAGTGTGGATTAGAATTAGTTTCTTTTCTGCTATTTGTTTTATGCGAATTAAACTAGTTTCATTCTTATCATTTCTTTTCACTAATTTAGTTTAGTTCCCTTTTTTGTCATTTCCTTTCAACAATTCAGTTTAGTTTCCTTTCTGTCATCTCCTTCCAATAATTTATTTTCCAGTTGTTTTCATAGTTTAAGAAATAACACACTTTCGTAAAGCAGAAGAGGATGACATGAACATAATGCATTTATTGTGTATATAGCACTGTCACCTCAAATTTTGTACGAACCCCGGTTTGATAAAGTAAAGTAGGGCAACCCTTGGGAGTTGCAACACTCTTGGTGCAATACCAGGGCTCACCAATGTGTTCATGGGTAAATCAAGGGGTTTTGAACCTGGAAAATCATTGTACATATTACTTCATTATCATGATGATCATCAATTGAACTACCCCCCAAGGGCTACAATTTGAAGAAGAACATGGGAGTGGAATTTGCTCCACTTATGTGTGCACGATTCACTAAACCATTTTTAACATAGTTTATCTAAGTGCAACCACATGATCGACCACTACCTCAAGGTGTCCCAAAGGATTTGGGATTAGGCCCTCATGGGAATTTAACCTTGCCCAATGGTGAAAAACTTCTCTTTTTCCACTAGTGTATCGAATCGCAAAAAGGCATTGCTTATTCTAATATATTCAATGAATTAACCCTCAAGAGTAACATGAACCATGAAGTATAACTGGTACAATTTTGCTACCCTATTTTGTGGAGACCCAAGGCTCTGTTTCACTTCTACCTTGTCCAAGAATTGTTTGTCATAGAGTTCATGTACATGCTATCATGAAATGAGCCACAAATTATATATTTAGAAACACTGGAGTTCCTAAAATGGAGAGTAAATAGAGAAATTATAGTCACACATATATAAGGAATTATGGTTATGGAGATCGGTAGTTATTACCTCCCATATTTGTTTCTAGTAAATATTTTGTTGCATAGGTTTGAAGACAATAAGATTGCTAGATAATTATGTTTGACATGGAAAATAATAAATAATTCATTTCATTACTATTTACTGTTGGAGAGGTGATGGTGAAGAATTTTGCACATTTAGAAAAATTATCTAGAATGTTAAATTATTTTAACTTGAGTGAAGCTGAGTCTGCCCAAGGATTTGATCCTAAGGGCCTATTTTCAAGACATATACCATTAGTGTGATATGGAATTTTTTTCACTAAAATTATAGAAGGAAGTGGAGAAAATGTATGAGGAACGTCAAAGGAAAATAAACAAGGGTACATAATGATGATTGAGTGACTGAAGTGAGCAACAATTCACAAGGAAAGACTAATAAAATAGGGAAGAACCCTGCAAATGCATAACCCTATTCAACTCCACAAACCCATTGAAGTTCCTCCTTGGCTCAGACTAAACAAGAAATAGCTATAAACCATGGAGAGAGTACGAGTGATGATTTGGTGGAGATAATGGAGTAAACCACCCCTCATTTTAGCTTTGGCAAAATCACACATTGTTACATCATCAAAGAGAAAGTTCAAGTAAAAAGGGCCCACAACATGTAGAAGAACCCACTGATATGTAAGTGGATAGTGCCTAAGTTTTAGACTAGGTAACACTATGGCTCGCTGGGAGCTATAAGATAGTAGAAGAGTTATTTGTTGAAGAACCATCCATTTTTTAGGAGAAATCATTAACCATGCACAATGCACATTATGAAAAGACTAGACAGAAACTATAGATTGAAAAGGTGCACATGAAGAATAAGAAGGTTACTAGAAAGTGAAATTGAAAGGTGATGTCTAAGGGATAGGACCTTGTGGAATTTTAAAAATGCACATGGCTACAAGGGATGCACTTCATCACTTTATTACTAAGAAAGAAGTTGAAAACATGAGATTGAAGAGAATGATTAATGAGCTTGAAGAAGTCCTCAACATTAGACCTTTGTTTATGCCCCCTTTGACTAGTCAAGACCCAAAAGCTACAACATCAACTACACTCGACACACCCCATAAAAAGCCAAGAAAGAAACAAAGTTATTGAATGGTATTAGGGTCCATGTGGAAATAAATATCAATAATAGACTAGGTATTATTGAGGACACGTGGGATTTTTTTTTTGCATTTAAAAAGTTTGTCTCAAATAATTTTTTCTCTTTCAGAATATTTGAAAAAGTATTAGGAGTGTGATCAACATTTCATTGATAATGACTTGATGAAATTTATCAATAAAATCACTACTTGGATATTTCTAAAATAACCAACAAGGTATTCCAATAGGGAAGTAGATCAAATGAATCAAGGTTGGATGGTACACAAGGATAAAAATGCTAAAGGATGATATTTCCGAATGAGTAAATATTGATGACTATAGAAGTAATAATTTCTTCAAGGCTATAAAAGTTGTCAATGAGTTACACAGACTCAAAATGATTAAAGATTCTATGTTGATTCCAAATACATATGCAAGAATATTTGAATGTTATCAAAACATCACTAGGAAATGAATTTGAAAACTTGACTGATTTTTTGGAGGATGAAATCAAGAAGTGGTTGGTTACATTCATTAATGAAAATGAAGAATAACTATCAATTGTTGAAAAAATACAGTGATATTGCAAAGAAATAGAAGAAGAAATACTCACATTAAGAGTTAAGCACGATATAACACACATTAACAAATGGCCATGGAAAGCTTCAAACAAAAATGTTAATCTGAAATAACTGCCTTAGTGATTAGATTAGTAAACACATGAATATAACTTACACTTTGACAACTTATGTTGTAGGACAATTAGAGAGAGAGGATTCATTGCACTAGTCAATCCTTTTGCAATTTTGTAAGTGTTCTCTATTCTATTTGAAACAAATACCTTTCTTTCTTCCCAATCTTTGATCATCCATCTTTTTGAATTGTATTATGTATTTATAAAGTTGATCCTTGGCTGTAGTTTTTTTTTCTTCCACGCTACCATTTATTAATTGGTCCACAAGAGCCTAATCCTAGTCCATTATGGACAAACATCTTTAATTTTATGTTTAAGTATCATGATTTGCAAAGTGTTTTGGACACCAACTCTATTCAAACTTAAAGTTTGTAATGATATATTTTTTTCTCTCATAGAGAGCTATTTCCAAGAGTGCATATCATTTGTGGTTTCTAGACTATTAAATGAGCAACAAACTCTCACGAATGTTATCCTATGACTCTTTATGTTCTTTGAATGAATGAAATCATTTTAGAGTTCGAAAATTTGAGCCATTTTTTAAAACTTTGTCTATGAATTTGCTTCAAGGATGTTTTCTTCATAATGTATGATTTAACATGTAAAATGGAATGAATTAGTGAGATGATATTTATTTATGTTATTTTCTTTCAATTTGTTTGTCTATTTTGAAAAAACACATGGTCCATTCACAGGCGAATGCACCAAATTATTACATTTATATGCTTTGAGTTATTTTGAATATCAAAGTGAATGTAAAGGGTATCAACTCTATAAAAAATGTAGAGGGAACTTTTGTAAGTCCCTCAAAGGTTGACTCTGGTCCCTACTAAGGAAAATAGATCAAGATAACCTACTCATATCTGGTGCAAATACAAGAACCATATTGTAGAGATGTTGGGGAGGAGTTCAAAAACTTTCATTGTTATATTTATAGTTTGGTTTTTCTACATCTCTTACTCGATGTAGTGAAAGAAAATTGTGGTAAAGCTAGTTGTGTTAAGGAACTGCCTCCTTAATGACCTTGCACTTTTGTGTTTACAGTTTGGGTTTTGGGCATATGATGCTCTATGCAATGAAAATAAATTGTTGAATAGCTAGTTGTGTTACAAACTTCCTCCTTAATAAACTTATGAGATTTTATATTTGAGGCTATGGGGTGGTTCGACTTTGAGGAATGTTACCTTTTACTCAACGAGAGAGTAGTTTATGAATGTGTTATGTGAATCTTATAAACTACTCTTTCATATGATGGTATACAAATATTTCTAACCATGAATAAATTGGATGAGATATATGATTCAATTATATATTGTTGGTTAGTGGACAATGTAATGCTATAAAAGGTAATTAGAAAACAATATATATATATATATATATATATATATATATATATATATATATATATATATATATATAAAAGCATTTTCTAGTAATTTTTTATCATGATGAAAATGTTTACATAATTTTTCATATGTCTCTGATTTTTTTTCTTGATCTATGCTTTCAAAAAAATTTTATAGATAAAGAAAAAACATTTCCCAAAATTAAATAATTATATAAGTAAATTAATAAATATGATTTATAATAAATTATTATATATAATAAAATTTAGATTAAATATTATATAATATTATACTTATTCATATCTGTTTCATTTAACAATGTTTTTAATTTCAAAGAAATTTTACGTAACATATGTTTTTATATGTTTGTTAATTTTTTGAAAATTAAATTTTAATTAAAAACTACATTTTCAAAAATAAAACAATTATATATATATACATATAAATTTGAATTTACATTGCAATGTATATAACCTTATAACTATTTCATTGGGTGCTTAATGCGTGTAGAGTGGATGGATACTTATAAAAAATAAAACAAATGGAAAAGTGAGCTAATTAATCCAACGCAATCAGAAGTTGCAATCTCTCTCACCACAAACTATCATTTTGAAGCATAAAGAGATTTTTGAAGCAATTCAAATGGTCAAAACCATGATTTGAATAACAAAAGTATATACGAAGAGAGAATAGTAAAAATATATAAATGGTAGAAAATAAAAATTAAAACATTTTAGAATAAACAATATGACTCCTCATACTAAATGATTCACATAAATTCGTACAAAATTTCCGTATATTTACAAAGTAGAGAATAAAAATTAAATAATGTATTAATGAAAGGTGAAACACATGAGAAATAACAAAATTTTTATTGTTTTAGGCTTATCATGATAGGTTATAGTATCTCTCATAAGATTTGAAACTAGTGGAGAGGATAATATGCCAATAAGATAACCACCTCATCATTCTACAAGAAGACATGCTAAAACATATTTTTAATAATAATAAATTGTAAGGGAAAGGTGTTGATGTCTAGTGACTGAACATTTTGTTTGTGCCTTTTTTACAAATATATAATGTTTTGTTAGTTGGGGTATGGTACGCCATTTGGTTTTCTAGGTCTAATCATCATGCACCTTAACCACTTGGGTCATTTACCATTCATATATATATATATTTTCAAATAAACCTTTTTAAAAGGGGATTTCCAAATGATATTCTAGGCTGATAGAAAAGGGGGAGGGGAAGTCTATAACTAATAGAAAAAGAAGGGAAATTGATATAAAATTTTGTTTGGGAAAATTTTAATGACACTATAAAGTTTGTAAATTGTGTTAGTTTATAACAGTTAGAACCTTAAATTAAATCAAAGACCTAGATGCATGCATGATATACCATGATATATATTATTCAATTTATTTAAGTTTATATTTATTGAAACTATCCTTGTATATATGATTTTTGAACCAACAACATTTTATTGAAAATAACTTGAATTCTTAGAGAACAAATTTTGAGTTAATATATTATATTTTAATATTTATAGGAATTAGTAATTGGGTCGGTCTCATACTCGTGTGGTACGGGGTTGATTCCAACTGCTACCACTATAAAATCTAGACACGTACATATACCTCTTTTGCATGCACAAGTGAAATGGTGGATTTCAACACCAAAATTCCTTTCACATAATCCTTCATTTACACGTTCATTGCCAGTTGAATTTCCCTTGAGAGATTTATATGTAATAATACTATTAAAAATAAAAATATTAACAAATACAAATTATTTATTATAAATTTATTTTAAATACAGTTATTTTTTAGTAATACATAAAAAATACTATTAAGAAAATTAAGATAAATAATTCTATTTAAATTAATTTTCATATATTTTTTGATAATATATTTTTTCCGCATAAAAAAGATGTAGCTTTTCATTAGTAATGAAGAAATTACATTATATATATACACCAAAATGCATTTAATTGAAAAAAGTTACTAACTAAACATAATTGTAAAATTGGGCACATACGTTTGTCCATTGTCAACATATATTAAGTCTGATACATATTGCATCATTATATCTCAATCATAAAGATACAAAAATATAAATAGACATTACAGTGCTCCATGAGCATGCATAAGAATTTGCATAGGATATAAAGTGATACCAAAAGATATCCAAGCCCAAACAAGCAATTAAGCCTGAGGAGTGATGTCTATTAATGGCTTGTGGAGGTATTCCTATGTGTTTTCTCCTAGTGGCTCGAAGATTGCCCCCCTGCCCAGAACATGTTGAGCACTTGATTTAGATAGTTGGTTTACTTATGCATTGTGTTCCCTATAAATATGACAACATGAAATTTGAACAAAATAACATTTTAAATGAAGAGTCTTTTCAAGGATAGGAAGTAGTGTGTGACTGTGACATCTTTGTGTCTCATTAAACCAACTTATAGGATCAAAGAGTCCCAAAAAATCCAAAGTATATTGTATCCTTTTTCAATGGCAAACAATAAGAGAAATTCTAAGGCAAGTAATTTAACATATTTGTTTGATCCTCTGCCAAAAATGAGTTGCATTTTGAAAAAGTGATGCTCATGTAGGACTAAACATTAGAGGAAATTTGAGCCAAAAAGTGGCTTCCTAAGGAAAAATAATAAAATAATAGTTAAAATAATAAAATAAAAGTTATGAATTTTGGAGGGAAAAGAAAACTACTTATTTTATTTTATTTTATAAATTGTGTTTTTGGCTTATCTCCTTATAGGTTTGCTCAAATTTCAAGTGTAGACACTTGTTGGATGTGGAATTAAATTCCACATCCAATGAGTACCCATTATGTATACTTTTGAGAAGACTCACATTGATAAAAAATGAAGATACATTAAAAAAAAGTGTTGAACACGTTTTCTTAATGTATCTTCAACATTTATCAATGTGGGTCTTCTCAGACACATGCATAATGGTTACTTCCGCATCCAATGAGTGTCTAGACTTGAAATTTGAGTGAACCTATAAGGAATAAGCCAAAAATACAATTAAAAAAAGTATTTTTCTTCTTTTCCCTCCAAAATATTTACATGTATCTATTTTTAAATTTAAAGGATTTTGATTAGTTTACACATTATGACATGAAATTTACATGAAAATTTCATGAGAATTTTTAGGTTGAAATTTACTCTATTGATAACCCCACCATTGAAAATTCCACTTTCTAAGGAAGCCCTATCAAAGTAGGCCCATGGAGAAGAAGTGTTGATTTCCTTAGTTGTGATAATGCGAGGGGCATGCCTTGAGTTTGACATGGGAAGAAGAGATAAAGTGGTTATGACCAATGTCGCCACCCGGTTTGTTGATGAAGGCTTGTCTTGGAAGATGTATTTATTTCTTGCAAGCCTCACACCCCAACAAATGAGATGAGGAATGTTTCTGTACTTATTTTTGCTTATTTTCTCCCACCAAGGATGTCATGCCTCCATAAAATATTCTGCAGTCCATGTAGTTGTTATTCTAGTCAATTGTTTGCAAACAACCTAGATTTCCAATGTAAAAGCGAAAGATAAGAACATGTCTGTTTTTTATTCTTCAACAATTTTGCGCAAAGTACACTAGCTGGGCACTTCCTTCCAACTCTTCTGAATATTATCCGTAGTGGGAATTTTGTTTTTAATAAGGAACCACATGAATACACAAACCTTCATTGGATGATTTAATTTCCACAATCTCTTCCACCACTAGGCTTGGGCCTCTGGCATATCTGCAAGGAATAGGTGCAGGTAACCTATTTTGGGTGTATATTCCCCAAATGAAGAAACAATGAATCCTCTTGATCTCATATTCTGACATGTGACAAATTTAAGGCAGCAATGTAGTTCTTCCAAATTCCCATGAAAGAAGCATGTAGGCTAAGTTGTGATGAGCCCTAGTATTGCAACAAGAATGTTGCAACTCTTGAGGCTATCGACTTAAATTATCAACCCAAGTTTCGTACAAACTTAAGAGGTGTCGACACTATATGTGCATCACACAATGTGTCATTCTTTTGTTAATCTGATGCAACGAAGTGAATATCATCAAATCTAACCTAAACTAATTAAAAAAATGGAAATGCTTGAAATGGAAACCTTAACCTATTGCAGGAAACAAAAGGCAAAGAAAGAAAAACTATTCTAATTGCATAAATTAAAGAGAATGAAACAAATATTAATCATTGCATTCAAAAGAGATTAGAACCTGTAATAGAGTTCATTAGGTTCTTCATAAAGTAATCATGAAAATCATCACTATGTCATTCAATTCATGAATGTGTTTACTAACCCTTAATATGGTTGGAATGTGTTGCTGTGAAAAAAAGGGGAGTCCTAAGTGGTATTTAGTCTTCCTCAATCATGTATTCAAAGCTTGGATGTCATTATCTAATCCCAAAATTAAAAAATCAAGTTTTTAAGGCAAATCTGATCGAGTTTAGATAATGCTAGAGAATACCCAGGATTGCTACAAGATTGACAGGATTGACAAGATTCATATTTGATTGCTACTCCTCGAGATAACTTACCAAATTCCAAATAAAATCAAATGAAAATGAGATGGGAGTTTTTTTTATTAAGTAGGATGTCCTAGGACTCCATTCCAAATGGAATCACTCAAAAAAAATATTGTTAACAAGTGTTAAAAAAACAAAAAATTACTACTCTAAAAACTGGAAATTCAAGAATTAGTGAACTAGTTAACCTATCAAATGCCTAACCTGATCAAATGCAAATGCTATGGGGTAAATTTTTTTTATGACCCAATCCAATTGGAATCAAATCAATAGGAGCTCATTAACAAGTTCTAAAAATTAGCATAAAATTACTACTATGTTGCTTAAAGAGACTTCCAAAATTTCTAGATTTGTGAACTAGTAAACCAATCCAAGTAGCTCGATGATGAATATGAATTTTCGAAGCTATTATAAGGATGCATC
This sequence comes from Pinus albicaulis, assembly GCA_034641835.2. Classification (NCBI taxonomy): domain Eukaryota; kingdom Viridiplantae; phylum Streptophyta; class Pinopsida; order Pinales; family Pinaceae; genus Pinus; species Pinus albicaulis. The sequence goes on along the minus strand of CM076579.1, from coordinate 537,490,024 downwards.
ATGATTTTGACTTTGTAAATAACTTTCAAAATAACTCACTTCAATCATTTAACCAATGTAACCTACAACAAAGGAATCATCCATACTAAATGCAAAAATAGGAGATGCAAGTGAAAATGAAATTCAAAGAAAATAAATAAATTGTACAACAGGGCTTTGAGGCTCCTGGGATGGCCAAACCCAAGGATACATAGAGACCTATGAAGGAAACCAAGATTTAGAACCTAAAAATGGTACCAAACATCATTATTAGAGTCAATCAAAGTACATCTCTACTAGAAATGAAAGTGGAGTTGCTAAATAACAAGTTTTCTTCACAAGAAGACTAAGAAATATCTGCCCGTGGATGGAAATTTGAATTAGTGCTTATATAAAGTGATGAAGAAGAATTCTCCTTGAAATGAGGCAACTAACCCCCACAAAATCCCTAAAAAAGTGGATCTAGTTCCCAACACTAGGAATTTGCATTAAATGACAGGGAACACATTCCAAGATTTTCTCAATCATTGGAGCTCCAAAATATGTTCAATAATTTCATAATATATTTTTCATTTATTATTATATTGGTTCATCCTATAGTAGGGAGAAATTCCCTAAATTATCTCACCCTCCAAGTCTTCATAATCTTCCCAATATTCTCACAATATTCTACAAAAATAAATAATATTAGGCACATAATGTGCAATTATCTCTAAACCTTCCTAATGAACATATTAAAGCTTAAATGCTGCCATCTAATTCAAAAAGAGAGGTTTAATGTGTATAAGGATGGTCATATGGGTGGTTTTTTCTTAGGATTTTCTATGCGAGGGGGTCTGGCGGCCGCCTTGCTGTTGCGACCCCCTCGAAATTCTCTGCAGCCCATCTTCCTTGTGAGCGGCAAAGTTTTGATGGAGCAGAGGGTTGATTTTTTGCAACAACTGTTAGTGGAGCGATTCCTTCCTAGATTTACGGTTGGTGCTCTTGGCTGTGGTGTGCCCTTTTTGCAGTGGGGTGCTTTTTTTTTTTTGGGTTTTCTTTGCTAAGGGTTCAGCGGCGGCCTCGCCACTACGACCCCATCAACATCCTTGGCAGCCACATTATGTGCCTAATATTATTTATTTTTGACACCTAATCCGATGGGTTGGGTGTGGATATGTAATATTGTATAATAAATAATATTAGGAAATAAGGAAGGCCAAGAGTCATTGGGAGATGAATCCCAATAGCCTCACCTCCATGTATAAATACATGCACATTCTTCATCTAATAACACATTCTGATTTGCAGGGTTACCTCCTGGTTTGACATGGTATCAGAGCCTCCCACTATTGGCATTTTTGCCTGTGGTGTAACTCCCTCATTCCTTTGTTCAGTCAGTTTTTATGATAGTTTTGCTGCTCTATTAAATTGTTGTACTGTAATTCTGCATTTCTTTTTCTTCTGCAATTTTTGCCCAGTTCTATTTTTTTGCAGGTTCTGGAGATTCTGCAATTCTGCAGTCCCTGAAATTCTGCAAATTGCAGCCCCTGCACACACCTGCAAATTCTGCAGTTATTAAAATTCTGCCATTCCAAATTTTTAAATGGCCTTTCGGCCTGTCCATATATCACCTCCCACACGTCGATACTGCCACTCTAGTGATATTAACGCCCCCCCCCCGCCTTCACTACTCCGCTCTGTCATACGTTCTGTCATTTATAATATCGCACCCTCATTGCTGCGCTCCGAAATAAAGTCCGACTCCCTATCTCTCCCTGCCCCCATTCCATTTCCCACGCCTGCACACACGTGGTATCAAATATCACGGTAACACCATTCTAGATTTTTAGCTTGCATGGTATCAGCTCCTCTGCAACTGTAACGCACCGCCCACCATTCATAATACGTCTGTCCAATACAATACGCCGTATTCAAAAACAGCAACGCTCTGCCCACAGCAACGCTCCCTCGGCCTTTGGCTGCCATCCCCTATCACTGCGCATTGCTTATCCCTGTTTATAATACCATTGCACGCTGTTTATAATACCACATCACTGTTTATAATACACGCCTCCCTCACTGCTATCTCTCCCCATACACCCGCGCCCCCTCACTGCTATCTCTCCTCGCATTCCCCACGCCAACTACAGCAGTTCCTCGCCACTACTCTTCACTCCGTCCTGCTGCCTACCCGACTCCCTCACACCCGCTACCCCTAGCTCCGGCCACGACTCCCTTGTGGCCTCACGGCCCTCCTACCTGCATACCCGACTCCAATAACTCCACGCTGTCTTTGTAATATGATACAATATTGCTCCCTCCCACCATAATACAATACACTGTCTTTGTAATATATCGCTCCTTCCCACCATAATACAATACGCTCTCTTTATAATACAATACATTGTCTTTGTAATATCGCTCCCTCCCACCATAATACTGCCCCTCCTCTTCCATGTTTGTATTATTTCCGCCTCCCGCCCACCCCTCTCACTATTTAATACTTTTTGTCCCATTCTATTTACAAAACCATTTCATAATACCGCCCCATTCATATATTCAATACTGCCTCCATAACACAATATCCATATAAATTTTCTTTCTTCAAACAAAAAATATATATATATATATATATATATATTGGTGCAAAATTCAGTATTTTTAGCAAGTGTTTTTGTCCCATTCAATTGAGTATACTTTCAGAATTGAAGATTTTTTCCCCTCAAAAACAATTTTTTCTAGCAAAGTAATCATTCTTTCCTTTCAGAAGAATGAATTCTCTCATATCTATTGTAGGGATCATTCTCTCCGGCAAAGAGAACTATCTTGAATGGTCTCGGAAGATTAAGCACACTCTCATTTTTAATGAGTTGTGGAAAGGAATCTGTGAAGGACAAGAAGGAAATCCACCAGTAAATCCCACTTAAGACAAAGAGCTCGCCATTTGGGAAAACAAGAACTGCAAGGCATATGCCTTGATTGTAGCTTCCGTAAATGAAGAGGTGAGTCACCATATTTCATCATTCTCAAATGCCTATGATGCCTTGAGAAAGCTAAAAGAACTCTATGACTCACATTCAGAATTAGAAAATGTTCAATTGATGATTAAGTTGTTCAGTCTTGAAATGAAGAATGATGATCCCCTTGCCTTAGCTTCAGAAGTTAGATCGATCATGCATGATATTGATAGCACTAGTGTAAAAATGGACATACCTCTCATAGCATATGTTAAGGCATTATATCCGACTTACTCACATTATCTTGAGTCTTTGCAAGCAAGTGGGAACCTTGAGCATATCACCTTTGATACACTTGAGAAAAAGTTTGCAGAAAGAGAGAAAGCTTTCGGGAAGATGACAGTCCCTTCGTCTTCCGAAGAGGCTACATACTTGGCACATAGAGAAAAGAGTCATGCTCCAGATTCATCCAGAGGAAGAGGTGGCAAAAGAGGAAGAGGAAGAAGAAACTTCACAGAAAGGGGGGGCAGACAATCTGACAAATCCAATCTTCATTGCACACGTTGCAATAAAGATGGACATGATGCATCCAAATGAAGAACACCTTGGGAGAAAATTGAGCAGCAAAGAAATCAAGACAAAGGTAAAACTAATGACAAAGACAAAGGTAAAGCACCTAAATCCGCTCATTATGTTCTAGCACATTGTAACAATGGAGTAACTGAAGACTTATTTGATGTTTCATTTACTTCATGGAGAGATGATTGGTTGCTAGATTCAAGAGCAACATGTCACATGACATTTAGAAAATATTTTTTTGAAGAATTCACTGACAAAGTTGATGGAGCAGTATATTTCGCAGATAAATCCAAACTCAAGCCATCAGGGGCTTATGCGATCGAGCTTAAAGCTGGCAGTCTTCAGACCCATATTCTACATAATTCTATATCACACGAGTTGAGAGAAACTTGTTGTCCACCAGACCAAATGGCTGACAGGACACTCCATTCACTTGTTTGATGGCAAGGTAGAGGTCAGAAAAGCATCAGATCACTCACTTTTCATGGAGGGAATAGAAGAAGGGAGACTCTTGAAGCTGAAAGGTTCATCTTCTCATGCTCAAAACTTTGCATTCAGTTCATATCATGATGAAGGTACATTCCCATGAAGTCTTTTATGGCATGCTAGATTTGGACACTTAAACTATGAAAGCCTTCATTTGTTGAAGAAAAATGGTGTTAATGGACTGCCTACAATTCCTAGAAAACCTAAGGAATGTGATGCTTGTATTCTAGGAAAGCATAGCAAACAACCATTTGATGATTCACACTCCAGAGCACATAGAAAACTTGAGCTTGTTCATTCATATTTATGTGGCCCTATGCCTATTGCTTCTACAAATGGAAATAAATACATGATGACATTTATTGATGACTACACCAGAATGTGTTGGATTTAATTATTGAAGAATAAGTCTGATGCTTTTCAAACATTCAAGAATTTTCATGCATGGATAGAAAATGATGCACAAACTCATATTGGCTCTCTACGTACTGATAATGGAAAAGAATACACTTCAAACGAATTTGAAAATTACCTTCGTCAACATGGAATCAAACATCAAACAACTGTGCCATATAATCCCCAACAGAACGGTGTAGCTGAAAGAATGAACAGAACTATTTTAAATATGGTTCGCTCCATGTTATTTTTCAAGAATGTAAATTTGATGTTTTGGGCTGATGCAGTTCTATGTGCTGTTTACATAAAGAATAGGTGTCCTTCAAGTTCAATTAGAAACAAAACTCCTTTTGAAATGTGGCATGGCCACATTCCTTCGGTAAAGCATTTCGGGGTCTTTGGGTCCACCTGTTATGCCTTGATACCCAAGGGTCAAAGGAACAAACTTGGTGCTAGAAGCAGAAAATGTATCTTCTTGGGGTACTCCAATACCTCCAAAGGATATCATCTCTATGATGAAACAAATAAGAAGTTTGTGATAGCAAGAGATGTCATATTTCTTGAATCTTCCAAGAGTGACAAGGTTGTTGAGCGGCAACTTGATCGCCTGGATAGATTCACACATGAAAAGTCCTTCCAAGAATTTGATAATGTGATTCCACATCTTGAAGGGGGGATTCCGATATTGAATCAAACTGTGGAATCATGTCCTGAAGCACTCTCTCCCCCAAATGAAGAAACAACCACGGATGACACATTGGATGATGTGATTGACAGAATTGGGAGATTGAATCTTGAATCAATCCCAACTCAGTCAAGTGACCAACCTGGGCCATCTCAGAAAGGTCCTCCCAAATGGATGACAAAGACACTGGAGGATGTTCATCCTGATGAGGTTGGAAAAACAGGAACAAGAAGTTCCACTCAAGAAATCGAAGGTGATGTAGATAATTCTGATTCCCCTGTTGATATGGATATTGCTTATAACTGTGAATTGAGTTTGTCTAGAGATCATGAACCAACTTCCTTCAAAGAAGCCGCTTCTCATGATGAATGGAAAGAAGCGATGCAGAAGGAGTATGATGCCTTGATAAAGAATGGCACTTGGAAGCTGGTTGATCCGCCTTTGGGAACAAAACCAATTGGTTGTAAGTGGGTCTACAAGAACAAGTATAAAGCAGATGGCTCACTTGACAAGCACAAGGCCAGGCTTGTGGCAAAAGGTTTTGCACAAAAAGAAGGAATCGATTATGAAGAAACTTTTGCTCCCATAGAAAAATGGACCACCATCCGGACTCTCTTTTCCCTAGCAGCTCAGAATGGATGGAAAGTCCATCAGATGGATGTTAAAACAACTTTTTTGAATGGAGATCTAAAGGAGAAAGTTTATATGTCCCAGCCAGAAGGATTTGTTGTAAAGGGTCAAGAACACAAAGTTTGCAAGCTTATAAAATCCTTGTATGGCCTCAAGCAAGCACCACGAGCCTGGTATGAGAAATTAACCGAGCATATTCTGTAACTTGACTTCAAACATTTTGATCTTGATTATGCAAATTTGTTTGTAAAGAAAGTTGGAAAAACAATTGTATATCTTGTGGTGTATGTAGATGATCTTTTGATAACAGGGAACAATGAGAACTATATTGCATCCATGAAGAAAGAATTGAAGAAAGGTTTTGAAATGACTGATTTGGGTCATGTTCATTACTATCTAGGTATTGAAGTGATTCAACATCCTAAATTTATATTTCTTTCTCAAAATAAGTACATTGAGGATCTCTTGAACAAGTTTGGCATGGATGAATGTAATCCCTTAACCACTCCAATGGAACAAAACTTGAAGCTCACATCTATTGAAGGGAAGGAATTTGAGGATGCAACTAAGTATAGACATCTTATAGGAAGTCTTATCTAGAACACCACAGTTTGACTTGTTTCATTTGTTGTTGGAATCCTCTCAGGTTCATGCAAAAACCTTGTGAAGGACATTGGTCTGCTGCAAAAAGAGTGTTAAGGTACTTGAAGGGGACTCAAGACTTTGGACTCAAATACACACAGGTAGGCAACTTCAGCTTGATCGGATACTCTGATTCAGACTTTGATGGCGACAAAGAAACAAGGGTGTCTACTACAGGTTACACCATGAGTCTTGGATCAGGAGCTATCTCATGGAGATCACGCAAACAGTAAGTTCCAACAGATTCCACGACCGAGGCAGAATATGTGGTAGCAGCTGAAGCAACAAAGGAAATTGTGTGGCTCCGGAAAATCCTGGAAGATTTGCAGATGAAACAAATGTACTCCACACCACTCATGATCGACAACACTTCTGCAATAAAGTTGGCCAAGAACCCAAAGTTCCATGATCGAACAAAGCACATCAATACAAAATATCATCTAATTCGACATCATGTTCAAGCCAAAACCATCCATCTACATCATTGTTCCACAAATGAGCAAACAACTGATATCTTCACCAAAGCACTTGGAAGAAAAAAGTTTGAAAAGTTCAGATCGATGCTTGGGCTCACCAACATCCCTTCGGATTAAAGGGGGGAATGTTGTCACCTAATCCTATGGGTTGGGTGTGGATATGTAATATTGTATAATAAATAATATTAGGAAATAAGGAAGGCCAAGAGTCATTGGGAGATGAATCCAAATAGCTTCACCTCCATGTATAAATACATGCACATTCTTCATCTAATAACACATTCTGATTTGCGGAGTTACCTCCTGGTTTGACAGCTCACGCTTTTTGTGGTGGGTTCTCAGTTACCTCTTCCATGCGGGTGGAAATGTTTTAGGCGCGAAGGGTTGCTTCTTGTAGTGATCATCGGTTGATCCGGATTTATGCAAGAATGCAACAGAATAAACATATAACCATAAATACAAAGATGCAGTGGAAATAACACTTCATTTCATTAATATCAAAGAACTGAAATTTGCTTACAGACAAAATGGAAATAAAACTAGCTAGGGCGCTGGTAGCTATCTCTGAGAAGAGATGTGGCGGCCTCTGAGGAGCCTCTGGCCCAGGTTGTGGGGATTGAGGACTATTTGTTATTTTAGAAACAATGGGAAATCTGTGACAAACCTAACCACAGGAGATGAAGCGCCAAAGCATGGAGCTGGTTGGGTAAATTGGTGTTTCAACTTCACAGGGAGCGTAACTTTGGCATACGATCTCCGTTTGGCGCGCCACCATCTGTGTTAGAAATATATATCCGAGGACTACAAATTTTGAGTGAGCAACATCGATCAGGCCATGTTTCTCCCCGTTTTCTCAAAAAAAATCGTTTAGAAGACCTCGAAATGGCTCACGGAAGGATTCGGGACCCGAAAAAGCTGCTAAAATTAGTAAGTTGTGCTGAAACTAAAAAACTGAAAGAGACAATGGTGGGGCCCCAAGTGGAATAGGTGGGTGACCACCAATATCCACATAGATCATTCCTCCCCCTTAGGAAGCAATGGTCCCCATTGCATTAAGTTCCTCCATGAGATGAGGAAATTTCTGCTGAACTTGGTCGCTGGCGAACCACTTTCCTTGGTGCAAGAGTTGGCCAGATTTGACAACCAGATACAGTTGGATCTTCTGTTGGTGAGTGTTCTTGATTTGAATGTCCATGATACAATCTATGGTGGCCTATTCCATGCGGTCACCAGGTTTAACTACGGCTGAAGTGTGAATTTGATTGGAATGTCGAGAGGTGTCTAAAGGAATTGGGAAGTAAGGATGAAGGCGGTCCACATTGAATACTGGGTGCAGACCAAGGAATGGTGGAATAATAAGCTTGAATGAATTGTTCCCTACAGCCTTGGTGATGGTTCACGACCCATATCAGAGCGGGCGAAGCTTGCGGTGGGGTCCAGTGAGGCGATCCTTCTGCAAATGTAGCCATACTTTGTTGCTCACCTGGAAGTTGTGTGGCACCTGGTGTTGATTATGGCATTGCTTGTACTTAGCATTGGCTCTGTCCAATATGTCATTAACCTATTGGCGGATGTGTTGAATGCGCTTGATGAAGCTATTTTCTTTGTCAACTTCAGACTGGATATGAGCCGAATCGGCCTAAGTAGCTACAAATGGCATGGCTATGTCAATGGGACATAGTGGCTAGAATCCCAAGCCCACCTGAAAGGGGATGTGGCCGATTGAGCTGTGGAGAGCCCGGTTATAACTATGTTGTACATAGGGAAGGCTCTCGTCCCATGTACATGGATGCTTGGAATTGTACATGCACAGAATGTGTACAATCGTGCTGACAGCAATCTCTATCCTGGCCATTTGTTTGGCCTTATTGTTTATGGACTTGGTGAGCGAGGTGTGTGACCGGAAGGCAGAGATTACCAAAATGTCTTTGAGAACAAGAGAACCTATTATCCAGGTTCTGCCTGATGTTGTGGGATCCCAAAGTGCACCCACACTCGTTCAAAGAAGATTTTAGCAGTGGCTTCTGCTGTGATATTCTTCTTACAGGCCGCCATAATGGCCATCTTCAAGAATCTGTCAACGACCACTAAAACATAGTCATTTCCATTCTTAGTAGAAGGCAAGCCCGACATGTAATCCATGGAGATGGATTCCCAAGGTCGAATAAGGGTAGGTAGTGGAGTATATAGGCCTTGCTTCTTGATGGTCGGTTTGGCAATGGCACAAGCAGTGCAGGATCTTATGTGCTTCTCGACATCCTTTCAAAGGTTCGGCCAATAGAAATACTTCTGCAGTATTGCTACTGTTTTCTCGACCCCGAAATGCCCAACAACTCGACTGTAGTGTGCTTCCCATATCATCTTGGCACGCTCGCTTGAAGGAACACAAAGGTGTCCCAGGTGACATAACAATGCATCTTGGAGGTGAAAATTTGGAACTTGCATACCCCCCAAGAGTGCCATGTATGTGTGGCTGAATTCTGGATCACTCTTTTAGAGAAGCGACCAATCAGAAGTCTCATGCCCACAAGAGTTGAGAATGGTGGTTATGGCCACGACCGGTGGTCGGCTGAGGCGGTCTACAACATTATTGGTGCTACCTTTCTTGTACTTGATGTTCAAATGAAATTGTTGCATATATGTGGACCACTTTTGATGGTAATCATTCTGTAACCTGTGTCTATATGAATTGCGGGGGTGGTGGTCTGTGTGGATGATTGTTCCTTTAAGTATAATGCTTAGTGACAAGCACGATGGAATACTGGGGTTTGTCATAAGTGGATACGCGAACTATGTTAAACCGATGTCTCTTGCGTGATATGCCACTGGATGTCCCTGTTGAGTAAGAACTGCCCCAATAGCATAGTTAGAGGCATCTGTCTCGATCTCAAATGGTTGTTGCAAGTCTGGTAATGTGAGCACTCGGGCAGAACAAAGGCGATTTTTCAATTCTTTGAATGCCTTCTGTTGAGGTTCCAACCAAAAGAAATTTTCTCTTGCTCCTCCCTTGGTGACTTGACTCAAGGGCCAAGTGATGTGAGAGAATCCCAACACGAATCTACGATAGAAATTAGCAAGACCCAGAAAGCTGCAAAGCTCTGTTATAGTGGTTGGGGATGGCCAATCCCGAATGACTTGGATCTTGGCTGGATCCACATGCACCCCCCTTTCATCAATAATGTATCCCAGATACTGAACCTGGGTCATTCCAAACGTGCACTTCTCTAAATTGGCACACAACTTGTGTTGCTGCAGTGTTTCCTAGAGGACTTGTCGGATGTGGTGAAGGTGCTCTTCCCAAGTCTGCCTGAAGATCAGAATGTCATCCAAGTACACCACTACAAATGAGATGGTGAATGGCCGCAAGATGTCGTCCATCATCCTCATGAAGGTTTCGGGAGCATTTGTCAACCCAAAAGGCATGACCAGCCATTCGAAATGGCCTTCCTTGGCTTTGAAGGCAGTCTTCCACACATCGGAGGGTTCAATTGGTACCTGGTGATACCCAGACTTCAAGTCGATCTTGTTGAAATATTTTTCACCTTTGAGTTAGTCTAGAATGTCATCAATCCGTGGGATTGGGTACCTATTCCGGACAGTGATCTTGTTCAGCGCCCGATAGTCAATACAGAGTCTCCACGTCCCATCCTTCTTCTGTACCAACATGATCGGGCTCCCACGGGGCGATGAACTTGGTCTGATGACCTTTCTGCAGCAGCTCCTGAGATACGCACTCTTGATTTCATTGTTCTCTAGAATAGAGCGCCGATAGATCGGTCCATTGAGTAGTGGCGCACAGGGGTCAAAATCAATGGATGCTTGACAGTGATGCGGAAGACCCTGTGGAGTGAGGTGAAGATGTCCCCATATACTTCCACAGCCTTATCCATTTGTTGTTGTCATGTGAGACCCCTTTACCGGAGAGTTGGATCATCAGAAAAACGAATTTCCTGGTTTGGGAAATGAGCTTACTACATTGTTTTGCAGTAACCAAAGAGATAGTCGTAGGAGGTGGTACCTCTGGTATCCTGTACAACTTATTTTCCAAAGTAATAATAACAGCACGAGGTCGAGACTCATACACAGCATGACGCTTCCACAAGTATGGTTGTCCTAATAATACATCAGAAACATCAATAGGAGCAACGTCACATAATACCTCATCCGTGAAGGGCTTGATGCTATAGGGAAGGCGACACTGCTGGCTGACACGGAGATCTCGTCCTTGGTGAAGCCACCTGCTGGTGTATTGATGTGGGTGAGTTGTGGTAAGCAAGCCCAACCGCTTCACGTCGTCTGCTGAAATGAGGTTCTTTTGGCTCCCATTGTCGACAATGAACTGTACCAGGGAGCCCTTTACCCACATCTGGGAGTGGAAGAGACGTTCCTCCTCCTCTGGATATTCCGGTTCCTCCTTCTGGATCTTTGTAGTGGCAACAATGGCGTTGGGCTCCGCATCAATAATCTGTTTCCCTTTTTCATTCCCCTTGTCAGGTTCTGATTCAGATTTGCTTCATGCATCTGACTCAGAAGCCCTCATCTTGGCCACCAGCGACTGCTTGGCCCGCCACTCACTTGTGTTGTGAGTGGAGTTCTTATGGAACTCACACCACTTTCCCGTGTCCTTCTTTGGCTTTGTGGTGTTGTTCTTTGCTTGTGGCTTCGACAGGTTGTCTTGAGTCACCATGCCTTGGCTCTGTCCTTTGTTCTACGGTTTGGGAGCACCTTTCCCTTGCTTTTGATTCGCAGATCCAAAGTCTCGCTTCTTCTGTTTTAATTTCTGCTCAATCTTGTCAGCATACCGGTATGTCGTACCAAGCAAGGAGATGTCGAGGAACTCCATTTCCTCCTGAATGTATCTGTGCAGACAACTGCGATACTTTAGCACCAGATGTTTCTCTGAATATATGATACCCAAATTTGTGCGCAGGGTATGGAACAAATTCGTCAGCTCATGCACATCTTGATCCCTTTGTTGTCGCAACGTGGTCCATTGTATGTACTTGTCCTCATAGCTCCCCACGGGATAGTATTGTTCCTTGATGGCGTCTTGGAAAGAATTCCAAGTGGGTAAGGCTGAGAACAGAGAGGGTTCTGTCTCGTCCTTTTTCTCACAGTGGGTTTCCCACCAGTTCTTGACATGGGGGGCGGCTTTGAGGAGTGCAAAAATAATCTTCTCCCTGTCAGAAAAGTCATGAACTGAGAAATATCCTTCTAATAGATTCAACCATATATCTACGACATTTGCATCTATTTGAACCTCAAATATGGGAATGTCAAAATTTACTTGTACCTTAAAAGGAGTCGCACCTCCAGAGTGGCTGTTGGATGCAGATGTGCCGCCGGTGGGCAGCCGTTGAAGTATCTGGGCAAATTTATCCATCATCGCATTCCTTTGTTTTCCGAAAGCCTCCTCGAGCAATATTTTGATAGGATCTCTTGCTCCCTCATATTTCTTTTCGTCCCCCATGGGCGTCCGTCGGGGTTTGCGAGGCTGATCTTGCAAAGGTTCCACCAGATCGAGCCCTAACTCCTTATACCCCGACCTCGTTGGGGACATGCAAAGAAGGATCGAGAAAAAATAGACCGCTCTGATACCACTGATCTGGATTTATGCAAGAACGCAACAGAATAAACATATAACCATAAATACAAAGATGCATCGGAAATAACACTTCATTTCATTAATATCAAAGAACTAAAATTTTCTTACAGACATAATGGAAATAAAACTAGCTAGGGCATTGGTAGCTATCTCTGAGAAGAGATGTGGCGGATACAAGCCTATGAACTGAGTTAAAATGAGGATCGAGGGCCTATTTATTAGTTAGAAACAATGGGAAATCCTAAACAACCAAAATCCTAACCCTAGGAGATGAAGTGCCAAAACTATGGGCCCTGTTTGGGTAAATTGGTGTTTCAACTTCCCGGGGACGTAACTTTGGCATACGATCTCCGTTTGACGCATACCATACCTCGTTAGAAATATCTATGTGAGGACTACAAATTTTGAGTGAGAAATATTGGCCCATGGACCCATGTTGCTCCCCGTTTTCCCAAAAAACATCGTTTAGGGCCTCGAAATGGCTCTGGAAGTACAGGACCCGAAAAATTGCTAAAAATAGTAAGTTGTGCCGAAACTGAAAAAAATGAAAGAGACAATGGTGGGGCCCCAAGTGGAATAGGCGGGTGACCACCAATATCCGCCTAGATCATTGGTGGACCTGCTCCCTCTTGGATTCCATGTTGCTTCTAATGGATGTGGCGTGCTGATTTCCTGCCATTTTGTAGTGGCTCCCTCCCGGATTCCCTATTGCTGCTCATGGATGTGGCGGTTTGATTTCCTGCCATTTTGCAGTGGGCTTTCTTAGTTAGCTCATCACTACAACCCCTCTTAATTCATGCGGCTGATATTTGATTTGTTAACATTGGGGTTGTTCTAGTTTGTCACAAGGGGGCTACTTTTTTATGGATGGGGTCGATGGGTGTGGGTTGGTGCTACCGATGCCCGTTTTTTGCCACTGTTTTGGGGCTACTGATTTCTTCATATGGGTTCATGGCTTTATGCCTTTTCACCTCTTTCTTGGGGTGGTTGTTGACGTGCCTTGTATGGTTTTTCTCGTTTTGGGGCTTTATGTTGATCCCTTATGGGTTTTTTGTGGGAAATCATGCCTGGCTATATTAGCTTATTTCAATCATTATTGTGCAGATGTATGTACCCACAGTGTTTGGGTTATACATTTTTGGACTGATTCTCTGTATTTTGATCCATGGAGTTTTTTGTATTTTGATCTTCATCTGGGTTCATGGCTTTATGCCTTTTCACCTCTTTCTTGGGGTGGTTGTTGACGTGCCTTGTATGGTTTTTCTCGTTTTGGGGCTTTATGTTGATCCCTTATGGGTTTTTTGTGGGCAATCATGCCTGGTTATATTAGCTTATTTCAATCATTATTGTGCAGATGTATGTACCCACAGTGTTTGGGTTATACATTTTTGGACTGATTCTCTGTATTTTGATCCATGGAGTTTTTACTTTGGACCATATGCTATATGCATGTTTATGTAACATCTTTTTATCTAATAAAAAGTTGTTGTTTTTTTCTTCTGAAAAAAAGGATGGTCATATGGGCCTTAATTTATGTCTAATTTGGAGGCCCATCAAGTTGATTACCATCAACCCATCCCTAGGCCCATATTGTGGATTGAGTGTCATCTGCCACTTGATTCAAGGTAACCTTGCCATTTTATTTTAAGAATGTTACCAATTCGGCAGGGAGATTAAATCTTTCTCCACTCCCCACCCAAGGGTCTTCCCCATTCCTCACCTTTTCTCCATTTCCTACCTTCCACACAAGTCTACTTTCAATTACAGAGAAGGAAGCTAAAACTTTTGTTTACATTCAGATAGATGGTAGAATTTATTATTATCGTAAATTGCTTGTGATTGATATACATATTTTTTTAGCATTTAATTTGATAATTTATGTCATCAAGCTATTACACATTAAAAAAATATAGATCATAATGCACAAGAGACAATAGACACTAGAGATAAGGCCAAAGGCCAAGGAAAAACACACAAGGGGAAAACCCATCGATCCTTTCCTTATATATTCTTCATCAACAAGAGAAATCCAAGTCAAATTAACTAGTGATCCAAATCCCAGGTCAACCCCCCAAACTCTGCCATATTTTGTCCACAAAATATTTGATCAATCTGCCATATGTTTGTCATTTATATGCCTTGTCCCACATAGATATGCAGGTCATATTTCACAAAAGTTATACCCTTCCTGCAACTCGTATTATACACAATGTTTATCCTTTCTATAGCTCACATGATATAAAAATATTGACCTTCTTATAGCTCACATGAAACTCAGAGATTGGCCTGCCTGTAACTCACATGATAAATAGAGATAATGTACTGCTCGAAACTAATATCATCACAAAGATAATGTTACTTACGTAACTCACATTCTTCATGAATCATGGTCTTCCTATAGCTCATCTTTTTCACAAAACCATAGTGTCTTATCAAGATCATGTACCAAAAAAAGGTATGCCTTAGATATTCGAAATTATTCTTCCATAGATGTGCACAAAATTACTTGCCAAGTGAAGGAGTACATATGCCAATATATAGTTGTTTCCCCATGCAAAAAGAAAAAACTCTTGGGCAGGTCAGCTTGTTATCCTGGAGGGCCGACTTGGCAATTTGGAGGGACAAATGACACTTAAAAAATTCAAATTTTCTTCTTTTTAGAACGTTCATTAAGATCATGCCCTTTTATTTTTTATTTTTTCAAAAACAAAGCATGAAGAACATGCTTGACAATAAAAATAATAATAAAAATATTTCTTCCTTTTTTTGCATGAAATACATATTGATACAATTACAATGACAATTATGAAGACCTAAGCTAATTACGGTTTCAAAAATTTCCTTCCATATCATTGAAGCATTAGACATTTTCTTGTCAGGGGATCTGATCTAGTCAACAATAGAAAGAAAACATATATATTTCTTGTACACCACTGAGGTCCAGAAAATTCATGGAGAATACTCTCCACCCCACTTTAGCTGCCATTGCCTTCAAAAATAAAGGAATTATTTTTATGCCCCACCCCCGGCCTTTAGCGTTGTGATTTTGTCCCATCTAGTAACCCATGGAAGGATGAATTTCTCTTTTTTTTTTTCTAGCCCATTAGAATTTGCAGCACAACTGGAAAATAACATTTAAGATACCTATGGGGATCCATGAGAAGGACATCCAATATACATGGATGTCCTCCAAAACAAATTTGATAAGTACCAACCTACCAGCTCTGGACAACCACCGAAAGCTCTACACCATTAACCTCTTTTCAATGTTTGCCATGAGACATTGCCAATCTAATTTTCTGCAATCATTTGGCTTGAGGTGAAAGTTAAGGTACTTCAACCATTCATCAAAAAGATTTATATGAAAAGGAAATTTTGTTTGTGAATTTCTCGATTCATCCATAGTTAGTGCAAGGGGCAGATAATAGATTTCTAAACATTCACATGCATACCTATCACTTTCTGAAAAAATTGTAGGGAAAGCTTGATGGCACTGAAGTCTCACATGGATCCTTCACAAAATAAAAGAATATCATCCACAAACAGTAAGTGGGTAATTGTTATATCTTCGGTCACATAAATTCCCTTCAAATCACACCTTCTTTTGACTTCTAAAAGTAGTTTGATAAGGCCATTTGCTACCAAAATGAGCAACAAGGGAGGCAATGGACAACCTTAATTTCCATAATATATTTAATTCATACTTCTAAAATTTAATTAGACAATTATTTTATCTATATTTAACTTGAACTAAGATTTTATTTTTTCTATTCATGACTAGAAGAATCAACAACTAAGTTTCTACTCACATGACATGGGATCAATTCCAACCACTACCACTATAACCCCTAGGTACTTACGTATTCCTCTTCCTTAAACATGAGTAAATCGATAGATTTGAACCTCGAATTTATTAATACATAATTCTATGATTTTTACGATACTTGTCAAATAAACTACTCCAAAAAATTGATCTAAAATTTTAAATATAAATTAATTTATATAGTATAAAATTTTAGTGATTTATAATTTTTTTTTATACACAATAATTTTATTATTTAATATATGAAAATTACTATTAAACCTTACTAATACTTATGATAACACATGTATAAATATTTAATAAATGAGACTTTTTATATATTTGTCTTCATAAAATATTTATATATACTGATTAAAAGAAAAATTATCCACTTTAATTATCTAAAATTAAGTTGAATTTGCCAATAGTAACGCTCTATATTATAGGCATGTGATTAATTAATATTGAGAACTTGTTAGTATGGTTTATATGAATTGTTGATTATGTTAGATTATAAATTTTTTTATGATCTGAAATGTTTATGAAAAATATATTATAAAAATGTAAATATGATATTATGAATCTAGTTTATTATTCAGAATATATTGAATGGTGGTGAATTCTAGTTTAAAAATTATAAATTTTGAAGTGAATGTATAAATATTTGTTAATAAATTTTGATGATGATATTGATATTGATATTGATATTGATATTGATAGCAAAGATGCTATTTTATGTTTTATTTCATATAAAAGATATAATATCTTAATAGCAAGGAGATTACTATATATTTTGTTTTATATAAGAAATGTGACATTTTAATAATGATATTAGTAAGAAATGTGACACCTTAATAATGATATTAATATTGATAACAAAATATTATTATATATTCTATTTTATATAAGAGATGGTGTCATAATGTTTTGTTTCACATGTCATGTTATACATAATAAGAAATATTTTCTAGGCAATTATTTATTTATTTATTATTATTATTATGATAATGTTATTAGTTACATTACTATAATTTATAATTTAATGATGTTAAATTATTATTAATTTTTAATTATATTTATATTTATATGACCTTAAATTTAATGTGAGTGATTATGTATAAAGATATTATTGTAAATATAATATTATGAGTCTACTTAAGTATTTATATTTTTTATATCTTAATATATCTTAATGGGCAATGAGTATTAATAATAAAGTAAATTTTGATGCTAATGCATAATTAAATGTTAATGAACTAATTTACAAAGAGTGGATCATATTGAGTTTTGATGTTAATATTGATAATAAGGAGGTTATCATATATTTTGTTTCATATATGATATTGATAACAAAAAGTTTATTATATATTCTATTTCATATAGGAGATGTGATGTTAATAATGTTTTGTTTGACATATTGTGTTGTAGTATGATATAAGAAGTTTTCCTTGAAACCAATAATTTGTTTGGAAACCAATAGATACATAAACACACTAGTTATATTCTTATAATTTGATGATGTGGAGTTATTAATCTTAATTACACATGATTTTAAATTCATATGTGATTGACCATGTCTTCTTTTAAATAAGATATTATGAGTCTAGTCAATAAG
This sequence comes from Pinus albicaulis, assembly GCA_034641835.2. Classification (NCBI taxonomy): domain Eukaryota; kingdom Viridiplantae; phylum Streptophyta; class Pinopsida; order Pinales; family Pinaceae; genus Pinus; species Pinus albicaulis. The sequence continues at coordinate 537,472,190 of CM076579.1, read as the reverse complement.
ACACTATATTCTTCTATACAATGATGCTTGGTGAATTCCAGTAAGAAAATAAATTTTGATGTTAATGCATTAACATATGTTGATAAACTAATATAGAGCAAAATGGTGTTGTAGGGCTTCAATTATGATAACTAGAGCAATGAGAGCATCATGTAGTCAATATAATATTAAATAAGAAACTATATTCTTCAATGCATCTATGGTTAATGAATTTCAATAAGAAAATAAATTTTGATGTTAATGTATTAATATATGTTGATGAACTAATATAAAGTCAAATTATTTTTTAGATTTTTAATGATCACAATAATAACAAGAAGGCAAAATCTAAATAAAATGTTAAAAAGTAAAATAAAGTAAAAATAATGCAATACTAAATACAAAAATATAAATTTATATTTATATTTAATTATAAAATTTAATATAAAAAATAGATGTATATTTAAACACTTATTAAAATATGTTAATGGTGAACTATGCTTTAAAATTATATTTAATTAGTTACAAATTATTTTTAGAATAATAATAATAATAATAATTTAACTTTAAACTTTAAACTTTAAAATTTAGTATAATCTTTTTATTTGTGAAATAAGGAACTTACTTTTCTATTTGAAAAAACTAATATATTTTTATAACAATTTGAAAAAACTAATATTTTTTTTTTTTAAATTATCCAACATAAAAGAACAAAAATAATTACAACATTAATAAATCACTAAGTTATTTAAAATTATATACACAATCCTATGATGCATTATCTAATTATATAGTATATTTCAAAATTAATGCATTTACATACAGTGAGCCAATCATCCGAGTGCCAATCACCTCGGATGATAGAGTATGTTATATAAAGTGTAACAAGCAGTTTTGAAATGTCAACTATGGTAGATATATTAATTACGTATATAACTTGTAGATATATTAATTACGTATATAACTTGTAAGTTTTAGATAACATTAAGTATGTGGTGGTATCATAGTTACACACATGAGAACAATGAGCCAATCACCTCGGATGAGTGTAACAAGAAGTTTTGAGATGTCAACTATGGTAGATATATATATATAACTGACTTTTAAGTTTTTAGATAACATTAAGTATGTGGTGGTATCATAATTACATACATGAGGTGGGTGACTATGTGATGAAATCTCTCTCAAGTGAATGAATTGAAGGTGAGTGCAGGGGTAGAAGTCGTTCTTTTTTAATCACTAGGATGTAATGTTTATATTTATTTTATGTTGCACACGTGGGGAGCTTGATGAGACAGGGCCACTGACAGATGGCTAGAGAGAAAGAGAAATTTAGGGTGTTGCGTGTGAAAGCACTGCACTTGACTACTTTAATTTACCCATTACTATATATATATATATCGATTTGGATTATTGCATTTTAGTGAAAGGGATTTATATGGAGCATCTTCAAAATTAAATTTGTTAGGTGGTATTTAATGTTTTGAACTTGTATTTAGTGTTAGACTTAACATTTTGGGGTATTTTTAAACTTGTAATGGATTTTGCAACAAAAAAATCATATTACTAGTACATTATAAATGTTACTATAAATGAGGTTGTAAGGCGAAACCTTAATAAGACATTCTAGATGAGGTTGTAAGGTGAAACTTTAATAAGACATTTTAGACGAGGTTGTAAGGTAAAACTTTAATAAGACATGATGGGTGGATGGTGCCTAAGAGGAACATTAAATATATTAATATTAGCAAACTAAGATGGGACACCACCAATGCATTAATGCATTAGAGAAAATGTGGGTCTAAAATGGGCTATATTATGAAAAAATGTTGAATTTTCATGACCTTGGGTTTAGGTTAGAGTCTTAAATCACTGACACTACCAAACCAAGAATCTCAATCATAAACTACTTTTCACAGTGGAAAATATAAAGCTAAAAATCACATATGCACAATATAAACAATTTTAAACAAAATTATACAATAATGTACAATCACCAATCTTCATTATATTACACCAAATATGATTAAAACAACAATTTGTGGTATACAAGATACAATGACAAACACGATGTCGTATATTGTCCTGCCGATCCTTTGCTTATGTACTTCTCACTAGTAGTGCCTTAGTCCATCAAGGCATCTACACATCGAGATTCCAGGAGGGCTACCACCTAACACTGTTGCATGTCCATCTGTAGAAAGTACATGGACTGATCTAATCTGCTGTCTGCGTTGGCCAATTCCCGAGATCCAAACTGCCAGGCTAGCAACAAATTTTGTCCATCAAAGTGTTGCACTTAGGTACCTATCTTCACCCAACATTCCGTTGCTCTTCGTCCTTCAAGATAACTCGTCTAGGGCTACTTTGGGTAGCCAACACGCTTCCCTCCAATAGACAAATGGCACCCAATCCAATCACTGTTGAATATGCTCCTAATATGACACTTCACCACCTCAGAAGGTCATATACTTGTTATCAACATGATGCTCCAATCCTGATCCAATCCGGTGATCAACTTGACCCAATACACCACCAAAAAAACTTTTGTTTACCACACTGCATTGCTGCACTCCTGCATCATTGGTAAGGGCATCACCTACAACCCTACTCCTCCATGCAAATGAACAAACAATCCTCCAAAATTTGTGGTCCTCCAAGGGGACACTCCTCCACACCAACACTGATCTTCTTATGATTGTTCCACCCTAAACACAACACCAAGGCAGCCTAGCAGCTGGCTATGGCCTGTGACCTAGCCCAACAACATGGTATGACTATGACCCTCCTTAAAACCTCCACCAAACAACCCAAAAAAACAATACCATGCTCCCTAAACATTTTTCCTTCTCTTCCCTACAATCCACACCCAAAACAACCCTTGATTCACCTTCAAACAACCTCTCATCCACCATGTTGTCACCTATAGAAAACATAAAATTCCACGTTGTCTTCTAGGCTCCTCCATGCTATCTCCTGGCTTCTTTTGTTGTGGCTATGCCTCACGAAAATTTCAGATCTCTTCTTGAGTGTATTTCCCACTCAATGGATGCATAAATGACAATTCATTTCTCTCTAACAACAAATAGAATTTGGATGATTCTCATTGCGTTGGAATCGTATCGCTGAGCATTATCATCCTCATCCATCACATGTCTTATTTCCATCATGGTTTTGGCCCAAATCATGATGGGTGCAAAACCCCACACTTGGGTTCCAAGCCCACAAGCTTCCCTTGTGGTGATTTTCCCTCCAAACCCTAAACCCTAAGGCTTGGAGTACCTCCCAAGATACACAAATCAACACTCACTCTTAAAGAGGGAGGTACCTACGACTAGGAAGTAATTCATCATCATCATCACTATTATCGCAACACTTTCCCAACTCCTAGTGCTCACAATTGCAACAATCCCTGTACGGTGAACTACACCCTTCTTGGAAGTGTCGTTGTCATTAAAAGCCTCCTATTTCTTTTTCTTCTCCTGTATCACTTTCTAATATCGCCATGATTCCTTCTTCTCATATGTGGTAGCACCCTTGATCCCCACTGACCCTGCACTCTTCTTAGGCTGCAAAGTATCCCTCTGAATCCACAAGCTCCCTCTAGAACTTGAATCCCTATGAGCCTCTGGAAACTGTACCTTCTATGAAAATTGTACCTTCTTCTTGGGAACCTGTACTTGCACCTGCACCTGCTCCTTATTTTCTAGAACCTGTACCTACCCCTGCTTCTTCCCATGATCCTCAGGCTTTCCCATAATCCTATAGAGACCATGCTCCCTGACTCCAAACACAATCCCATTGGAATTAGAGCCTCCAGGCCAGAGTCTTTCTTGCCCATCCTAGAACAAGGCCTCAAACCCCTTCCTCTCCATCATCGAGATGGAAATCGCACTATATCTGGGTCCTGGTACAAACAGTACATCCTGGACCCGCATCATATGTCTTGTCTCCATCCAGAATGGCACCACACCTGATCCTCATATCTCCAACTGAATCTTGTTGCCCAACACCATGTGCAAATTCGAGTCCCATTTAGCTAGGGTCTCAAAAACCTCCTGTGACCCTGTCATGTGCTTCATCTCACCATTTTCCATGTACCATCCATCCTCTCGAATAGTACCCTGCGAGAAATGAGAAATCATAGAAAAATCCTCCTATTCCAATATTCTGGAGAGATCATCTATCTATGCTAAAGTGATGATCTACTTTCCTTTCCTTTTCCCTTTCTTCAATAGACATTCGAAGAATAATGAGCCATCTCGCCACAGTTTAAACACTTCATTTTAGTCAAGTCATTCTTCGGCTTACCCTTCATTCTTGCTGCAAGTGCCATATCCTCATCTGCCTTCCTTGATGGTTGAAGATCCTTGTCTCACAACTCTTCCTAAATGAAGTTTCCCCATAGTCTATTCCAGTATGGCAGCTTCTCCCCAGCAACAATTCCCTTGATGAAGGGATTCCATTTCTCGGTGAACCCTTTCAAGGAAATCCTTACCATCTCTACCTCTGAAACTTTGATACCGATGACAAGAAGCTCGTCTCGAACCTGAGACAACCTCGTTAGATAAAAATTCGTTCCTTCACCCTTTATCATCTTGGTGGAATTCAACCTATCCTGTAATACCAATACCTGATTCTCATTCTTATTCTGGAACAAATTCTGAAGAGCCATCCACATATCATGTGCATTGTTCTTCCCAGAAAAACGAGGTATTAAGGAATCACTCACACCATCAAGGATGATAAACCTCGCTTTCGTATCCAAATCTTGCCATATTTCCATCCTCATTAGGGTCGGTTGGCTTCTTGATCTCTTACTCGGCAAACTCCCAGATCCTGTTGACCTGCAATACCAACTTGATGCTTTCCTCCCAATGAGTATAGTTTGACAACCCTTCCAACCTATCCTCATATCGGAGACCTACCTGCAACTTCGTCATTCTAGTGACTCCTTCACTCACAATGTGACCAACTCCCTCTCATGTTGTACTTCGCTACGCACAACTCTGATTTACTTACTTCCAAAGTAGCTAAAAAATTATTTGATACCATGTTGAATTTCAACGAACTTGGGTCCAGGTTAGATTCTTAAATCACTGATGGTACCAAACCAAGAATCTCAACCATGAACTACTTTTCATAGTTGAAAATAAAAAGTAGTAAATCAAATATGCACAATATACATAGTTTTTTTTTTACAATAATGTACAATCACCAATCTTTGTTATATTAAACCAAATCTAAATAATACAAAAATCTATGGTATACAAGATAAAAGGACAAACACGTTGTTGTATCTTGTATTTCAGGTCCTTTGCTTCCGTACTGCTCACTAGTGGTGCCTTAGTCCATCAAGGAATCTACACATCTAGACTCCAGGAGGACTGCCACCTAACACTGTTGCATGTCATCTGTAGAGTGTACATTGGATGATCTAATATTCTCTCTGGGTTGTCCAATTCCCAAGCTCCAAATTTCCAGGCTAGAAATATATATATATATATATAAATTTTTTTTTTTCCATCAAAGTGTTGCACTTCGACACCTATCTTCACCCAAACTTCAACTGTTGTTTTTCCTTCAAGATAACTTGTATAGGGCTTCTTTAGGTAGCCAACATGCTGCCCTCCAACATACCTATGGCACGAAATCCCATCTCTCATGAATATGCTCCTAATATGACACTTCACCACCTTGGAAGGTCATATATTTGGCATCAATAGGTTGCTTCAATACTGATCCAACCTGGTCATCAACTTGACCCAATATACCACCAAAACAACTATTGTTCACCACACAATACTTCTACACTCATGCATCACTGGTTAGGGCATCACCTACAACCATACTCCTTCATGCAAATCAACAAAAAATCCTCCAAAAGCTTCGGTTCTAAAAGGGGAAACTCCTCCACACCCATGTTGCTCTTCTTGTGCTTGTTCCACCCTAAACGCAACACCAAGGTAGCCAAGGTGCTGGCTATGGCATGCGGCCTAGCCTAGCAGCAAGGTATGACTGTGGCTCTCAAAATATCCACTAAACAAACCAAAACAAAAGTACCATGCTCCCTAAACCTGCGTCCTTCTCTTCCTTGGAATCCACACCCAAAAAAACCCTTGAGTCACCTTCAAACAATCTATCATCCTCCACATTCTCACCTTCCACAAACAAAAACTTCCACACTGTCTTCTAGGCTTCTTTTGCTATGGCTAGGCCTCATGAAACTTTCAAAGCCGTTCTTGAGTGTATTTACCACAAAATGGATGCCTAAATGACAAGTCCTCACCCTCAATTAATAGACATATGAGGGGCTCCAATGAATCTTGAAGAGACACATCTATTGGAGTTGTTTACACCAATCATACATGACTTGACAACCAATAATTACCTTGTCAACTTCAAAAATTCATTTCTATCTAACGACAACTCAGATTCAGACGATTCTCGGTGCGTTGGAATTGTATCACTGAGCGTTATCATCCTAATCCATCACATGTCATATTTCCATCATGGTTTTGGCCCAAATCACGATGGGTGCAAAACCCCACACTTGGGTTCCAAGCCCAAAAGCTTCCCCTGTCGTGCTTTGCCCTCCAAAACCTGAACCCTAGGGCTTGGAGTAGTAACCTCCCAAGCTACACAAATCAACAAAAATATGATTGATGAGATGGGATGCAAAAACGAATAAAATTTCAAGAAATTGGTTAGCCAAAATCGTTGAGTTGGAACTATAAAAATCAAAGATGATTATGTGTCATTATTTTTGGAAATAGTAACATTTCCATAAGCCTCACTTTGATTAAGAAATCTTATGATGTTGTAAATAATATTGAAATAATAAATATAGAGAATTTTATACTATCACTATTTCCAGTGCATTTGAAATAAATCTCACATTAATTCAAATCATACTTAAATCACTTCAAAATACTATAATTTTTTTATATTATTAATTATTAAAAAAAGATATATAATAAATAATTATATATTAATATATTAACTATTTTTCAGACAAGCCATGATAAACAATACTTACTATGAATTCAACATGTCACATGTGGGAAAGATAAAACATTTCTCCCATCCATTTGAGTTCTATACTCAATTGACTATGTTTCTGTGTGTGTTATAAATTTTTTTATGTGTAATATATTATAATATTATATAATATAATTCACTAGTTTTAATTAACTAATTTTATAAGGCCACTTGGATTGGGTGAAGTGGGAGGCATTAAAGGTAGTTTCCAGCCCACATAATGGGCGAGGGTGATGTGTCATTTTCCCTGTTATCGACACGTGTGTGGGAGTGGGCGAGGTTTTATTATCTCTAGTGGATGGGATAAGCCATGTGCTCAAACCATAAGTGCATAACTTAATTCACATGATGGCAAATCCTGAAAGAAATGGAATTTGGGTATGTGCCATCATATTAAATGTTGGTTGAAATGGGGGTATGTTTATAGGGGTAGTAGAAATTATGGGGAGACATGTGGTGCTTGGGTTTAAGTCAATATGACTATGTATGAACGCTTATTCCAAGAGCATGTTTTAATTGATGTTTATGAGGAACTTAAAGAATATAATGTTGATGTTGTAGTTAAAAAGGGTTATCTTATCAATTCTAAAATTTTGATGGATATCATTGAATGGTTGCCTAACCCTAGCCATAACAGGGGAAGGAAAAATTAGTATTTTCTCATAATTAATTTGTAATGGGGGATGATCTATATGGATATTGGTGGCCACACTCTTATTCCAATTTAACCCCCAAAAAGTTTTCCTTTCAATTTCTTTAATTATAGCAAGACTTTCTATTTTTGATAGCTATTCGGGTACTGAACTTCCAAAGTCATTTTGAGGCCCTAAATGACGATTTTTTTTGGAAAATGTGCCAAGCCCATGCTCTGCTATCTAGGGGATTGTTAGGAAATTATGTTTTCCTTAGATAGATATTTTTGACAAGTTATCATGCACGCCACATGAAAATCATATGCCCAAATTATGACCTAGGGAAGTTGGCGTTACAACTAATCCCAACGGGGCCCACAAATTTTTGGCGCTTCATCTCCTAAGTTTAATTTTTTAGATGTTTATGGTTTTCGATTGTTTTTGAATAATAAAAATGCCTCTGAGTCTCATTGTAACACTGTTCAGAAGGCATGTAGCCATCACATATCTTCTCAGAGATAAGCTATCATCGCCCGAGATAGTTTGTTTCCATTCTGCATGTAAATAGTCTTCAATATTTGTTATTGATTAATTAAAGTTTAGTTTTTGTTTAAATATGTATTTCATTTCTTTCGTGTATAAATCTATATCATTGGTATCAAAGTGGTATTCTTTTTCTATGCTTTTTGTGCATGTCCCCAACGAGGTCGAAGTATAAGGAGTTGGGACTTGAACTGGTTAAGCCCTTGTAAGATTGGCCTTGCTGACCCTGACAACCTCTCATGGCGGAGGAAAATAAATATGAGTGAGTAGGATATCCTTTGAAACTATTTCTCGAAGAATCCCTCAAGCAGCAAAGGAACGGGATGATGGATAATTTTTCCCAAATCCTTTGATGGTTACCAGTGGGAGAAGCATCTTCATCTAGCAATAAATTCATAGGCCTCACCCCCTTTAAGGTACAAGTTAAATTTGACATTCCTATATTTGAAGTCCATATAGACACATATGACATAGATAAATGGTTAAATTTGCTGGAAGGATATTTTTCGGTCCATAATTTTTCCAATGGAGAAAATATTAATTTTTCACTACTAAATGCGTCCCCCACATGAATGACTGGTGGGAAAACTACTGTGAGCATAGGGACAAGAAGGAACCCTCACTATTTTTAGTCACACCCATTTGGAATTCTTTCCTAGACATCAATGAACAATATTACCCTGTTGGGAGCTATGAAGATAAGTACATAAAATGAACCACACTATGGAAGGAAAGGGACAAAGACGTGCTAGAGTTCACAATTATTTTTCATACCCTATTAATGAAGGTAGGTATCAAGGACTATAAGAGAAATTTGGTACTCAAGTACCATGGATGTCTGCATTGATACATCTAGGTAGAAATGGATTTCCTAGACATCTCCTCGATTGGCGTGGTGTAACAATATGTTGTCAATATCAAGCATAAATTTAAATAAAAGAAGTGGGACTTTGGATCTATGAATTTGAAGTAGGGAAAAAGAACCTCCAAGCCACAGAATAAAGTACCGAGCCAAGAAGTAATGACTTAGGAAAACCCATTGAAGACACAATCAAATAAAAACATTGGGAAGATGAAGAAATACATAGGAAAGCAGTGTGAGTTCCATAAGAGCCCCACTCATAACAAAAATGGGTGTCACACAAAGTAGTCATTGGTAGGAAAGCTAAAATATTTTGAATCAGATGCATGTTATGAGTCAAATCCAAATCCTAACAAGGGGAAACAAATTATTGATGCAGAACCCAATGCCATTGTTGCCACCACCAAGGTCAATAATATTGAGCCTGAAGATCAAGAGGAGGGTGAACACCTCTTCCACTCATAGATGTGGGTGAAGAGTTCATTTCTACAATTCATTATCGACAACAAATTTCAAAATAACCTCATATCAACTGCGGCCATGAATTGGTTGGACCTACTGACAACACCACACCCACATTCGTACACCATCGAATGGATCCACCAAGGGTGAGATCTCCACGTTAACCAGTAGTGTTGCCTACCCTATAGCATCAATTCCTTCACGGATGAGGTATTGCGTGATGTTTCTCCCCTTGAAGTTTGTAATGTATTATTATGCCAACCATAGTCATGGAAGCATCATGTTGTGTATGGGTCCAGGCTTCACACTTTTATTATTACTTTGGGCAGTAAGCTATACAAGATACCAAAGGTAGCCCCACCTATCACCATTTCTTTTATCTTTGCTAAGAAATACAGTAAGATCATCTCCCATACAAAGAAATTTGTTCTCTTTCTGATTCATTCTCAAAGTAAAGGGAAGATCATGGCCAGATCCATGGCCCCTATAAAGGGTTCCTCCATGTAGCAAAAACAAGTGGATAAGGTCGTGGAAGAATACAAGGCACATCTTCTCCTCACCCACATGTGTACCTTTGAAATTTCAGGTCAATCATTCGACTGATATGAATCCTAGAGCACCTCTACCCAATGGGATGATACACTGTCACTCTCTTATGGAAAATGAAGAAATCAAGTAGAATATCCAGGAGTTTCTACAAAAAATGCACATCTGACCAAGTTCCTCACCTTGTGGGAGCCCAATTATGCTCGTACAGAAGAAGGATGGGACCTAGATATTTTGCGTTGATTATTGAGAAATAAATAAAATTAGTATGAGGAACATGTATCCAATCCCATGTATTAATGACCTTCTTGGCTAGCTCAAGGGGGCTAAGTAATTCATCAATATTGATTTGGTGTATGGCTATAAACAGGTTCAAATAGAACCCATAGATGTACATAATACTACATTTAAATTTAAGGAGGGCCTTTTTGAGTGGTTGGTCATGCCCTTTGGGTTGAAAAATTCCCCTTCAACTTTTATGGGGACGGTGGATGAAATATTGCGACCCTTAAAAAAATTGTTCGTGATTGTGTATTTGGACGAAATCCTCATCTTGAACAAGAGTTAGGAAGAGTACTTGCAACATATTTGACAGGTCCTTCAAACCCTTCAACAACACAAAATATGTGTCGACTTGGAGAAATGCACCTTTGGAATGAACCAGGTCTAATATCTGGGTTACATCATTGATAAAAAAGACGTGCATGTGGATCTGACTAAGATCCAAGTAATTTTGGATTGGCCAGCTTTGACCACTAACAGAGCTAGCAATTTTTATCGAAGGTCCGTGATGGAATTCTCTCATATCACTTGCCCTTGAGTCAAGGTACCAAGGACAGAGTGAAAGAAAGTTTTTTTGTTTTGATCAGTCCCAATAGAAGGTGTTTGTTGAGCTGAAGCACCACCTTTGCTTTTCACCAGTACTCACATTTCCAAACCTGCAAAAACCATTTGAAATTAAGACAGACCCATCTGATTATGCTATTGTTGCAATTCTCACCCAGCAAGGGAATCCGGTGGACTATCATAGTGAGACACTCTCCGATATAATTTGTAAATACCCCACCTACGATAAATAGATGTATTCCATCGTGCAAGATTTTCAGTAGTCAAAACATTACATTCTGAGGAAGGAGAAGATCATCCACACAGATACCCGACCTCTTCAGTTTATATAGACACAAGGGAAGTTGCAAAATGACCACCATAAAAAATGTTTCACATACATGCAACAATTTCATTGAACATTAAATAGAAGAAGGGAAACACCAAAAATGTTGCATATTTCCTCAATCGACCAACAGTTGTGGCATTGACCACTATTCTCGACTCTTGTGGGCATGATAATTTTGGATGGCTGGAGCTTTAAAAAAAATGATCCAGAATTCGCAACCACATACCAGATGTTGATGGATGGCAAGCAAGTCCTAGAGTTCCACCTCCAGGATGCATTGTTATGCCATCTAGGACACCTTCATGTTCCTTCAATAAAATGTGCCAAGATGATTTGGGAGGCACACTACAGTTGGGCCGCAAGATGCTTTGGTGTATAGAAGATAACAACAATGCTGCAGAAGTATTTTTATTGGAAAAATCTCTGACATGATGTTGGAAAAAATATAAGATCCTACACTTCATGTGTCATCACCAAGCCAACCATTAAGAAGAAAGGTTCATATACTCCTCTACCTACTCCTAACCGACTCTAGAAATCCATCACCAAGGACTATATGGTTGGAATTCATTCTACCAAGCATGGTAATGACTGTGTATTTATGGTCATCGATAGATTTTCTAAGATGGTCAAATTGGTTGCCTGCAAGAATAGTATCACAAAAAAATCCACTACAAAAATCTTCTTTGAATGTGTATGGGTACATTGCGATATCCCACATAACATTATAACAAATTGGGATAACATATTCCTAAGTGCATTCTGGTCAAGCCTCTAGTAATTGTTAGACACCAAGCTCGCCAATTTGAATGCATTCCACCCCCAGACTGATGGTCAGACAAAGGTAATCAATAGAATGACAATGCACATACTACACATGTACAACTCTAAGCATCTACTAACATGGGATGAAAGGCTTCCTTATGTTCAAAATAGTTATAAAATAGCTCTCCCTAGCTCGCTGGCCACAAACCATTTCAAGTAGGATTGGGGTTTCAACCATTATGTACCTTTGATGTTGCACTGCCTCTTGCAACTACACAACATGAATATTCACATATTCAGTTTGAAGCTGATAAAGCCACTGGGTTTATTGAATCCATTCAACACACTCTCCATCAGGTTCATGAAATCTTGGATAAAGCCAATTCTAATTACAAAAAACGAAATGATTAACATCAGGTGCCACATAAGTTTCAAGTGCACTACAAGGAAAATACCTTTTAGCGGAGGTTATAAAAGATATTTGTAGTGTTATAAAATTGGAAACATTTGTAAAAAAAAAATCCATTTTTGATAAAAAATGTTTTAGAGGAGATTATAATAGAACTTCATCACAACTGAAAAAATCTGGGCAGCCGAAGGTTTTAGTGGATGTTTTTTTGCAACACGCTTAATGGAACAAGTAGCACTGGTGCGCTACATATATAAATGCACTGAGATGCATACGCAACTATAAGAACTGAGGCGTTGAATGCAAAGAACACATGTGAATAATGTATATTGAACCAGTGATAATATATAAAACAAAGTCTCTAGGCGTTATTGTAAGGAGTGACATTGGGGCACACAAAAAATAATTGCAGTCTCGATGTTTTTTTCTAAACTTGCAACATTGATGTGTATTGTTTTCATAAACACACTAGTGCATTAGTTATATAAAAGGATCGGTGTTGTTAATTTTCATAATGCATCGGGGCTGAAAATAATATTTTGTAGGACCGGGGTGTTAGTTCTATGAAAGCATTGGTGCGTTAAGAATTATAATGCACCAAGGTGTTAATTGAAAGCAATGTCAGTGCTTGAAGAACTAAATGCCCTGGTGCTGTCATTTTTCGAAAAGGCACCGGTCATGCAAAGATGTCATCACAATGCTTTTATATAACATAATGTACCAGTTTTTTTGATGTTATGGATGCACTGGTTTTTTGTATGATATTTTCTCTTTTTTGGAAACATCGACATGTGACAGTGCAATTATTGTAATTTTTTATGTATGTTATTCATCGAAAAATCAACATATATCTTATAACAATATTCATATAAATTAAAACTCAATTATTTCATTTGTATATGATGTTTGGATTAATTTTTTATATTATCAAATTTCACATCTCTTCATTGTAATACTTAATGATTAATCATCCATATATTTAATTAATGGTGTAACATTTCATAGCGACATTGGATAACACAATAGAATAAATTAAAATTTATTTTATTACATATCAATAAGAAGCTTTGTCATTTAAAATGCGATTGTTATCAGTAATCCCTTGTCTTTCAATTGGGACACTATGTCCATTACATTAAACAAAATGTATGACTTTCACAGACAACTATTTCAAAAAATACAACAGGTTGCAATGATATCCAAATAGATCATCATTCTTCGCTGGAATTACTTCCAGTGCTCACTCTACTTCTATGAATTGGGTTATTTGGAGAATTTTTATTTTTTTATTTTTATTTTATTGCATCAATTGTTTTCGTTTTCTTGATCTTGTTCCATCTGCAAACATAAAAATAAAGTGTAATGAGTGTATCTAAATTGGTGAGAATAATTAAAATTGAAATAAATAATATACATTAATGTAAATAGAATAGCAATGTATCATAGAAAGAAGCGACTCATAAACTGTGCACATGGTTTCAAAACCAAGTCTTATGCCTTGTTGCAACAAGTCTTCTGCTGGCGTAGTTCCATACTTGTTTCCTGCATGTTTTAAACCCCATTATAAATTATAGATTTAATATAAATGATTTTTTTGTTCTATTATTTATAAAATCAAAGAAGTAAAACAACATAGATACTTACAAATTCCACAATTAATTTTTGATATGCCAACATATACTCACAACCCATATTTAACCTATTGTCAATCACTTCTTTTGATGGCGCTTCTTTGTATGTTAGCACATATTTGAAAAAATTCAAGTATGGTTGTTGTAAAAAAACTTAAAATATACAAAAATGAAACATTGGGTTGTTATAAGGAAATATTAACAATTACTCACAAACTTTGATATCAACCCTTTTCTTTCTTGTCATCCTATTTTATGCATTGAATGAGTTCCATCTTGTTTTTTTTTTATGCAAGAAAATACTTGAAAATTAATATTTAATGCTAAATTATTTTTTATATGTACAAAGTCAATCATGATTACATACATTTAAAGCATGTTGTTGTTGAGATGGCTCCTCCTATGATGCAATTATGTCCATTTCTTTGACCATCTCCTTGTACACTTTTTTGGACATTCCTATTGGCATGTTTCGCATACGAGCTTGTTGATCATTTGAAATTTTCATAACCTTCCTTAAAAAAGTAATAAACTATTTTTATATTGATATGTGAAAACTAAATATAAAAAAATTGATATCAATAAATGAATGGTTTGCAGTAATATATACAAATAATTTTAAAAAATCATTTTAACTGGGAATATTACCTTTTGAATGATTTATTTTTGTTGTTATATGTTTTTGCTATTGTAACAACTGTGGTTGATTTTCCATGTAAAAAAATATAATACCAAGGTCATGGGATACATATTCCAAGTTGAATGGTGGGAAAAACATCCTAGTAGGTGTCACTTTAGATTTATTTATGGCTAAGGAAATTGTCAAAGGCATTTTATTTATAAAAATAATGGAAAAGAGGATAAAAGGAAGGTGAAAGGTTACAAATTTGCATGAGAAGAAAAAAGAAGGAAATTGAAGAAAATAAAGGCATCAATGATAAAAGGGATTTTGAGGATCAGTTTATAGCCTTTTGACAGGTTTTTGGTGGAGCTCTCCCTCTATTCTCTCATTCTCTCATACTTAGAGCATTCTTGGAACATGCTTGGAGCATTCTAGTCTCACTTGGACTTGGAGGAAGAAGGAAAAGGAAAGAAGTGGAGAACACAGTAACAAGTGGATCAAAAACTACAACTGGATTTCTTTGCAGGTATCGAGTTGCATGTATGGTTTCCTTGCTATTTTTTCCATGCATGGTGTATGCATGTGTTTATTTGGTTATGATATGTCATTGGCATGGAGGATTTCCTAGATTGACAGTGGTTTTCTTAGCCTTGCCATTTCTTGGATAACCATGGTATCATGGTTTTTCCCATTTATTTTTCTAATTATTTCTCATGTTCCTTATGGTTTTGGGTTGGGTTATTAGCTCCTAGAGCCTTGGTTGGACAAATGCTCTACAAGACCTATAAAAATTTGTCTCGAGTTACTAGTCCTAGAAGCCTTGGTTCGAATAAATATTTGAAGCCCTTGGTGGGTTGAGTTACTAGTCCTGGATTCTTTTTTGGAAAAACGCTCTAGAGCCCTGTGACAGTTATGGGTTGAGTTACTATTCCTGGAGGCGGGTTGGAACCAATGCTCTAGAGCCCTAGATAGCTTGGGTAGAGACCGATCTAGTGATGGTTATTGGTGTATGATCGTGAGGTGGAATCACTGGTTGAGGTTTGAGGTGGTTCGACTTATGAAAGCCCTAGTTTGGTTTTTCTTTGTTTATTGCATGATATCCCACATTCATGCTTGGAATATGGCACAGGGGTGATTGTATGAAAGAAATATTTGGTTCAGCCCAATCTATGGTCTGGTGGTATGTGGAAGTTCCCGACTTGGTTGAAATTTTAATATGTTAATAAGAGCTATTTTCTATTGTGATCTATGAGCATGTGTATTGATTATGATGGTGATATCGTGGCTAAGTTTTCCTGGTTTAGATGTTGGTTATTTTCTGGTTTATATGTTGGTTATATGTTGATTATATGATGTATATTGTATATGGATCTTGAAATGTTTAATGAATATATGAATGGTTGATGAATGCATGGACTAAAAATGTTATTGCAACTATTATGAGAGGGCATTATACATTCTTGGAGATTCTCAGATAAGTACCAAACCCTTATGTTTAAATATGCATTCATGACCTTCATATTACATGTTCGTGATGTGTTTTATTAAATGAATATCATGGTTAAGATTGGTTAGGTCAAGTTCTTAATTAAGTTTTGTGTTAAAGGATTTTTCTTTGTGTCATTTATTGTTATGAAAAGTCCTAAAATTTCTTTGATTAAGTTTTGGGTAGTGGTATGGAGACTAGCCCTGAAAAGGTGGCTTAGATTCCGCGATTGCAAGCATAGAACTGGGAAAATGGGACTGCAATCGTTACCTTGCAGGCTTATGCAAGCGACTAGTGGCTTACAATTGAATTTATGCAGAGTTATGCCTATGTATGGGAGTCCAGATCACTGAAAAGGAAAGTTACCTCAGGATTTGGGCACCTGGATGGGTGTTTTAGCTCTTGGGGGTCCTGTAGCTCCCGATGAAGGTCAATAAATTTTTGGTTTGTCGATTCCACTTTCTTAATTGTATCTAGGAGGTCGGGT
Source organism: Pinus albicaulis (assembly GCA_034641835.2). Taxonomy (NCBI): domain Eukaryota; kingdom Viridiplantae; phylum Streptophyta; class Pinopsida; order Pinales; family Pinaceae; genus Pinus; species Pinus albicaulis. The sequence continues at coordinate 537,455,551 of CM076579.1, read as the reverse complement.
CATGTGATCGCAGCTATTCCTCTCATGTTTACCCTGGAAAGCCAGTGAAAGTGGGTAGATATGGGAGGGGTGGTTACAACTTTTACAAGTCTGATATGTCTCATTGACCATTTCTCTAGAAACACTTCATGTAGTTTAGATATAATTTGGTTTTTAGAATCGTTAGATTGATTTTTGTATTGTAAGTGGAAAGTACGTCTATACGTTCGTTCCACTAGAGCCCTCATAGTTTTGCAAAAAAAAATCTTCCTTTCGTTAACCTCCAACACCACACTAGACGAGTTAAGAACCAATTCATTGTCATTTACATGTTCTATAATTTTTCTTTTCTTAGATGACATTGATCTTTTCCTTTGCTGTTTCTCCCTGTAGATCATTAAACGTATATGAATTAATATATTGTTTGAAACATGTTATCTAATATTCTTAAGTACATTATTAATGAATATTAAAACAAAAATCATATTGAATAATATTTTTTTATTCACCTGATTCATCCTTTTGCAATTTTTCTATCAGGATTTTACACTCTTTTTCACATATATTAGAAATAATCTTATCAAAATTCTTCATTTTGTGGCTCTGCATGACACACACTAACCAATACATAATAGTTAAACTCACATATAAGTCAAGCATATTAATTTTGTAAATGATTTACAAAGAACTTGCCTTCTTTGTTTTTTCTGATGTGCTATCAGTGTGTCGATTAATAATTTTGTTACTTGAAACCTTCTCAAGCAATTTTTTATCAATATGAAACCTATACCATTCAATAAATAAGCCATTAAATATATTTAATAAATAAATCAAATAATTTTCAGCCAAAAAGAGCTTTGGTAACCAGTGTGTTTATCTGAATAAACACACCGGTGTGTTTATCCCATTAAATGCACAAGGCATTTAATTGTTCGACACCGTTAGGGAAAATTAAATTTTTTAAATTAAATTTTAGGAAGAAGTAATGATTTAAGGTATGTATTGATTTTTTTCCCTTGAATGTTAATTAAATTTAAATAGGAACATCGATCATAAAATTTTTAACTAGTATAATCAATAGTAAATTTGTTATTATACATGGTTTTTATTTTATTTTTCTTGAATTGTGAATAAATATAACATAATTGTAAACAAAAATTAACAGTAAAATTTATTTTTTTTGTTATCCAGGGTTTTGAGTGAATCACCATACCTTTCAAATTATGATCTTTATGCGGTTCCAAAATATTTTTCTGCTGCACAGTGCTCCCAATATTTCTCTCTTGCAAATGATATCTCTTTTAATTAAACCCTAAGAGAAATTATAAATTTTTTATTAGTAAAAGAAACAATAAAATTTAAATTCTTTTATTATGTACGGTTTTGAGTGAATCACCAGACCTTTCAGCTTCTAGTCTTCTGAATATTTCTCCTACTCCAAAGTGTTTTGTTGTTGCACAATGCTCCTCATATGTCTGTCTTACAAATCACTCCCTTGAAATCTTGGGAAAAATAATGAAATAGTGAATAATTTTTTACTATTTAAAACACTTTATGAAATTAAATTTTGAAAAATCAATTGTCACTCATTTTTTAATTTAAAAAAGAAGAAGAAAAAAATCATTTTTTTTACTTTTTATTTTATCCAAACATCGAGATGTTCGATAGTCAAATTCACTTGTGTATTTATAAGAAAAGCGCATCGACATTGTTGTGGCACCAATTATTTTCAACGCACTGACATGATACAATTATTTATTTATTTATTTACTTTTTTCCTGAAATCCCAAAATGGTGCGATTAATTTTTTTAACACAATGGTGCAGTTTGTATTTAAAATCATTTGTGTTGTAGTTGTTATAAGAGCACCAATATAGTTAAATCTGTTTTTATTTTCTAAAATCCAGAAGCAAGTGCTTATTCATGTTTTTTTTAAAACCCATTGGTTCTTTTTTGTACAAGAGCACTAATATATATATATAAACACACACACACACACACATATATAATTTTATTTTATTTATTATTTTTTTTCTTTTTTTTTAGAATCTCGAAAACTAGTGTAGGTATTATTTGAACGCCCCAACGCCATTATTATTTAAACGCATCAGTGTGATATGTTCTGATAAGTGCACCGGTCGAGTTTAAAAGATATCGAAAATTTTATTTTTACATAAAATGGCATATTAACCTCAAATCATCCTTTGATATAGGTGGATTTTGGTGTCCAACTGCCTATTCCACCTAATCAGTTTCATTAGTTTTTTTATTTACAATTTTTAGTAGTTTTTCAGGTCCTGAACTTTCAAAGCCGTTTTGAGGTGCCAAACAAAATTTTTTGGGCATGATTCCTCCAACAATTTCATAGAAATCATGTCAGCATCTATAGTTCTTGGAGAGATATTTCCAATGAGGTATCATACACATCAAAATAGAGATAATATGACCAAGTTACGACCTTAGGAAGTTGGCTTCCCAACTAACCTCAACGGGGCCCAGAAAATCTTGGTGTTATATCTCCTCGGGTAAGGGTTTTGGTTGTTTAGGATTTTCTCTTATTGTTCAATAATAAATAGGCCCTTGAGCCTCATTGTAACACAAATTTTAGAGGCCTATAACCACTACATATATTCTTAGAGATAAACTACCAATACCCTAGCTAGTTTATTTTCCATTCCATCTGTAAGCATTTTTAAGCATTTATATTAATGAACTGAAGTTTTATTTCTGCTGCGTCTCTATGTTTATGTGTATTTTTGTATTTCATTGTTTTCCTGCATAAATACAGATCAGTGGTATCAGAGCGGTTTGCTCTTTCTCAATTTTTCTTTGGATGTCCCCAACGAGGTCAGGATATAAGGAGTTAGGGATCGATCTGGTTGAACCTTTGCAAGATTAACCTCGCAAACCCTGACAAACTCCCATTGTGGAAGAACAAAAAAAGATGAGGGAGCAGGAGATCCTATCAAAATATTGCTCGAGGAGGCCCAAACAAAAGAATGCGATGATGGATAAATTTGCTCAGATCCTTAAATGGCTACCCACTGAAGATGCATTTTCATTCAGAACCACTCTAGAGGCACCACCCCTTTCAAGGTACAAGTTAACTTCAACATTCCTATATATGAAGTAAAATAGATGCAGAAGATGTAGATAGATGGTTGAATTTTTTGGAAGGGTATTTCTTGGTCCATGATTTCTCCGATCAAGAAAATATTACTTTGTATTCCTCAAAGCTGCCCCCCATGTCAAATACTAGTGGGAAACCTACAGTGATAAACAGGATGAGAGGGAACCCTTTTTAAAAAAAATCAAACCTACGAATAAGTATGCTTTCCCTAATTTTGGTGGTTGACTTAGAACAATAGAAAGAAATATATCTCACCTTTTCCTTAAAATGAATAGATAAAGGGAGGAAAACCTACATGTAATCTGTTTTCTTTTCCTCACCTCCCTTCATCGCTATCGTCGCTCTCAATCCAACTTAACTCGCTTGATTGATACTTTCAATGGAAAACATAAGACAAAAAAAAACATAAAGGCAATACGAACTATTCAAGTTAAACAAATTGAATCTATTAAATTCATAAATACACATATAACATCATTAACACGTGCATTAGGAAAAAAACAAATGTATTTATTATGAATTATAAGGAAGAGTGCAACCAGTTGATCGATTTGCTGTCACTCATCTAACTTTAGTACCATCCTCATCACATCCAACATCAATAATCCAGAAACATCACAATACATGCATAATACCTCCAAGAGCTGTGATCTCACTAGCATGACTCTACTTAACACAAATTATTGCTCTCTTGTGCACTATGATCAGTGCTCTATTTATAAGTATATGAAGGTAGTTTGACATAAATGAATCATTGAATGGATTTCCTAAAAACGGATGAAGAGGTTTCCTTGTTCATGGGAATATTCGGATAAGAGTTTTAATGGATCCATAGTGTCCATATTCAAAGCTATCAGATGAGGTGAAAGCTGGAACAACTTCTAGAAGCCACTAGAGGTTGGGAAGATTCCCAGAATCCAATGAACAATTTGCTCCCAGTCGACCAACACACTCTAAAGCAGGCCTAGATCCTTTGCAATGCAACCTTGCAAGAGAGTAGATGCTCTACAAAGCAGTTACAACTGTCTAGGGGTGTGTTGATGGCTCAATGGGGCACTTCAACTGGCATCTAAGCAGTGAAAATTTCATGAAGGAAAACCACCAATGGAATGACTTGTTTAGGGCATGTAGCAACTAATTTAGAGTATGATAAACCCTAATAGATATTGATATGTGTTTTGGGATGATGCCCAAATTTACCTGTAACAGTTGCCCCCTAAAACATGAAGTAAAAAATGATAATATTGAGTGATTTTATTTATGACGTGATGAGGAGGAACTGAAGCGGACGTTGGCCTACATCAATTACAATACATTACATCATGATATATGTTAATCTTGGACATGAATTGCTGAGGGAGGCATATCCCATACTCGGCACATAAACTATCATAACATCAGAAAGTTGTCTACAGATATAGACCCATGATAGGATGACCATTTGAATAATGACCACCATACGGATGATTTGGTACTTCTCCTGAAATCACAACCCGGATGGATGAAACTAGATCCAGGGTCTTTTATCGCGTTCACTCAATCACTTAAAGTAGGAGTCTAACCATGCAAATATATGATCTGAAGTCGAACATTGGAAGACATTGTCTAATTCCTAGCCAATGATGTGATGTGTTAACATACGCGAGAGAAACAACCGTTGATGATAATGGATATCAAGGTACTACAATACATTATGATTGGTGTGAATATATGATTTTATGTCGAACACCATACAAATTCTTTCGGTTGAAGGCCTGTGATGTCAACCTTTCGCCGGAAGTGAGAAACCCATCGTTGATGTAAGCAAGCTCCGAGGTACTGAAAGGTTGTTTCTAAGTTAACTTCCTGGATGATGAGCTGATGTCGATAGGAAGAAACTCATCACAGGAGGGCATTGATGTTTCCCCCATCAATGACACGAAACATGAGTAATGATTTTGGAGACAGAATGTGACTGATGAATCAATGTTAGGGATGGCGGTCATGAAATGAAGGTTTATGAGTATTGCAAAGGATGAGGAATAACTGAGTGACTTCTCTTAAACAAATCGGTGACATTGAATGAATTGGAAACATTTGACCCAAAATCGAGTGATGGATGGTGTGATATACCATAGGTATGATATACAGTCAAGTAGATTACCCAACCCAAAATCATGGAGATGAAGTGAATAAGTGTCATGTTCAAGAGCGACTTGCTACCATAAATTTTTTTATCCCTTTCCAATTTTCCCCAGTTATTGCTGACTAGTACCTCTTTATTTTTGAACAAGCTTGAGGAGGATAAAATATGCTTGATGTATAATTCCACCCTTCGAGTGAATCCATCACTATTTGATGATTTAATGAGTCTAGTAAAGGTTAAACTCGATCTTGTCATGATGGCCAAGTCTATTGCTATTTGATTCTTTAACGAGTCTAACGATAGTGAAAACTCGGTAATTTTTCATGTTTAGAGAGTTTGAAAAAGGGACTAAAAGAAAACTCTACAAGTTCTTTTTTTTATAATAGTCCCTCAGATCTAAAAAAGCGTAAAATAATACCTGAGAGAACCTCCTAGCCATGTTCAACTATGGTTTTCCTTTTTTATAAACATAATTTATCTTAGTCTGGAAAAAATTTAAGCTTATACTGAGTAGGTGTCATTTCAATTTCGTTAACGAGCTCGAAAGGAAAAGTTCTTGACAATCTTTTCATATTTTGAGAGTTTGAAAAGAGCTGAAAGAGAACTCCAGGGGGTTCCTTTTTCGTTTTTAACAAACCTAGAAAAAGAGATAAATGTGTGCCTTGAGTTCCTAGTTCATGTTTAACAAAGCTCGAAAAAGAGATAAAAGTGTGCTTTGTGGTCAAAAATGCATTTCATGATCATGCACAATGAACTCACTGTAATCAAATTTAAACCTGCTCAAAGAACTATCAAATGGATTAACAATATCTATTAATAGTAAAAATGGGTAAAAACCATAGTAATTTCATTAAATATGCATAAATTAATAAAAAACACTATTAAAATAAGAAATTACCTAATCATTTTTACCATTTCATATTTACCATTCGAATTTCAGTACTCTGAGCCATTTTTACCCTCGAACTTCAACGATTGATTGTGAAATATTATGTGGATCATTTCTCATGTCGTATGGAACAGGTAGAAGATATTACCTTCCTCTTTCTATTGGTTGCATTCTTGTTTAGTTTCATGCACATTTTTAGGGTTTTGAGGCTCCTACAGTAAATATAAAACACGCTAGAACCAACACACTCTTGGATGTCTAAAAGCATGTTGCAAAGAGGCTGGATTGAAGGCCAGTTCCTCTACAACGCTTCGTCTTGCACTTAGGAGTGCGTTGGGCGCAATTCAAAAGCTTTCATCTTGTTTTCTGCCCAAAATTTCTCCATTTTTTGGCATGGAATGGATCCTAACTAATCCTATGGTGTGATTTCAGACTTTGATCGAATCAGAATGTGGATTACTTGGCAAGAAAGAGAAAATGAAGAATATAATATGGTTTCCCTAAATGACCTTGGAACTATGAGAGCCCTCAGAGACTATGGGTTGCTCAACTTCAGATTGTCAGGGATGAGGCAACACATGGAACTATTGCAGTTCTTGATCCGTTCATGGGACCCAAAACTACAGGAATTTCACATTGGGGCAAAATTTCTTCAAATATTGGTTGATGAAATTTACTAACTGACAGGTTTGTCGAGACGTGGTGCCCCCATTTCTGATCCGAATGGAAAATGGCATCCACCCATGGTACTCATCTACCCATGTTATCCATCCACCCATGGAATTTACCCATGGTATTGTAAATGTAATTGACCCATGGTATTCATCTACCCATTGTATTTATTTGCCCATGGTATTGTAAGTGACATCTATCCATGATATTCATCCACCCATGGTATGTATACACACATGGAATTTACCCATGGTATTGTAAGTGGTATCTACCCATGGTATTGACCCATGGTATCCACCTATGGTATCTACACATGGTATTGTAACTCAAAAAAAGGCTATAAATAACAAGCCTCAGTTTGTAAAATGACAGATTTTCCACCAGAATGTAGCTTCTACAGTTATTTTCTGTTTTAATAAAACAAGTTTCTTTGTGGTTTTATTTGCAGTGTGTTCTCTTTTTCTCTTTCTTTTTTTTTTCTTCTTCTGGCATTCTATTTTTGCAAATATTGTCAATCCATTTCAAATTTTTAGATGTTTGGGGCCTCCCCCCAAGATCTGGATCAATGGTATCAAATTCAAGTTACGAATCCATGGGAATGAGGGTTTGAAGCATATTTTAGTTTCAATTTTTGGCAGAAATCTTTAACAAACTCCATGAATTTCTTGGGCGGTGGGTTTTAAGATCAGATCTGAAAATTTTGCTGAAAAATCTATAAAATAGAAGACTAGATCTGGATTCCTTGCAAAAAAACACCCAAATTCAAAAAAAAATTGGCCGAATTGGAGTTCGGATGAGGGAGATATCATTGATTCTAAATCAACAATGTTACAGAAAATGTTCTGATGAAAATTCGTGGATGACGACTCTCCTGTCCTTTTTCATATTTTTCATTGCAAAATTTCAGAGAAATGACTATAGATCTGAGCTCCCCTTGAAAAATCACCCAATTAAAAAAATAAAAATCGATCAAATCGGAGTCCGGATGTGGGAGTTATTTTTAATTTAAAATCAGCTATTTTTTTTAGAAATTTTGTGATGGCGAGACAGTTCCAGCGTGAATATGAGAGTCTACAGTCTCCAAATAGTAGTTCCAAACATATGAGAAGATGTAGAATGATCATTCCATTTCCAAAAATAGGTTATAATAAATATTTCGAGCTATATTGACCTAGCTATGCTCATTTTAAATCTAGAGCAGCATTCAGAGCAGGTTCCCTTTGGAGACGTGGCCTCCCACCCTGCTTTAGTAGGCACTTGATGCACATTCATCAGTTTCATCATAACAACGTTCGGCTTGGGTTATTTGGAGACGTGCCCTCCCACCCCAAGCTATGTAGGCACCTTCTACTTCATCAACAATCAGCATCACGGTTATGGGTCAACCGCACAAAATCCTTTTCATCGAAGTCTATTTACTAGGCCGCACACTGTTAGTAACACAGTTGGTCACAAGCATTACATGGTATCTCTATCCTCAGATCTTCTTTTGTCATGGTTTTGGTTCATCCACAAACCCACACTTCATCGAAGTCCATTTTCAAGGCCGCACACTGTCAATATCACAGTTGGTCACAAGCATTACAGGGTATTTCTATCCTCGGATCTTCATTCATCACGGTTAAGGGTTAACTACACAAAACCCTTCTCTTCAGTGGCTCTTGATATTCAACAAAGGCTTCTCAGGAGGGAACTTCACGCAATGGGGACCATTGCTTCTTAAGGAGGGAGGAATGATCCAAATGGAAAATGGCATCCACCCATGGTATTCATCTACCTATGTTATGCATCCACCCATGGTATTGCAAATTTCATTGACCCATGGTATTCATCCACCCATTGTATTTATTTTCCCATGGTATTGTAAGTGACATCTATCCATGATATTCATCCACCCATGGTATGTATCCACACATGGTATTCATCCACACATGGAATTTACCCATGGTATTGTAAGTGGTATCTACCCATGTATTGACCCATGGTATTGTAAGTGGTATCTACCCATGGTATTGACCCATGGTATCCACCTATGGTATCTACACATGGTATTTTAACTCAAAAAAGGTTATAAATAACAAGCCTCAGTTTGTAAAAGGACAGATTGTCCACCACAATGTAGCTTCTACAGTTATTTTCTGTTTTAATAAAACAAGTTTCTTTGTGGTTTTATTTGCAGTGTGTTTTTTTTTTTTTTTCCTGGCATTCTAGTTTTGCAGATCTTGTCAATCCATTTAAAAATTTTAGATCTTGGGGGCCTCCCCCAAAGATCTGGATCAATTTCCCTTGCGAGATTTATTCGTGGAGGTGAAATAGTGAAGGACTACATCTGAGAGTTTTGTTGACTAGGAACTAAGCCTAGCAAAGATGGAAAAATAAATATCAAATATGTACGTGATATGCCTTTGCGAATGCTCCTATTCACTATCACAAAGCTAGCTGGCAATGTGACACTACATGTTGCGAATAGATCATACATGTAGTATGCGCTTGAGTGTCCTGATCCAACCGTGTTCAACTGGGCTAAAGAAGTACTCCATTAGATGAAAGAACAACTGACCAAGGTAAAAAGTGGAAAGATAAAAAATTTCAGCTATGGTTCGATCTTGATCACTTTTGTTTTGGAGCGAGTTCCATTAATGCAGCCACAACATGTGACATTGGGATTAGCTAGTCCTAGAGATCCATGGATGCAGGGGTGGGTCGAGTTAATGGCTAGACATGTTGGTCGGTCATCGATCTCGTTTTCCACTGCATTCTTCAATTGGCTCCGAAGACAAAATATCTTCATAGAGGAGCATCCATATGCAGGGATGGATTTCCGCAAAGATCCAGATTTGATTTTACTAGCCAACACTCAATGTGGTGCTATAGGTAAAATGTTGATCATGTTTTTAATTTTTTGGGGTTTTTTACATATTTTGTGTTTTTTGATGTTTCCAAGACTAAACTAAAGATGTTTTATGTGTGTAGATGTAGGTACCGTTCGACCAATTTTTCGTGCACAACATGCGGGAGAACCAGCAGTGAGGACTGTTGGGAGAGCAACCCTTCAGGATTTGGATTTAGTCGAGACTCTTGCTGAGTTGGAGCAACATGTGGAGGGATTGACTCTTGGGATACCGAATGTCCGGATCGAGGAGTTACCTATGAGGCTGCATCACCATACCATTGGTGTGCCTAGTCATTGGATGAGGCTATTGTGTATGATAGCCTAAGCAGTGACCTGATATCATGAGCATCACTAGGTTTACTTAGATTTTGATATGTCTGTATACATTTTGAGGTTAGATGACCAATGTGCCTTGGACACAATTTTTGTAAAAAACTCGATATAAATCTATTTTACTTTCAGTGTTTTTCTATGATTATGTGCAATCCTATTCAATTGTATGATGTGAATTGAAAATATATCCTTACATTTGTTGCAAATGTCTATTTAACACATAATTCGCCAAAGAATCAACCAGAGTGTTAAAGTTTCTGGAAATATGTTGATATTGAATATAATCAAAATGTCTTTCCAAAAGATGAACTCTAAGGAACATGCGATGAATTGCTAAATTTCAGAAAATAAAGATGCCAATAAGCTGTAGTATGACAAGTTGTGAGTCCATCCTGATGATGATGCGGCGAATTCCAAGTGAAATGGAATCAGTGTAGTTCAATCAACCCACTACAATTATCAATATTGTTGGTCGATTGACCAATACAAATATTTTATAAACTCACTAACTTTCCACTTGGAGAAAAGATGGCCTATGCTATAGATGATAAATTCTGAGTACTACAACTAGCACCATCAGGATATCTAAAAAATGGTTTCGAAGATTTTGACATTTGCAAAAAATTAAAAGCGGATTACTAATTACATGAAAAACTCTAAAAGACACTGCTACACACACGCAATCAAAGCATATAAAATATTGCTTACTACAAAAAATCAAGCATAGTAACATTTGAGATACAATCCATTTCGAGGCTGCAACAATGGAATCCCACCATAATCTACCAACTCGTAGGCACCCTTAGCCAAAATTCGTTTGAAAATGTAGGGGTCGTGCCATAATGGTTCAAATTTTCCTGTTCCTATCTTATCATCTTCTTGATCATAAAGAAAGACCAAGTTTCTTTCCGAGAAGGTGCGAGACTTGAAATTGCGGTCATATTATGCCTTGATTTGTCTCTTATGCGCTTCGTTGGCTAATGCGGCTCCACGATGTGTTTCATATAGATGGATGAGATCTAAAAGACGTGCCTCTTCTTCAGAAGTGTCAGGTAGCAAGTCAATTGCGAGTTTCAACGATGGTATTTCACATTGTATCGGTAAGATAGCTTCCAGACCATAAACCAGCTGAAAGGGAATAAATTCGGTCGTGTTTCTCACTGAGGTTCGATATACCCACAAAGCCGAGTACAGGATCAAATTCCAGTTTCATTTATGAACCTGTTGTAACATTATTTAGTTTTGATAAGTTAGCATGTATAGTCAAAATAAAGTCAAAAAATTATAAGATAGGATATGGATGAAACAAAAAAATAAAAATAAAAAATGCTAGGCTTATTGTGTGTTTTATACATCCATATCAAGATAAAATTTTAGGTTAGATTGCCCTAAAGAAAGGAGGCAAAATAAAAAACAAAATGTTGGGATGCCAAAGAAAAATGAAGGCTTTAGTGTACAAAAATGGAAAATATATGCCTGCAATCTCAAATGCGCCTTTTCATAAATTTATAAGTTAATTATGATTAATTTCTTTAAAAAGGGGATTAATTTTTTATTAAATTATAAACATTCAAACCTAAATTTTATGGCGCATAAAATATTTGAATCCTAAAGTCACTTAGCACTTTGACCGTTTGCCTACCGCATTACCGTGTTTCATTGGTGGACCCACCTTGCCTTTGCACATTAGCCTATCACAAAATTCGTTGCCAAACATTTTTGATATAACCTCTAGTCCCCAAAATGTGATAAGTCCAGAAAGCCTCGAAATGCGATAGGTCTACATTCTCGGCTGATACACCAGCATTATGTTTCCACTTTACCTTTATCGCAATTACATATCGCAGTTTCATAACACATTTTGTAATTTCCATATCCCACAAACCACCGAGTGCGATAACACTTCCATTTTGTGTTGCACCCTTGGATGAGAATTTTGTAAGCAACAGTGTACAAGATTTTGATCATTAATAATAAAATAAGGATTCTGGATTTGTTTCATACAGATTTATCCCCTTGTAAGTTCTTCATGTTTATCAATTCATATCGTTTCTACATGTATTTAATTGTTATCAAGATAAATAGGTAAGATTAACTGAGTTTCGGTTGTCTTAGATTCTTACTGAAGTTATTATCTATATCAGAGAATGATTTACTGAGCTATTTTTTTATGTAAGTCATAAATTTTTAGCATATTCATAATGTTAAATATGTTTTGTTAAACTTTTATACATTGTTTGAAAGTTTTCACACTTATGATCATTCAAATATTCTTTTTGAATAATTAAAATAATCATATCTCCTTACATATTCAACTTAATCACTTGCAAAATATAAATTACTATGTGGAATAAAGGAACAACCCTTTGCCTTATTAATTAATACTATCTAAAAGTTTAAACACAGTTGCTGCAAATTGTTTTATGCATTGGTCATCCAAAAATTCCAAAGTTAAAACAAAACAAAACATTATAGATGCTTTGGCATAATTATTAATCCCAATTATATCAAAGGACAACATAAGACTAGCGTTGTTGCCGGGAAACATAATTTGATTTATTTTCCTTGGGACAACGATAAAACCCTATTCCTTTAAAGGTGATTAAAGTTCTAGTTAGGTCAAAAAATTTCACCTGGTGACTTCACTGAACCCGAGCTGGCTCCTTCAAAGCATACCAGGTCTCATTCTGACTCTGAAATTGTCTTACCTTTATCATATCCAGAGAGACTGGTAAGAAAATCTTCTTCCAAAAGAAGACATCAAACCCCTTCTTCTGTCCCTCAATAGGAGACCACAACAGTTCCTGATCCTTTTAGATATGGACCTATTCCTCAAGAATTAGAAGATATACCTCTTAGAGTACAAGAATTAGTATCCAAAGGAGTGGATTTTAAATCTGCCTTGTTAGTTCATTCTTTGGAGTCCTATAAATTACCTGAGGCACCTTCTGAATCTCCTATATCAGAACAAGATTTGGATCTAAATTTACCTGGATTAAAACCTATTGATTTCATATCCCTTGTCACATACTTTGCACCATCTACTTCTGCACAACTTGAAGATATCTTTTCTCTTTATTCTAATCCTTTATTTGAGCACAAAGGAGAAGCAAAGGTTCAAAATTTTGTCATTCGAACACCTATACGATCCCTAAGGAGATCTTCAAATCCATTTCGTTTTCCATCTCTTTCTTCACCTCCTTCTTCCCCATCTTCATCTTCAAATTCTACTTCTTCTTCTATAACCACTGCTACTGAATCTTCTACAGCTACACCTTCAAGTATGGTTGGTTTTAGACCCATTGTAAAAGAAAGATATGCTGCCCTATACTCCCTAATCTACTCAATGATTTTCCTACTAGGTATCTAAAACATATCCCCAAATTTAATGGAGAAATTGGTTTGTCAGCTGAAGATCATCTAGCAACATTTCTAGATTTTGCTGATAACATGAACATAGAACATGAAAATGTTTATATGAGATTTTTTGTGAAATCTCTAGAAGGAAGTGTTACGATTTGGTTTAGACAACTACCAACTCATTCTATTAGATCCTGGGAGGAATTGACAACTATATTTAAATATCAATGGGGTGTGAAAAGGATCCTGGTTATTTCTTAACATAGTTTGAAGGGATTAAAAGAAAATATGGTGAATTAGTAGATGATGTCATCAAAATATTTAATAAAATTGATCAAAAGATGCCTCCTTATTGTAAACCCCCTGTAGCAGCAGTGAAGGTTAGATTTTCAAAAGCCTTTGAAGATGATTTTGTTGTTATGTTAAGAGACAGAACAACTCATACCTTAGAAGACATGCAAACAAATGCTATAGAGGTTGAAGCAAATAGGTCTTCTTCAGCTAAGCTAAAATCCAAAGCTAAAAAATCCTAAAGAAAATTAAAATCAAATCAGGAAGCTTCTTCTTCCTCTAAATCTAAAAATGAAGACTCAAAAATAGATGAAATCACATCACTTATTAGAAAACTTTCAAATAGGATTTCTAATATTGAAACACAACCTAGAGCAGTCCAACAAAGTGTTACTAGACCCCGAACACAGATTCAAGGTTGTTAAAGAAGGGTCCTCAATTACAAATTCTTCAAAGACCAAAAAATAATCAACAAGTACCTACATCGTTGTTAATTGATGATAAAAAACGTGATGATAATATTGTATCAAACACCAAAGATATTAATAACATAAACAATACATCTATTCAGACTGCCACTGTCCCTATCCCTCAAAGTCAAATCTCTCAAGAAGACCAAGAGACTTCTCAGGTCTCTAAATAACAAGCTTTTTCTGAGTTTTTAATTGCAGAACTTAACAAAAGGTATGACTTAAGACCTAGAGCAGGTCCTGGTAGACCTCCTAAAAACCTTGTCATAATTGAGCCTCAAGTGAAAACTATTGAAACTCAAACTACTTCTATTCAACCTCTATATCAGCCAAATGATACTACACAAATTGATAAAACTATATTGACTGATTTTAATGTTGAAAAAGAGCTAGAAAGAGTTAAATTCCTATTCCACTTTCATAAATTTCTAAAAACCCTGGATATAAGAGTCAAGTTTCAAAATGGATCCATAAATCTAGTGTGGATGCTGAAGGGGACATTATTAGTTTGCAAAATGAGAGACCCACAATAGATTTTGGTCCTAGTTTTTACATGATCGATGAATCCATACCACGTTTCTACGTGACTTTGAAAGTACATGACTCTTTACTATACAATTGTATGTTGAATTCTGGAGCTTCACACAATCTAATTCCAAAGGTTATTATGGAGCAACTTAATTTGGAAATCACTCGAATTTATCATGACATATATACCTTTGACTCTAAAAGAGTGCAATGTTTAGGAATTATAAAAGACCTAGTGGTAACCTTACACCAAATACCTGTCAAAAGTGTTGTATTAGACATAGTAGTCACTGATATTCCCCCTAAGTTTGGAATGCTTTTATCAAGATCATGTTGTGCCAAACTAAGAGGGAGTCTTCAAATGGATATGTCTTTTGCCACTATTCCTGTATATGGGGGAGAAAAAATTAGGTTATACAGGGAAGTCAAATTCTTAAACATTGTTTTCAAAGTAGATCAAGATAGAAACCATCCCATTTATGCAGTTGACCAAGACTTTAGTTGCTTCCAACTATATTCAAATACTTCACAGAATTCTCAACTTAAGATTGAGGATGTAGTTGAAACTCCTAAATCCATTCAAACTCATATCTGAACTTATTTGATGGATCTTGTACCAAATATGGATCTGGAGCAGGTATTGTTTTAATCTCACCTGAGAAAGAGAACATCACTCAATCATGCAAGTTAGATTTTGAGGTCACAAATAATGTTGCTGAATATAAAGCTTTTATTCTAGGATTATAGTTTGTTAAAAGTTTAAAGGTGCAAAATTTAAGTGTCTTTACTAATTCATAACTTATAGTAAGACAAGTTAGGAATATTTGTCAAACAAAGCATCCTAGGCTCATGTCTTACAGAAATGAAGTTTGGGATACAATTGAAAACTCCTTTAATGCTTTTAATATAACTTTCATTCCTAGAAATGAAAAAATTCATGCAGATTCCTTAGTTATTTCTACCAGTTCTTTTAAGATATCAAACCAAATTCACATACACTACCAAATTCAAGTCAAATATAGGCCATCCATACCAGATAATCTAACGTATTGGAAAATATTTGAAGATGATGAACAATTGAAATCCTTTCTCCAAGTTATTGATCAATTTTCTGTCTTACAAATTGAAGAAGATAAATTAGACATGAATGAAGCTACCAAAGAAAAAGAAAATTCAGATCTAAATATAAAATTAGCTGATCATGATATTATACAACTGTCAAATAATTTTATTCCTAGAGGCCTTGTTCCTTTAGAAAAGCTATTTAATCAAAATGATATTCCTAGAAATCCACTCTTTGCTTCTCCAGAAGATGATATTGAAGAAACTAATATTGGGACATAAAACTTAATACATTAAAAAACATTAAAATTTGTGCATCTCTAACTCCTGAAGTTAAAAATTAATAGATTAAACTTCTTAAGAATTACAAAGATGTTTTTTATTGCTCTTATGTTGATCTAAAAACTCATGACACATCTCTGATAGAGCATAAAATCCCATTAAAACCTGAAGAAAAACCTTATCATAAAAAACTAAGAAGAATTAATCCAATTCTGCTTCCTACCATAGAAAAAGAACTTAAGAAGCTTTTAGATTCCCACGTATTTTTTCCCTTAAGATACTTTGATTGGGTAGCTAATTTAGTTACTTTCAGAAATAAAAATGGAGAAATTAGACTCTGTGTGGACTTCGGAAACCTTAACAAATCATCTCTAAAGGATAACTATCCACTTCCAAAGATGGATCAACTACTCCAAAGGGTTTCTGGTGCTAATAGGCTTTCAACGCTTGATGGATTTTCTGGTTATAACCAAATAATGGTAAATATAGAAGACAAAGAAATGACTGCCTTTACTACACCCTAGGGTACATTCATGTATGCCAGAATTCCTTTTGGGTTATCAAATGCAGAAGAAGCATTCCAAGGAGCTATGGATTTAGATTTTGTTGGCAAGGTGAATAAATTTGTTGTTATTTATCTTGATGATTTAACGATTTTATCTAATTCATATCAGAAGCACATAAACACTTGATGAAGTTTTTTGATTGGTGCAAAAAATTTGGAATATCTCTCAACGCCAAGAAGTCTCTGTTTGCCATCAAAGAAGGAAAGTTGTTGGGACAGATCATTTATAAGGAAGGAGTGGTGATAGATTCTAAGAGAGTATCTGTTATTCAATCATTATCATTGCCAAGAAATAAGAAATAAATCCAAGCCTTTTTAGGAAAACATAACCTCTTGAGAAGATTCATCCCTAACTATGCTGAAATAGTTAAAGACATAACCGACATGCTTAAAAAGAATCATGATGTTAAATGGACTATTCCTTGCTAGATATGATTTTGATCAAATCAAGAAAGCCATTTCTGAAGCTCCTACCTTGGCCAACCCTAATTATTTATTACCTTTCAGTATATTCTCCTTTGCTTCTTAAACTACCCTTGTTGTTGTACTTTTACAGAAAAATGAAGATTCTGATGACAACCCATAGAATTTTTCAGTAAGGTTACGCAAGATGCTAAACTCAACTATGATATTATTGAAAAACATGCCTATGCCCTGGTTCAAGCCCTAAAATCTTTCAGAATGTATGTCCTTCACTCATCTATTACTGCTTATGTCCCTAACAGTGTTGTAAAAACTGTTCTTACCCAACCAGACATTGATGGAAGAAGAGGAAGGTGGATCACTCAAATCCTTGAGTTTGACCTCACTATTAAAACCACTAAGTTAGTAAAGGGACAAAGTTTAGCTAAATTGTTATCTGAATCCAATTGCAAAGTGTTAAGCATAATTTATTTTTTTGAAATCTTTGAGAAGAATACACAAGAACCTTATTCAAATTTAGAAAGGGAGAATCCATAAGAACCTTCCTTAAATCTAGAAAGGGAGAATCCACAAGAACCTTCCTTAAATGCTGAAGGGGAGAAACCATAAGAAGATTCTTCAAATTTAGAAAGGGAGAATCCACAATAACCTTCCTTAATTCTAGAAAGGGAGAATCCACAAGAACATTCCTTAAATCTATAAAGGGAGAATCCACAAGAACCTTCCTTAAATGTAGAAGGGGAGAAACCATAAGAACCTTCCCAAGATTCTCAAGGAAGGAACCCACAAGAACCTTCTCCTTCAACTCAAACAATTCCTGTTCACATTGAGGAAAAGTTTGTACTATCAGATTGGTATGCATATATTGTACATTTTATGATCAATTTTGAGTGTACTACTGAGTTTTGAAAGATTCAGTGAAAAACACTTAAATTTAAAACTATCAAATATTGTATTATCAATGCCAGCTTGTACTGGAAAGATCCTCTAACATTCTGTTACTTTGTTTAACAAAAATTGAAATAGAAGGAATCATTGAGAAGTTTCATGCAGGGATTTGTGGAGGGAATTATGCTTGGAGGGCCATAGCATACAAGATACTAAGAGCAGGTTTCTATTGGCCTACCTTGTTCTCACAAGTAGGAGCAAAGGTCAGATGTTGCATTCCATGTCAGATGTTTGTTGGTAAGAAAACAATAGCAGCTATTCCATTAGTTCCAGTTGTTGTTTCAGCACCATTCCTTCAGTGGGGACTAGATTGTATAGGATAAATTCACCCACCTTCAAGAAATCAACAAAGATGGATTTTACTGCCTTATAATTTTTCACCAAGTGGGTGGAGGCCATTCCAGTCAGAAATGATACAGATACGGTAGTGATCAAATTTATTGAAGAAAAAATTCTTTCTAGATTAGTTTGCCCTCAACAAATAGTGACTGGTAATGCCACATCATTCAACAGTATAAAGATAATTGAATTCTGCCAAAAATATCAGATTTTTCTACATCATTCAACCCCTTATTATCCTCAAGGAAATGGTCCTGCAGATTCATCTAACAAGAGCCTGGTTAAAGTAACTTGAAGATCATAAGAAAAACTGGGACAATCATCTTATATATGCAGTTTGGGCAAACACGAATTTTCCCAAAAGATCAACAAGTAAATATCCATTCCATCTGGTTTATGGTAAAGAGGCCATTTTTCCTACTAATTTGGCTTTTCCCGTCCTTAAATTTCTACACGAATCTACTGATGAACCTGATGATTTCTCTAGAAGGATAAATCAAATTATTGAATTAAATGAAAACATATATGAGATTCAATATAAACTGAGAAAGTATAAGATAATATGAAGAGTCTTTTTGATAGAAAGGCCAAGGAAAGAGACTTCAAAGAAGGTGATCTAGTTTTGAGATGGGATGCTAGAAGGGAAGACAAAGGTAAACATGGAAAATTTGATATCTTATGGTTTGGACCTTTCAGCATTGCTGAAGTGAAAGGAAACAATACATTTGTTCTACAAAATTTGGAAGGACAGTTCACTACACTGCATGTCAATGGCAGATTTCTGAAACATTACATACAATACTGAAGAAGATTCTGAATCATCATTGTATATTACCACTTTCTTTTAAAAAAATTTCAAGTCTGTTTTGATTTCACAGCAAAGACTCCATAGCCCGAGAAGAAGGAACTTGGATCTGCTTGTTCTTTTCATCCCACAGGGGGAAGCAGTCCCCAGCAGGAGCCGACGTTGTAACATTATTTAGTTTTGATAAGTTAGCATGTACAATAAAAATAAATTCAAAAAATTCTAAGATAGGATATGGATGAAAGAAAAAGAAATTAAAAAATGTTAGGCTTATTGTGTGTTTTACACATCCATATCAAGATAAAATGTTAGGTTAGATTTCCCTAAATAAAGGAGGCAAAATAAAAAATAAAATGTTAGGATGCCAAAGAAAAATGAAGGCTTTAATGTACAAAAAATAAATATATATGGATGCAAGCTCAAATGCACCTTTTCATAAATTTATAAGTTAATTATGATTAATTTCTTTAAAAACGGGATTAATTTTTTATTAAATTATAAACATTCAAACCTAAAGTTTATGGCACATAAATTATTTGAATCCTAAAGTCAGTCAACGCTTTGACCATTTTCCTATCGCATTACCATGTTTGATTGGTGGACCCACCTTGCCTTTTCACATCAACCTATCACAAATTTCATTGCCAAACATTTTTGATATAATCTCCAACCCCCAAAATGCAATAAGTCCAAAAATCCCTGAAATGCGATAAGTCCAAAAATCCCCGAAATGCGATAAGTCTACATTCCTGGCTGGTACACTAACTTTATATTTTCACTTTACCTTTATCGCAATCGCATATTGCAGTTTCATAACGCATGTTGTAATTTCCATATCCCACAAACCCCCGATTGTGATAACACTTCCATTTTGTGTTGCACCCTTGGATGAGAATTTTGTAAGCAACAGTGTACAAGATTTTGATCATTAATAATAAAATAAGAATTCTGGATTTGTTTCATACAACTTTGTCCCCTTGTAAGTTCTTCCTGTTTATCATTTCATATTGTTTCTACATGTATTTAATTGTTATGAAGATAACTAGGTAAGATTAACTGAGTTTCAATTGTCTTAGATTCTTACTGAAGTTATTATCTATATTAGAGAATGATTTACTGAGCTATTGTTTATGTATGTCCCTCTCATCAATAAATTATTAGCATCTTCGTAATGTTAAATATGTTTTGTTAAACTTTTAGACATTGTTGGAAAGTTTTCACACTTATGATCATTCAAATATTCTTTTTGAATAATAAAATAATCATGTCTCCTTACATATTCAGCTTAATCACCTGCAAAATCTAAATTATTGTGTGGAATAAAGCAACAACCCTTTGTATTATTAATTAATACTATCTAAAAGTTTAAACACAGTTGTTGAAATTTTTTTTATGCATTGGTCATCCAAAAATTTCAAACTTAAAAAAAAAAAAACATTATAGATGCTTTGGCATAATTATTGACCCCGATTATCTCAAAGAACAATAGAACCCCAATCATGTGTTGAAGCATACGCTTAAGAATATTGTTGATAACTTCAACTTGTCCATTAGCTTGCGGATAATAACGGGTAGAACTATCATGTGATAGTCCTAACTTGGAAGTCAACTTATCGATCATGTGATTTCAAAAATGTTTTCCATGATCTATAACTATGGCTTACGATACACCAAATCGTGTAACCACATGGTTAAAAAAGAACAATGCAGTTGTATGTCCCGTGTTGTTGAATGTAGGCATCACCTCGACGCACTTGGTAAAATAGTCAACGAAGACAATAATATACCCATGCCCCTCGGCCAAGCGGGGGTTACATGTCATGAAATCAATGCCCCATTTTTCAAATTGTCCAACAAAAATTACGGGATGAATTGGTGCTGGCGGAAACAATAAAATATTTGGCAAGCATGACAACTTCTAACCGTGATAATGCAGTCACGAAATATGGTAGGCCAGAAGTAACCAATGCGGAGAATCTTCTGCGTGGTAGAATAACCATAAAAATGTCCACCACATGCACCAGAATGACAATAATTTAGAACTTTTTCGGCCTCCTCATGCGTGTGGCACCTACGTAAAATTTTATTGACACCACGACGATAAAGTGTATCGTCGACGATAAGATAATGTTTGGCTTGGTATTAAATACGTCGTTGTTGTGAGCCAGAGGTATTGGGCCAAAAAGTTTGGGTCTGGAGATAGATGATGAAATATTGATACCATGTGTCAGATGGATCGATAAAAAACAAAGACTCATCCAGAATTGATGGTTTTGTAATAGGATCGGTGCTACTCGAAGGAATGTCACAGATAAGCTCAAAAAACACCAAATATTTCTTTGACTTGGATTTTATGAATTCCAGATAAAATTCCTGCAAAATGAAGATCCATTTTGAATATTTCCCCCCCAAAAATTGACGAGATAGAATGTATTTTATAAGGTTGCAAACCGAAATGACAAAGGTCTTTCGGAGCAGGATATAATGGTGAAATATTTTTACAGCTTGAATGGCTGCCAAAGTGAGCTTCTCAGCATATGTGTACTTAACTTCTATATCATTGATATTACAACTCAAATAATATACCAGATGTTCAATCCCATCTTCTTCTTGGAATAAAACCATAGCGATGGTTGTATCTGCAGCGACGAGATACAAGAAATAGTCACTCTGATAATTTGGGAGATAGAATAATGACGCTTGGATTAGGGTATCTTTAAGAACACCAAAGGAAGCTTGCACAACCTCCTCCTAATGGAAGGGAATCCCCCTTTTCAATGGTCGAGTAAATCCTTTAGCCATTTCAGTGTAGTTAGGAATGAACCTCCTTAAAAAGTTAGCCTTTTCTTGGAGTTTGTGTAACTGAAGCAGATTGGAAGGAGTAGGAAAATCAAGAATGGCATGGACCTTCAATGGATCAAGTTGAATTTCATCTTTCGACATGACGAATCCAAGCAAATGATCAGAACCAACACCAAACATACATTTGTGCGGATTGAGGCAGATTTTATAGTGACGACATTGTAAAAAGATCGCTCTCAGATGTAGCAAGTGGTCAGCCCGTTTCTGTGAATGTGCAGGTAAGTCATCTAGATACGGTTGAACTATGTGCTTGATGTCATGAGAATCATAATTCATTATCCTCTGGAATGTTGCCCCAAAGTTCTTTAAACCAAAAGGGAGCTTGTGATAAGAGAATGTGCCCCAATGACAGATATACTAGTTTTATATTGGTCTTATGGGCAGACATTAATCCGATTGTAACCGAAGAATCCATCCATGAAAGAAAATATTTCACATCTGGCACATTCATCAATAATTTGGTCGATAAAGGGAGTGGGATAGTTGTCTTTCAAACAAGCATGTGTAACATCCCGATAATTGACACATACTCTAATTTTCCCCTGTTTCTTCATGACAGGAACGATGTTAGAAACACAATCGGTAAGTGGAACATGGTAAATGAATCCAACACGCAAAAGTTTTTCAACCTCTGCTTTAATGGCAACAACTTTGTTAGGGTGAACAGGACGAAGGTGCTATTGTACAAGCTTAACATCAGGATACATCTTAATCTCATGTTCAACAATGTTGGAGTCGATACATGGCATCTCCTCATATGACCAAGCGAATACATCTCAGAATTCATGAAAAAGAGCACGGTAAGTGTCAAGTTCAGATGGCGAACAAGATGCACCGACATGAATGTTTTCTACAATAACTGGTTTGGTCGAAATATTGATAGAAATTGTTTCTTCGATATTTTATGGGTTTTGCTTAGAATCGATGGCGTGGATAGGAATAGAATTCGTCAAGAAATGAACGATAGTGGGGTGATATAGTTCAGATGGATTATCTTCATTGAAATCTAGAAGATGGGATCGTGGATGTGATGATTCCCATGGTTCTTCTTCCGTAATCATGGATTCTGTAATACTCTCATCAGTTGATAATATGAGTGAAAAAGGATTAGAAGAAGTACCAAAATCCAAAGAATGATCAACCTAAATGATCAGAAACAATGGATTTGGATTGGCCGCATAAGCCAAGAAAATTGATTTCTATGCTAGCTCAATTGGACTTAGCGGCATGATGTCGCCCAACCTAACTACTTCAAAATCATTGGGAATCTTCCTTAAGTCAGATGAAGTAGAATGTATCATGTTGCAGGTCTCTATATGTGCAATTTTTGTCAATGTCGCAGGCGATGGTAACAAAAAGGTTCACATTAGGGAAGGATCCTTAAAGAGTCCCACACCAATATTCTGAAGAGAAGGTGGGGGTTCGTGAACAAATGGAATGCTTTCAATTTCCTGGGAACCAGAGGCAAAGAAAGATAGTTTATCAATGGTTGTGATACTTCCTTTATGGGGGAATATGATCATATGAATGTAAGTATATACTACTGCAACCATAGCGTAAACCCACAGTCTTCCGAGTAATATATTATAGTCAAGGGGTCCGTAAACAACCTCAACTTCAATAGTAACTGATTCCCCCCTAGTTCTACTTATAGGTTACTAATAATTCCACAAGGCTTATATGTACGACCGTCAAAATATTTCAATGTGATAGGTGATTGTGACAAAGTCGGCGAGACAAGTGACTTCCAGCAACTCATTGACATGATACAAGTAGATGCGCCTTCATCAATGATAGTGCGATGAATGAGGTGATTCAAGACATGTACTTGAATCAAGAATGCTAACTGTGCTGGTAATTGTGGCACATAGCCCGCATGATTAAATACTACAAGATTTGAATCTGTCGGATCAATTCCACCAATCGCAAACAACAAAGCCTATTTCTGGGAGGGACAATTTTGAAGAACCTCAAGCGTTGACATAACAGAAGGTGCCTGAGCCAGGTCTTCCACTACATTATAATTTTGAGCAGCATGAGCTCGAGGGTTGAATGTCGATTTGTGAACTACTCCCTTCGGTGGCTTCATTGTTAACTTTGGAAGGATAGGCGGTAGCGTCGAATCAGATGAGGTCGAAGTCGAACTGGTAGGTTGATCTATAGCCTGACCATTTGATGATGAAAATGGAGTACTGTAATATTTACTTAGAGTCAACACCAAAAAATCATTTTTGGGCTTAGTGGCGGGTAACATAAGAACTTGCAAACTAGAAGTAGGATCCATAACAACCATATGTGTTTCCGGGTTTGGAAAACGATTTTTCAACATTGCAGATGCGGTAAAAGTTTTCAGAAAATTTGTGACTTCTGAGCAGTGAGGACAATCTTGCGTAAAATGATCCTCATTACATATCAAGCAAGGGTAACGTGGTTTCTAAAAAGAACTGGATGAATCAGATGATTTTTCCTACGGGGGTGAATTTGATTTCTTCTTATCTTTCCCTTTCTTCCTATTTCCGGTTTTCTTGTCAATTTTTCCTTTGTCAGATGACATGGCATGGATTTCAGAAGAAGACGCAAGATTAGATGCAATAGGGTTTTGATTTGAAACATCAAGTGTAGGACCGCCGAATTTCTGCCGGAGCACTAGTAGAACCAATCAAACCATCACCGTCATGAATGTCCTGACCAGATGGAGTAGGAGGAACAATAAAATTTGGTCGCGGCGCATTTGGAATCTTTTCATAGAGCATGCTAGACTGAGTGTAAATCAGATCCAGATAATGTGCATGAGCAATTACTTGCTCTTCAGTGAAAACACCCCCTTTGGCCACATCCTGGGTGATAGATGGCAACAAGGACTTAATGAACCTCTCAGCTAAAAGCTAATCAAGAAAAAATGTTTTAACCATTTGACGACAATGACACCACTCATGTATATGATCCGATATATGAGTAGCATTGGTTTGTTTAAAGCTGGACAAAAGTTCCATTCCAATTTTATATCTGATGGGTAACTGGAAGTGGGTTAAAAAGTAGTGGCTAAAGTTGTAAAGTTATCAAATGAAGGTCATGGTAATTTAATGTACCACTTTACAGCTAGACCAGTAAGTGTTCCCTGAAAAAGACGCAATCTAACAAAATCATCATTTAAGGAATTTGATGAACACCATAAATGATAAGTCATGACATGCATAGATGGGTCTTCTCCAGAATTTCCATTGAATTTTGGAATGTCCGAGTGTAATTTATGAGGAATCACTGACCACCAAGGTAAATAATGAATGGGATCATTGGTGAGCCAATTTAAATCAGGTAACTCTAATGTTTCAAAAAATGGCAACTTTCGATTAAGGTCAGGTTGAGAATAACTAGGATAAGATGGAATCGCCTGGGCAATAGGCCTTTGCATACCAACAAATGGATTATGTTTTTTGTAACCTAGATAGGGGTAGGATTGTTGACCAGGACCTAGATAATATTGATACTATGGGAATGGTTGTTGTGGCTGCCGTGGTATTTGATAAAATGGTTGTCCTCCAGGATAATTCAGACCCAGTTGTGAATAGACGGGGCTAGTAGAAGCCAGTGACAAAGGTAAACTAGCCTTCGGTTGTGAATTGCCTGATACAGATGGTTTTTGGATACTAGCCTGGGAAGACGGAGTTTGTATACCCGAAACTTGAGGGTTAGGGGTGGAAGGACCTGCTTAAGCAGACTGACCAACAACCATAGAAGAAATAACAGGCATAGTAGGCATAGATGCAACAGGTTGAGCTAATTGATATTGATACACAAATGTTTGCGGTTGAACATGCAAAGTAGGTTGTCATTGGAAAACATAAATTCCAGCGTATGGTTGACCTAAAAACAACGAAGTACTGCCATATGGACCGAAAATATGTGGTCCCCCAGCATATGGAGTGTAAGGATATTGCACATAGTGACTTTCATATGATGGGTATCTAGCAGATACGATAAGATGGATAGTAATTGGATGGACCAGCCTGCTATTGAGCTGATGATGTCAATAAAGGATCAGGCCATTCAGTAATCATAATATATGAACCAGATCGAATTCCAGATGATGACATGGGTGAAGTCCACGGACTAGAGGAGACACCCGTGTAGGTTCCATTTAAAGCCTGGTAACCCAGTGGGATGAACGGATCACCATAAATATGAGACTTGGGTGTCACCGAAAACATCGAAGATGAAGAAACAATAGATGTTGTCACATCTATAATAGATGGTACAGTCTGGGATTTTCTCTCTACCATGGTTAAATAAATTAGCAAATACTCTAACAAATCTACGGTAAATTGAGAGTGAAAAGGATCAACAGGAGTGAAAATGAGAAAAATACTAATATAAATGAATCCTCGACCCAAAATGAGTGGGAGTTGAAGGGTTTGTCTCTTCTTGAATTTCTTCCTCTATCAAAATCAAACCAGGCGGTAGCACTTCACCATCAGGCCCGAGATAAATTTCAGGCGGTAAAATCTGCAGTAAAGAGGAAGACTCAACTGTTACAAATGACTGAGGATCAGACGGTTGCATCGGAACAACTTCTTGTTCAAATTCGGGATCAAATTCTGGATTGAATTCCAGTTGAACAAGCTTGGGTTCTAGATTTACCGTTTCAATGGATTGAATTTCAGTGTCCTCAGGTAACTGTGAGGGTTCCGTCTCAACAGTAGCAGATAAACTGGGATCAGTCGAAATGACTCAAGACTTGGTACTCAAAGGATCATATGTATCTGGTATATCAAATGATGTAGCACCAAGAGTTCCAGAGGTACCATACTCGGTAGGACAAGCACACCTTCGTCTACTAGGTGTAGCTTCTGGCAGTAACGATGGTTTATTTGCTATCCTACGCAAACAACAGGGAAAGGGTTGATCTTCTTCCATGACTTTGAATCAACCAACCATTCAGAAACGTTGTTTTGAATATATTATATGAAGTAAAATAGTCCATGAAAGTGAAATAGCAGTATGTAGAATAGTAAAGCAACAGATAGAGTACCGACGTCCATTGTTCCAAATACAAATTAAAGTACCCAAAACCCTACAACAATGAAGTAAAACAGTCCATGAAAGTGAAATAGCAGTATATAGAATAATAAAGCAGAGATAAATCTGCGATGTCCATTGTTCCAAATACAAATTAAAGTACCCAAAACCCTACAGCAGTGGTAAAAGCAGGTCAGCGAGAAAGTGAAATAGCGGTATGTAGAATAGTAAAGCAGATAAAATACCGGCGTCCATTTTCCAAATCACAATTAAAGTACCCAAAACCCTACAACGGTAGTAAACGAGTCCATGAAAGTGAAATAGCGATTATGTAGAATAGTAAAACAGAACAGATAAAGTACCGGCGTCCATTGTTCCAAATACAAATTAAAGTACCCAAACCACACCTTGGAAAGCAGCTAATCATAATCATGTAGAGTGTGATATGTCCAAAATATAAAAATACCATCGAACCATATCAATAAACCAACAACATAGACCGGCATCGCTAGTTTGAAGGCAGAGTGATAAACATTAATCTTTTTTTTTCACAAGAGAAAAAACGTTGTTTTGAATATATTATATGAAGTAAAACAGTCCATGAAGTCATTACATTTTCACATCTAAATATTGGAACCCAAATATCCATCCAGAAATGTTGAAGTCCCACCCCAGACAGTGATATAAAAATACCCCATGTCACATACAGGGACTTGATATAAAACCCAGTAACGGTCCACATGGAGATTATCGACAATCTAAGAAAGCATCCAAATATGCCCGAGGCATCTATAAGAAAGTGAAATAGCGGTATGTAGAATAGTAAAGCAACAGATGAAATCTTAGAGCGTCATTGTTCCAAATACAAATTAAAATTACCCCAAAATCCTGAAGAAAAATGCTAATCATGTGAGGAGTGTGATATGTCCAAAATATAAAAAGACCATCGAGAACATCAATAAACCAACAACATAGACAAGCATCGCTAGTTTTGAAGGCAGAGTGATAAAAATTAATCATTTTTTTTTCACAAGAGAAAAAACGGTGTTTTGAATATATTATATGAAGTAAAACAGTCCATGAAGTCATTACATTTTCACATCTGAAGATTGGAACCCAAATATCCATCTAGAAGAGTGGAAGTCCCACCCCAGACAATGATAGAAAAATAACCCATGTCACATACAGCGACTTGAATTAAAACCCAGTAACGGTCCACATGGAGATTATCGAAAATCTGAGAAAGCATCCAAATATGCCTGAGGCATCTATAAGAAAGTGAAATAAACGGTATGTAGAGTAGTAAAGCAACGAATGAAGTCGTCACAGACGTCCATTGTTCCAAATACAAGTCAGGAAGTACCCAAAATCATGAAAAGAGCTAATCATGTGAGGAGTGACTTATGTCCAAAATATAAAAAGACAAAATGAGACCATATCAATAAACCAGCAACATGGGCCAGCATCGCTAGTTTTTTGAAAGCGAGAATGATAAAGCATTAATCATTTTTTTTTCATAGAAAAAATGATATTTTTGAATATATTATATGAAGTAAAACAGTCCATGAAGTCATTACATTTTCACATCTGAAGATTTGAACCCAAATATCCATCCAGAAAAGTGGAAGTCCCACCCCAGACAATGATAGAAAAATACCCCATGTCACATACGGGGACATGATATAAAATCGATGCCCGGTCCACATGGAGATTATCGACAATCGAGAAAGCATAAACATTCAAATATGCTCGAGGCATCTATAAGAAAGTGAAATAGTAGTATGTAGAACAGTAAAGAAACAGATAGAGTACCGACGTCCATTGTTCCAAATACAAATTAAAGTACCCAAAATCCTTGAAGAGATCAAGAAAAACGCTAATCATGTGAGAATTCAAAGTAAAGTTAATCTATTAACATTGCGAATAAAATTACACCGAAGTCAAAAACATTGCCTGGCCATACTCATGGCAAATTTGTCATCAAAAAATCAAAAAATTAGAAAGCGCCTCATGCAGAGCAGTCACTGAACGTTCCCTAATTCTGGGAATTCAAAAATATTACAAAGGTCCAGCACAGTAAAATAATCTAAAAGCAGCTGCTAAGCAAGAAAAACAAATTAACCAAACTACTCCTCCGCTGGTTCCTCCACGATTCGGCAACATCCTTCGGAAGGTCCAGGATCGCTAGGTGCTACCTCCACATGCATGCCACGGCTCCCCTCCTGAAGGCCCAAATGCTGGCCGACTTTTTTCGAGCTCAGACCCGCCGAACGGGTGCATTCTTCCTCCGTTTGGGCCTCCTCGCGGAAGACCACAGTGACTACAGCTGTGATTCGCAGGCGGTTGAGAGAGCAATCAAAGGAAAATTGTGCAGTGCGCGTCGTGGGAGAAGGTGAACTAGCGGTGGGGAAGCCAGGAGCAGGGGAATCCATACGGTGGCCAGATGCTACAAGTCGACCCTGCCCACTCCTAGTATTTGGATATCGACCTAAGTAATAATCACTGGACTGGCCGGAAGTCATCTCTGTTGAGGTGCTGGAGGGAGCGCGCCGGGATTGACCTCTAGTGCTCCCCCTGCGACAACGCATCCTATGACGCACGCGAGGCATGGGTGCAATCTCAGGCGCAGTGGGCACAAGAGACGAAGAAGCAGAATTCCAATTAACAGAGGAAGACAGACAGAGACAGAACCGAGAGAAATGGAAATATGCAACAAAGTCTAGGCAGAAGTTCCGCTGGCCACTTCTCCTTATCGTCACAGTTACCAGGCAGTGTAATCCAGCAACCGGCTTGTCTGAAAAACCATGGCTAAATGCCATTTTGTATGTCGACCCGTCTGCAATGCAATCAAAGGACGCCCGTCATAATTAATCTCTGATCATTAATAATGAGAGCCGAAGGCCGAATCAAATTGGAGCGTGCGGAATCGCTCAGAGGAGTGGAGGTCCGATCTTGAACAGTGTTAAAAATTAATTAATGCAAATTTGATGTGAAAACTTAATTGAACAGCGTTAAATGTTAATGCGATTGATATGAAATCGCCATATCCATTTCCCATCACCTTAAACGCCATCGAATGCACCCGCAGCCGGGAGCAGGGCAAGTTTTTATTGAGGACACGTGGCAAAAATTGATTGGAGCGGATCTTTGTTTGGGCCGCTCGCGCAGTGGAAATCCGGACCCGTAAAATATTAGGGCGAATTTGATAAGAAATTAGCGTCACAAAATTGGCCAACGTCAGCAGGCTATTTTGGAACGCGAATTTGGTTTGAATTATGGTTTATCGCCGTTTGAAGTCCGGCGGGCTCGACTTTTGAACAATTTTCTTATAAAATTTGTGTTGGTTTTCTTTGATAATACACATATTAAAATCCCGCTTAATAAAGAGAAAAAATTGTTGTGCTTTCAGAACCTGACCCGAGGATTGGACATGAGTTAACAAACAAAAGGATAGCGGAACCAGACTTGCACCCGTGGTCAAGCCCTGTACCAAAACCACGAGCGGAATCACAAAAGCGGGTTGCCCATATCACACCGCTTTTGCGGAGTAGGCGGTATTTCCTATTCGCGAGCAATTCCATAGGGGATGCGTGACGTGGCGAAGTGACCGGAATCATCCAGATTTAACCACGCCATCGCCGCGTTAAGCCATTAGGCAGAAGCGAAATTGCCAAGAGTCGTTGATTTGGAGAAGGGCCATCGGACGGTGGTCGCACGTTGAACTTGCCGGAGGTTAACTAAGGTGTGCGGAGGATAGCCAGGTACGATACAAGTGTTTGATTGGTTATTGATATATATAGGTGGGGCCGGAGTATAATGAAATTGTTTAATTAAACGATTGGCGGATAATTAGCATAAGTCTGGAGCATGATTGTTGTAAGGTTGGGTGGTGAAATATAGAGCCGAAAGTTCATTGCAAGTTATTTATTTAAAAAGAAACGTGGAGTTTAAATACAAAGTGTTGAAAGTTAAACATTGGTTATAAGGCTTGGAGATAATATAAAGTCGGGAATATAAATTAAAGTCCAACCATTGTGGATAGTATTTATTTATCAAATTCTAGGAATTTGATAAATAAACCCGAAGAAAGAAGAAGTCAATTAAGACTCAGGCTGGAGGAAAAGAACGGGGTACACCAAGGGAAAATGCTGACACAGCGATTGTAGACACACCGGCTCTCCTTGGGGGTCCAATTTCAGTTTTGTTGCGTCACACGATGATCTCTCTTCTCTGGCATTTACTTGTATTGAAGATCACTATTCTAGGAATAAGGAGTTATTTTCTCCAAAAATAACCCTAGCCAAACATTGACAATGCATCAAGGATATCTTTCTATGCTTCATAAGCACATTTGTTCTACTTCTAAATCATTTCTTGGAAGTGGTTGTTTTGCTGGAAATTATTCACCAGTTGGTTTCATACCAAAGTCTTTTTCACATTTTCAGCATCCAATACATGAAAAAGATAATGGTTTAAAACAACATAAATATTTGAAATTTTGCAAGAATTGTCTGGCACACTTTGAATATGAATTTTGAAGTCAAGAGCATGATGCTGTATAGGATCAAGTGTCATTTTGAATACCAAATGTTTCACAAGAAACTTCTCAACATGCTACCCTGCAGTAAGGATTAAATGACAATATTGCATCAGCTATTTCCATAATAAAAGTGCACCTCGGCCATAAGACTAAACAACTACAAATGTTGTAGATCTAACAAGACCACACAATCAAATGTATTCCACAAGGCCAATATTGTATGAAAAATGAAAAGGAGTTTGCAACCAAAAATACCTTAGGCAAATAATTCAATTAGATACACCAAACCATCAGCAAAAAGGAAAACCAGCCTACTCAAAAGGCAAGCGTTTACCTCCTTTGACAAAATTTTGAGTTCCGAAACAAGGGCCTTTATTGTCTTGTCGATGCCCCTAGTAATTTGAATGGGGTTTGCACCTGCTGCAACAACCTAAACAAAAAGGTTTCATTTCAAATTATTTTCCACAAATTTAAGATACAACCATTGTCAGTTTTGTATTTCCTAACAAGCTCATAAATTTTGACAAAAGAACCAAAAATTTTTAATACCTGATAGCAAATTTTTCACTCAAAAACTATCTTAGACTCAATAAGCCCAACCCAAAACTAAAAAACCAAACACCATAAGACCCTACAAAAATGAATAGATAATCTTAATCCAGTACTATCGAAAAAAAGTTACCTTTACACCCTCACTTATTAAACCCTGTGCTGTTGAATTTTAACTTCAACTGCTGCAGCAGAAGGACGGATGTAGCAACAACATTTTTTTTTGGAGGTTTCTTGCATGCCATCCAGAAATTTAATTCAACATTTAAAATTCTTGCAAGTTTCTTTTGTAGATGGCCGCAGCCATATTTCTGTACAGGATTGTATTTAAACACAACAACCAGCATTAACACAATTCACCAACCAGAAATTAAACAAACAGAAATTTACCCGACAGTTTTGTAAATTCAAA
The DNA here is from genome assembly GCA_034641835.2 of Pinus albicaulis. Lineage (NCBI taxonomy): Eukaryota > Viridiplantae > Streptophyta > Pinopsida > Pinales > Pinaceae > Pinus > Pinus albicaulis. Next base: position 537,423,078 of record CM076579.1, on the reverse strand, counting down.
AGGAGGACACGTGGAGCATTAATATTGGATTGCATGAAATTGAAGGGAATCTGAAAACCTGAAAACCGGACCCGAATTTTTTATAGGGCACATTGGATTGAGAATTCGAGTTAAAATTAGGCAGACGTCATCATCCCATTTTGGAATGCGAATTTGGTTTGAAATTCAATCTATTTAGACTTTTGAAGTCCGACGGAAAGGGTTCTTTAATGTTTTGATAGTTTAATATATACATATGTTATATATATATCATATGCGAAATGAAAGGTGGGCCATAGAATTTAGTTTTAATTTTATTTTTTTTAAAGAGGGTTTATTATAATATGTTTTATATGTTCCAGCATATAAAAATAAAAAGGTCGAAAAAGCTTGGTAGTTTTTTTTATAGACAGTACGTAAATTTTTTATTACATAGCAGTGTGTAAAAAGTGAAAAACTAAGTGTAACTTTTTAAGTGTGTATGCACAGCAGTGCGAAAGGGAAAAACGCAGCAGAGTGTCTTAGAGACAGAGTATGTTTGTTTTGAACAGACAGTGAGTTGGTTTTATGCACTGCGTTTTGTAGCAGTCATAATTTTGTAATCCCTCTCGGTGAGGAAGTAGTGTAATAGTTTTTTTTTGAGTTATTGAAGGGAATAGAAGTTTGTTTTCAAAGTATTGAAACTCTGTCTCCTGTCAAAGAAATTTTTATTTTCTGTGTTAGAGGAAGGGAGATTTATGGGTGGTTCTTATGAATCAACCAACCATTCAGAACATGCTCATCAATCCAAACCATAAGTATTATGTGACAATATTCAAGCAGGCACTAAATCGGATTTCTGAAGTTATGTTAGAGAAACCCTAAACTCTCACTGAAAATAGGTGAAATGTGGCACCACTCGGAGATTGACATGTGCCAATTGGTACAAGTGGTAGACAATTGGCATGCTCAAACAACGAGGTGATGCAGGAATGACATGAGGGAGAAAATATCGGAAAAGCCCCAAATCTGGAGAACTAAAGCTCATCACCAACCTGAGATTGACAACTTTACATGATGTAACCTATGAAATCGTAAATGGAGAAATCATAGTGACAATAAAGTAACCTATGTAACAATAAAGTCGGATTCATCCTGGGAGTGGTAATGGGAGAAATCATAGTGAACAACAGGAAACATGCAGAGTTGCTTACAATCAAATAGATGAAAAAAAACATACAAAAAACCTAGATAATAATCATGAACAAGCTTAATATTGAATTATGAACCGTAAAGGAACTTACAAAATGTGACATTACGAACCTGGTCAAGTGCACAAGCAAAAATATCCTGGACATGACCCTGGTTGATAAGTTGTATTGCTCATGATGCAAGAGGATTTGTACCTGCACTGCCAAGTCAATCAAAATCCATCATTATCTATACAATAAATACAAGTAATTGATGTAGTATTTTTTTACTCTAAGATGCATTCTTATGATAATGTTAGAACATATGTTGAAAATGTCAAAACATACCTGAATAAGCTCCTCTTCGTTTCAAGAACAATTTATTGGAGTCGCATGAACTTGGAACAAGCCTCCCACGATCTGAAAGAGTAGCAACTAAGTCAACGGTGACTTTTTTGTTGCTACGTTGGATCGAGGGAGGTTTGCTCCAAGATTAAATCGCTCCAATAAATTATTCTCTACTAAACAGGGCCAACCACGTGAAGGTGGAAGCTCTTATGGCCCCTCCCCCCCCTCACATCACTCTCAATTCCCCAATACCCAATCTATATTTCATTTTTTACTTTCATGAGCATAAAAAAAATATTCAATAACTAATAAAAAAACAATTCAACAAAAGTACGCAAGGAAACATTGCAATTAATGCTTGACATAAAAATAGTATGATAAATGAGTTTTTTATATAACGCAAAAAACGTTCCAAGTATGGTAACGTTTGTCTTATAATAATACAATATTTTACATTATCAAATTTTCTTTTCTTCTTCCTATTTCTAAAGCTCCTAATTACATCATCAATATCATCGTGCTCTGCTCCTGTTTCGTGCCTTTCGACCCGCACTGCTGACCTAGTTGCGTAGTCACGATGTCTGGTCTCATCCAGTGACGGGGCATCGCCTACAAAAACAGATAATATTAAATTTTAATTGTCAGATTTTAAATATCATTGAACTAGTTCGGTAATATTAATAAAAAAAATTGCAATGAGATTATTTACCTGGTGCACCAGTTGTCGCCGCTGACCTAGTTGCATTGTCACGATGTCTGGTCTCATCCAGTGACGGGGCATCGCCTCCAAAAACAGATAATATTAAATTTTAATTATCGGTTTTTAAATATCATTGAACTAGTTCGGTAATATTAATAAAAAAAATTGCAATGAGATTATTTACCTGGTGCACCAGTTGTCGCCGTTGGGACTGTTGCCCTGTCTTCCTCTCTGGTGGTAAGATCCTCAAGGGAAACATTCTCTGTCATATAAACAAAAAACGTTATAAGGACAACCATCGAGGTATAATTAGAAAAAATTATAAGTGGAAATTAATTACCGTCACGGCCCTCACTGATAGCAGCATTGTCGGCCTGGTCCCCACTACAATGATCAGGTTGCACGAGAGGATCATCTACGTCTGGCTCTAAAACTGGGTTATTTACCTCGTCGGTAGTGTTGCTCCCCTGATTTAAACAAAGTTGTTAGACATTAAATTTATGGACGAAAACAAAAATATTGAAAGGTTAATGTTTTACCTTATCAGGCATTGTAGATCTTGGGACTGCCCCAAGCTTCTGCGACGTTCAACTACAGCTTGATAGCCAAAACGGAAAGCAATATTTTTATCTTCCTCTGTAGTTATTGTTCCAAAGTCATCACCCTACATTATATATGATTGTGTATTTTTAATCATATCTGATAGGATTACAAAAACTTTGGAAGGCGATACAATTAATTATAAGATGTTTAGCTACTTAATTACAATTCTTGCAGCTAATTTCAAGTAGCCACCCTGGCCGAGCTTGTGATGGCCCTTTTTCTCAATCCTAGCTTTGGTTGCCTTTGAGGTGTCAGGCAACCTAGCATCAAAAGATTGAAGTCGGATATGACGTAGCACACTTTTATTTTAGACATAAAGAAAATTAAAGCTATTGAATTAAAGTTGTAATTTACCTTGCGGGTCCAGTTGGCATTTTTCCATCTTTCTTTGCCATTTTCTCTTTTCCGTCATGGATGAGTGCTCTCCACTCACTCTCTGAAACTGCGAGAGGACGCTCATATCTAGGGTTAAATTGCAATTGCGTCCTATAGGTGTCCCTGGTATATTTCAAATATTTGCCGGCTACCTGAGCCACCGCTTTTCTGTCAAATGTGCCGACCCCAAAAAAGGCTTCTAGATAATCTAGAAGTTCTTTTTTTAGGTTGGAATTCTAGGAATTCCACCCTGTACGTATGGTTGGGCCAAAAATTACCAACGCATGGCTCTCCAGAATCCTGTAGAACTCATTGTTTCCTACAAAGAATAAAACCAAAAGAAAAAGAAGATATTATCATTAATTTAAAAATAAAAATCATGATAAATATGTTTTAGATAAAGTACATGAAATAGTTAAAATATTAAAATTTACCTGGGAGTTGTACATGCTTTATAGGGACACCTTCATCGTTCACCAACAACGTGCCATTAATGGTCCATGTGGAGCTGACACGTGTAGCTCCAGGAAACGCAATAATGTAGTTGGCCATATCAGCCTCATCATTGCCAACACGTTCAGCGGTTGGCTGGGTGTCTGCTTGGGCAGGGTGTGTTTCTTGGCTGGCACCTAAAGGAGTAGAAGGTGTACGAGAGGGTTGTTGAGCAATCTCTTGCCCTTGTGTCCCACTACCACCAACACCGGATTCAGCAAGTGCCAGAAAACGCTACATACAAAAGAACTTTTTGTTAGTTTAGTCAATGTAAAAATTAAAAATCAAACTATCACAATTCATCTCATGCAGAACAAAAAAAATATCCTTTTGACTTTTTATTATTACTTGATATCTATTTAGCTGCCTCATAAGATGTTGTATCCTCTCTTCTGTTTCAGGTGTTTGAGGCGCGTCTATCAAAGCATTAAATTCCGACCTTGCATCTCGTGCCTTTTTTTGCAACAACAACACCGGAGATAGGGATGAAGAAATCTCTTCCTCAAAGAGGGAATCATCAGGCGTACCATGGCTAGGTGTCTGCATATTTGAACAAAATTAATATTATTTCAATTATGTAAATAACTAAAATACCTAAAGATAGATCAATGCTGGCACTTTACATGTTCTTCCGCTGGCCTCTTTCCGCGATCATCCTGTCTCGGGGTTGTTCATGCACTGCTCTGATCAGTCTGCCACATTGCAATAAAATTATAAATGTAAAAACTTGAAAACAATATCTAACTTGAAAACACAAAATGAAAACTGAAATAATTTCTAATGAGACACCGGAAGACAGAGTTAGAGTTTCAAATATGCCTTGCATTGAATTCAGTCCTGGAAACATGTCATTGCACATTAAGGCACCCAAACATTCAATCCACAAATGATATATTTAAGTAGGCTTCTCCTATTCTGGGAAAACACCATACCTATAATGCATTCACTTGCATGTATAAGGGAAAGGAAAACATGTTTTCATACAACGGTGACAAAGGCATCTTGGGGAAAGGTATCTTCACTTTTTATTTATGTTGTTCACCCACACCACTCTCGTGTTTTCACTAATCCTGTTTTGTCATTTTGGATTCAAATTAAGTTAAGGCCTTAAGTATTTTTTGACCTTTCGGTGTAGTTTTTATAAGTGGCATGTATGGATTTTCCATTAATTCTGCACTTTTTCTCTTAATGCGCATGTTTCCCTGGAAATCAAATGCATGATTTAGTCCCATACATTTAACAAGTTGTTGGATCAACTCCATAGGAAATATCATGTTTCCTATTCAATAAAAATTTATCTCAGTTAGGGTAGGTAGGAAGGTTTTCCCTTTGTACTAATAGGGCACTTCTAGCTTGCATTTTTATTATATCTTTCAAATTTAGTGTCGTTTCAATTAGGGCATGATTTTTTGCAACTTTCAAGGTGAGAATGAACAAAGACAAATTTTTGTGATGGATGACTGTATATGACTCCATGGCCAGAGGAAAAGGCACTAATTTACTTCTTCAAATATCTATAGTTCTCATTCACCTCATACGAAGATGGTCCCTGATTTTGAGCCAAATGTTGCAGCAAAAAGTTCCCCCCCTCCATAATTTGATATTCAATGGAAATTTCTTAAATTGATGATGGGGCAAGATTATGGAACATTGGCACATATATATGTAATGGAATTCCAAGATCATGATATATGTTTGCATATGTTTATGGCAATGTTCCACCAAGTCCCCTGGAGGTGGGAGCGAGGGGACGAGGGAGCGCGGGAGCGGCCTATGCAAAAGCTCCCTACCAATTTTCAGGAAACGTGGGGGACGTCGGGGTCATAAAAATTATAAAATTTAATATTTAAAATGTAACTATATTTTTGCAAGGAATGTATATACAGTCATCATACACTTGCATCATGAAAGATAAATCATAAATGATAAAATTACAAATCGATGAATGATGAATCATATAATTGAAACAAATTTAAAAGTTAAAAGTTAAAACATACATCATACGATCATGCATGTAAGTTTGTAAGTTTGTAACATATAATCATTAATGTAACTACTAACAATGTACGATGAAAGAAATAAAGTTTAAGATATCATGACATATTATATCAAGATTCAAAATAGAGTGACAGTGAAGTTTTACAACTCCAAGTACGAAACATAAAACTTAAGCATGAATAAGTTATGTACGAAACATATAACATATGAATATCAAATGATATCATCATAATGATAAATAAGCATAAATGCTCAAGGTAATGCCCCACTAGTCTTTGCATCCAATTGCTGCACAAATATATCAGGATCAACAATGTCACCATCTAAATCAGAATCACTTGGATTCTCAAACATGCTAAGTGGCACTCCAACTTTTAACACGAAACCATAACCTAAAGGGCGTTGAGGGACTATAGGGCGTGAGGGAAACATCCCCTAGAAGTCCCCAAGACCTCGGAGCGCGAGGGGGAAAGGAATCTAGACCCCTAGGTGAGGGGGCGAGACCCCGTGTAACACTGGTTTATGGAGGTGGTGGAGCAAAAAGAGCTCAAATAGAGCTGAAATTTTTCACATAAAAAGGACTGTGGGCTTGACTAATGGTTCCATTTAAAAAATGATATCTAGACAGAGAATAAGTGTAGCATGCAAACATGCATTGAAAATCCATCTGAGTTTGCATTGTATTACTTATGATGGATTCAAATTTGGGTTTCAAAATGCCAGGTTATGGCATGATTTGTCGAGAAACCCTTAGTTGGATTCTCATGTTGGTTTAATTTATATTTTAAGTTTGTTTTGCAATCTTTGGGTGATAGTAACTCATGAACTAGGTTACCAATGTATAACAATCATATTTCAAGAATAAAGTTGTGATTTTTTAATATTATTATTATTATCTATTAGCTACGAGTATTGACACCTAATGCCTGGAATTTTGACATCTTGATAGCATGGATAATTTCGAAAATGTTTCTAGTAATGTTAACATAATAACTATCATTACGTGTCTTCACTTTTTTCACCATAATAGAACTGTGATATGGACTCATCACACAACTTCATATGCTATGTCCCAACAAGTTCAAACTGGTTGAACCTACCTCATAGTGTGGTTATTAAGGACAAGTTGCTTGATATATAACTCGATAGCATAGACCACGTTGCAGTTCTAAAAAGAATCCTCAAGTGTCACAATATGTTCTACTATAAAGCCTTTTGGGATACCTGAAATAATATATGTATCATTGATTAATTTTAAAGTATGACAAGATCCAGAGGGAAAGGAAATCAATGGAAGAGTGATCCACCAATGAGAACCTAGAATTTAGCATCAGATGAGTTAGAGTCTAGGAAATTGAAAGCCTATAATTTTAATTAGTGATGAAGGACATCACATAGGTAATTATATTTTCATGTAGAATAATCAGTTAATTCAAATTTAAACTACATAATATGAAAGGCATACCATAAATTTTTCCACGTAAGTCCAAACAACCTATAAAAATGGAAAACCTTCTTTTTCCATGGGAAATAATTTACCTTTCCTTTTTCAAGGCAATCTAAATCACAAAAAATATGAACTATACCGCACACATTCTTGGATAATGTGAAAGTGGAAAAGGAATACCCTACACAAGTGATGCACACATGTACATTTTAACACTAATAGATTTTTGTAGTTGAAATGCAATGCTTGTTTTCATTTAAATGTAGGGTTTTTAAAGCAGGGAGAAATAATGGCTGCCAAATTAATAAGCGTTTCTTTGGGAAAAATTTAAATCTTGTATTGGGTGATGAAGATAATAAAGGGTATTTAATCTTGATTCTTGACATCTAGAGAGAACCCTACAGCCTAACACAATCCAATGGAATTGACCAAAAAAACCCAAATAGAGTCAACCCTACTATAGGAGGAAGGGCCTACAGTAAGAACTTACCATTTTGCAAGAGTTGAGGGTGAATGTTGTTCTGCAAGAGCTGAGGGCGAATGTTGTTCTGCAAGAGCTGAGGGCGAACGCTGAGGGCGAATGTTGAGGGCAAAGGTTGTTCTGCAAGAGCTGAGGGCGAATGCAGGGAGAATGTTGTTCTGAAAGAGCTGAGGGCGAATCCAGGGCGAATGTTGTTCTGCAAGAACTCAGGGCGAATGCTGAGGGCGAATGCTGTTCTGCAAGAGCTCAGGGCGAATGCTGAAGGTGAATGCTATTCTGCAAGAGCTGAGGGCGAATGATGAGGGCGAATGGTGTTCTGCAAGAGCGGAGGGCGAATGCGCGCGTGATATCAGATGTTAATGTAGCACACATGTACATTTGAACACTAATAGATTTTTGTAGTTGAAATGCAATACTTGTTTTCATTTAAATGTAGGGTTTTTAAAGCAGGGAGAAATAATGGCTGCCAAATTAATAAGCGTTTCTTTGGGAAAAATTTAAATCTTGTATTGGGTGATGAAGATAATAGAGGGTATTGAATTTTGATTCTTGACATCTAGAGAGAACCCTACAGCCTAACACAATCCAATGGAATTGACCAAAAAAACCCAAATAGAGTCAACCCTACTATAGGAGGAAGGGCCTGCAGTAAGAACTTACCATTTTGCAAGAGCTGACGGCGAATGCTGTTCTGCAAGAGCTGAGGGCGAACGCTGAGGGCGAATGTTGAGGGAAAATGCTGTTCTGCAAGAGCTGAGCGCGAATGCTGAGGGCAAATGCTGTTCTGCAAGAGCATAGGGCGAATGCGCGCATGATATCAAACGTTAATGTAGCTATTGCGACAAATACGAAACAATAAAATCATTTTTATGTAGTGCGCATATAAGTTTCAAATTTTTATGCAGCGCACATATAAGTTTGGTATTTTTATGTAGTGCGAAAATAACTGTCGCTATACCGACGGCGGAAAAGGCGTCGCTATTAGGACGGGTGCCTCCAAACGTCGCAATGGTGACACCTAGACATTGTGTCGCAGTTGCGACGTTTAGAGTCGTCTCAATAGCGACGCTTTGGGCCATGGTGTTGCAATTGCGACGTCTTCCTTTAAACATCGCAATTGCGACATGTTTTTAAGTGTCGGTATTGCGACACTTTTCTATAGACGTCGGTATAGCGACGGTTTCGGGCGGGATGGAAAAAATTTGGGAAAATTTCCGACATTTGGTCAAAAGCGTCGGAAACAGGTGTCGGAATTTCCGCCAAATGTAGTAGTGTATGTAGAGCACTTTGTTAAGACCAACAGTGCGTTGGTTCTAGAGGACTCTCTGAAAAAAAAAATCAAACACACTACTTTTACTAAGACACATTCAAATGACTAAAAATAAGCCGGTAAAGTCTACTAGATGTTGATGGTCAAGGAAAAAACCACCAAGGATGATCTGTCAATCCCCAGTATGGTCGCCAATTTGTTTTACGAAAATCAAACCTACGGATAAGTATGCTTTCCATAAGTGTGTTGGTGCACTTAGAACAACATAAAGAAATATATATAACCTTTTCCTTAAAATGAATAGATAAAGGGAGGTAAACCTACTTGTAATATATTTTCTTTTCCTCGCCTCCCTTCGTCACTTTTGTAGCTCTCAATCGAAATTACTTGCTTGATTTATACCTGCAATGGAAAACAAAAGAAAGAAAAAAACATAAAGGCAATTAGATCTATTCAAGTTAAACAGATTGAATCAATTAAATTCATAAATACACATATAACATCATTTAAATGTGCATTATGAAAGGAACAAATGCCTTTATTATGAAGTAGAAGGAAGAGTAGAACCAGTTGATTGATTTGTTGTCACTCATCTAGATATAGTCCCATCCTCATCACATCTAGCATCAACAATCCAACAAAATCACAGTACATGCACAATACCTCCAAGAGCTATTATCATACCAACATAACTCTACTTAACACAAATTATTGCTCTCTTATGCACTATGATCAGTGCTTCATTTATAATTAGATGAAGGTAGTTTCACATAAATTAATCATTGAATGGCTTTCCTAAAAATGGATGAAGAGGTTTCCTTGTTTATGGGTATAGGAGGATAAGAGGTTTAATGGCTCCATGGTATGCATATTCGAAGCTATCAGATGAGGTGAAAGCTAGAACAAATTCTATAAGCCACTAGAGGTTGGGAAGGTTCCTAGAATCCAATGAGAAATTCGCTCCTAGTCGACCAACACACTCTAAAGTGGGCCTAGATCCTATGCAATGCAACCTTGAATGGGAGTAGATGCTCTGCAAAGCAGTTACAACTATCTAGGGGTGCGTTGATGGCTCAATGGGGCACTTCAACTGGCATCTAAGAAGTGAAACTTTCATGAAGGAAAAAAATCAATGGAATGACTTGTTTAGGGCATGTAGCAACTAATTTTGAGTATGATAGACCTTAATAGATACTGATCTATGTTTTGGGATGATTCCCAAATTGACCTGTAACAAACCCTCTCTGTTCTCGACCACACCCACTTGGAATTCATTCCGAGATGACATCAAGGAACATTATTACCCCGTGGGGAGCTATGAGGAAAATTACATCCAATGGATCATGCTGTGGTAGCAAAGGGATTAATAAGTGCACGATTGACGAATTTGTTCCATACCCTGTGCACAAAGCTGGGCATTAAAGATTCAGAGAAACATTGGGTGCTCAAGTACTGCAGTTGTTTGTACAAATAAATTTGGGAGGAAATGGAGTTTCTTGATATTACCTCGCTTGGCACAACATATCGATATGCTGCCAAGATTGAGCAAAAATTTAAGAAGAAGAAGTGATACTTTGGATCCATGAATCCAAAGCCAGGGAAAGGCGCCCCCAAACTGTAGAAACAAGGGGAAAATCCAAAGTGGGGCGACTCAAAACAACACCACAAATCCAAATAAGGACACGGGGAAGTGGTGTGAATTTCATAATAGCTCCACTCACAACACAAGTGAGTGTCGAGCCAAACAATCGCTGGCGGCTGAACTGAAGGCATCTGAATCAGATCCATGTTCTAATCCTGAGTCAAAACCGAATAAGGGGAATGACAAAGGTAAGAAAATTATTGATGCGGAACCCAGTGCCACTGTTGCCACCACCAAGTTCCAGAGGGAGGAGCCTGAGGATCCAGAGGAGGGGGAGCACCGCTTCCATTCCCAGATGTGGGTGAGGGGTTCTCCACTGCAATTTCTTGTTGATAGCAGAAGCCAAAAGAACCCCATTTCAGTAGAGTTAGTGAAGCGGTTCAGCCTACCGACCACAACACACATGCAACAGTATACCATCGGGTGGCTTCACCAAGGAAGATATCTTTGCATCTGCCATAACTGACACCCTTCGTACATCATCAAGCCCTTCACGGATGAGGTACTGTGTGATGTTGCTCCTCTTGACGTGTCTGATGTATTATTAGGCCAAACATACTTGTGGAAGAGACATGATGTGTATAAGTCTAGGCATCATTCTATTATTATTACTTTAGGAAATAAGTTGTATAAGATATCAGAGGTAGTACCACCTTATGCCATCTCTTTGAGTACTGCAAAGAGATGCAGTAAGATTATTTCCCAAACTAGGAAATTTGTTTTCATTACGATTCGCCCACAGGGCAAGAAGAAGATTGTGGCTGTAGCCTCCAAGCCGTGCTCCCCTAAAGGGAAAAAACAAATGGAAAAAGAGGTGGAAGAACACAAGGACATTTTCTCCTCACTCACAGAGGTTCCTCTACATTTTTAGGTCAAGCACTCCATTAATCTAACCCCAGGCGCGCCGCTGCCTAATGTTGCCATACCTCATACGACCACAAAGACAAAATCCACACATGCATAGTCTGAAGCTGATAAAGCAAATATATTTATTGAACACATTCAACACGCCCATCAGCAGGTCCATGACATCTTGGAGAAATCCAATACCAAGTACAAGTAGCGACATGATCTACATCGGGTACCACACAAGTTCCAGGTGGGTGACAAAGTTTCGCTACATTTTAAAAAGGAGCACCTCGTTGGGCCCTCCCGCAAGCTTCGCCCACTCCAATATAGGCCATATACCATCGCCAAGGAAGTAGGGGACAATTTATTTAAGCTCAGTATTCCACCATTCCTTGGTCTGCACCCAGTGTTTAATGTGGAATGCCTTCAACCCTACTTTCCACCTCCACTCGACACATACGACATGGAAGAAAAACTCACACCAACAAAGTTAAACCTAGAGTACATGGAACAAGCCACAAATGATTGGATCATGGACACACATTTCAAGAACACCTACTAGCAGAGGATCTAGCTATACCGTGTTGTCAAAAGACGACCAAGTCCTTCACCAGGGAAAGTGGTTCACCAGGGAATAGGTTCAATAGAAATTTTGCCACCTCATGGAGGCTCTACATGCAATGGGGGACATTTATTCCTAAGCGGGGAGGAATGATCTAAGTGGATATTGGTTCCCAATGACCTATTCCACCTAATTAGTTTCATCAATTTTCTTATTTACTATTTTTAGCAGTTTTTCAGGTCCTGAACTTCTAGAGTCGTTTTGAGGCGCCAAACGACGTTTTTTGGGCATGATTCCTCTAACAATTTCCTATAAATCTTGTTATAAGTTGTAGTCCTCATAGAGATATTTCCAACAAGGTATCACACTGTTCAAAATAGAAATAATATGACCAAGTTACGACTCTAGGAAGTTGGTTTCCCAACTAACCCCAACGGGGCCCATAAACTCTTAGTGTTACATCTACTTGGGTAATGGTTTTGGTTGTTTAGGAGGCTCTTATTGTTCAATAATAAAGAGGCCCTTGAGCGTCATTGTAACACAAATTTCAAATGTTTGTAGCCACCACATCTCTTCTTAGAGATAAGCTACCATCGTCGTAACTAGTTTATTTTTCATTCCGTCCGTAAGCATTTTTTAGCATTTATATTAATGAAATGAAGTTTTATTTCCACTACATCTCTTCATTTATGTGTATTTTGGTATTTCATTTTGTTCCTGCATAAATCTGGATCAATGGTATCAAAGCGGTCTACTCTTTCTCAATTTTTCTTTGCATGTCCCCAACGCAGTCGGGATATAAGGAGTTAGGGATCAATCTGGTTGAACCTTTGCAATATCAACCTCACAAACCTCGACGATCTCCCATGGCGGAAGAAAAGAAATATGAGGGAGAATAAGATCCTATCAAAATATTTCTTGAGGAGGCCCTCTAGAAACAAAGGAACCCGATGATGGATAATTTTGTCCAAATCCTTCAACGACTACCCATTGGTGGTGCATTTTCATCCAAAAGCCACTCTAGAGGTGCCACCTCTTTCAATGTACAGGTCAAATTCGACATTCCTTGAGGAAGCCCTCAAGAAAAAAAGGAACGCGATGGTGGATGACTTTTCCCAGATCCTTCAACGACTACCACATGTGGCGCATCTGCATCCAATAACCACTGTGGAGGTGCCACCCCTTTCAAGGTACAAGTCAACTTTGACATTCTTGTATATGAAGGCCAAAATGATGCAGACACCATATATGTATGGTTGAATTTGTTGGAAGGGTATTTCTCGGTTCATGATTTCTCCGATCGAGAAAAGGTTACTTTTTCACTCCTCAAAGCTGCCCCCCATGTCAAAGACTAGTGGGAAACCTATGTGAGAAAAAGGACTAAAGGGAACCCTCTCTGTTCTTGACTGCACCCACTTGTAATTCTTTCCAAGACAGAATCAAGGAACATTATTACCCTGTGGGGAGATATGAGGAAAAGTACATCCAATGGACCACAAATCCAAATAAGGACACAGGGAAGTGGTGTGAATTTCATAAATTCTCCACTCACAACACAAGCGAGTGCCAAGCCAAATAGTCGCTGTTGAAGGAACTGATGACATCTGAATCATATGCATGTTCTGATTCTGAGTCAAAACTGGACAAGGGTAATGACAAAGGGAAGAAAATCATTGATGTGGAACCCAATGCCATCATTTCCACCACTAAGCTCCAAAGGGAGAAGCCTGAGGATCCATAGGATGGGGAGAGCCTCTTCCATTCCCAGATGTGGGTGACTTTTTCTCCACTGCAACTCCTTTTCGATAGCAGAAGCCAAAAGAACCTCATTTCAGTAGAGGTCGTGAAGCGGCTTGGCAGCCCACCTGCAGCCATATACCATCGGGCGACTTCACCAAGGAAGAGATCTCTGCATCTTCCAACAACTTCGCCTTCTGTACAACATCAAGCCCTTCACAAATGAGGTATTGTGTGGCGTTGCTCCTCTTGACATGTCTGATGTATTATTAGGCCAACTATACTTGTGGAAGAGACATGTTGTATATGAGTCTAGGAATCATTCTGTTATAATTTCTTTAATAAATAAGTCGTATAGGATACCTGAGGTAGTACTGCCTTCCGCCATCTCTTGGAGTACTACAAAGCAATGTAGTAAGATTATTTCCCAAACTAGGAAATTTGTTTTCATTACGATTCGCCCACAGGGCAAGAAGAAGATTGTGGTCGCAGCCTCCAAATAGTGCTCCCCTGCATGACAGTAGCAAATGGACAAATACATGGAGGAATACAAGGACATTTTCTCCTCACCCATAGAGGTTCCTCTACACTCTTAGGTCAAGCACTCCATTGATTTGACCCCAGGCGCGCCACTGCTTGATGTTGCCATACCTCATGCGACCACATAGACATAATCCACACATGCACTGTCTGAGGCTGATAAAGCAACCATATTTATTGAACACATCCAAAACATCCTTCAGCATATCCATGACATATGGGATAAATCCTATACCAAGTACAAGCAGCGACATGATCAACATCGGGTGCCATACAAGTTCCGGGTGGGCGACAAATTTTGGCTACATTTGCAAAAGGAGAACCTCATTGGACCCCACCGTAGGCTTCACCTGCTCTGATATGGGCCATACACCATCACCAAGGCGGTAGGGGAAAATTCCTTTGAGCTCAATATTCCACTATTCCTTGGTTTTCACCTAGTGTTCAATGTGGACCGCCTTCAGCCCTATTTTCCACCTCTACTAGAAACATCCAACATGGTAGAACAATTGACACCAACAGAGTTAAACCTAGACTACATGGAATAAGTCACAACTGATCAAATTATGGACACACATATCAAGAACACCCACCAACAGAGGATCCAGCTATACCGTGTTGTCAAAGCATGCCAACTCCTTCACTAGGGAAAGTGGTTCACTATGGACCAAGTTCAACAGAAATTTCCCCACCTCATGGAGGCTTTGCAGTAAATGGGGACCATTTCTTCCTAAGGGGGGAGGAATGCCTCGGGTGGATATTGGTGGCCAACCACCTATTCCACATAATCGATTTCATCAGTTTTATTATTTACTATTTTTAGAAGTTTTTCGGGTCCTAAACTTCTAGAGTGATTTTGAGGTGCCAAATGATGTTTTTTTGGCATGATTTCTCTAGCAGTTTCAAATAAATTGCATCAATAGTTGTAGTCGTAGGATATATATTCCCAATAATGTATCATATGCGTAAAACTGAGATAATATGACCAAGTTACTACCCCAGGAAGTTGGTTGCCCAACTAACCCCAACGAGGCCCATAAACTCTTGGTGTTACATCTCCTCGAGTAATGGTTTTGGTTGTTTAGGGTTTTCTCTTATTGTTCAATAATAAAAAGGTCGTTTAGATTCATTTTAACACAGATTTTAGAGGCCTGTAGCCACCACATCTCTTCTCAGAGATAAGCTACCAGAACCCTAGCTAGTTTATTTTCCATTCCATCTGTATGCATTTTTAATAATTTATATTAATGGAATGAAGTTTTATTTCTATTGCATCTCTATATTTAGGTGTATTTCTATATTTCATCGTGTTGCTACAATATAAATCAAGATTATCCTTTAGGATGCATCCACATGAATTACAGTGATTCATAGTATACATTTTCCACTTAAAGTTACCTTATTCTTGAAAAATGGTTTGAAAACTATATTGAAATTAAGATTGTGGTTATATGGTTCTCAAGATTAATTTTAGATATGTGCACAAAATTTTATTTCTGATTTTTCTCAAATGTAGGGAAAAAATATCAAGAATATCAAATAGCCAATTCTTCAAATTCCAACTCGTTCCATATTGTTGATCATAGTTTTTCAGGGATTTCTCCCCTTCCATCGCCAGTAAGTTCAGATTTTATTTATATTTCAATCATCTTGTTGACACCTAATATTTGGGATTAGGTAAACTGATCTAAATATTGTAAATAGTAAAACTAAAAGGAAGTTGGAAGACGAAGAGACAATGGTAGATGAAACCCAGTAGTATCCCTCTCCTTGTATATTTTCATATTCTCCTTTAATGCAAATCAATTCAAATTTGTGGAGTTTCTCCTGGCCTGACATGGTATCAGACCCAGCTCCCAAAATTAGTTTTTGTGCTATAACTCCTATCATTTTTCTGCCATATAATGTCCCTCTGTGAAACTTGAAGTAATTAATTCTCCATGAATTTATTAATCCTAGTAATATTATATGTGAATGGTTGAAGATTTACATATGTGATGAAAATTTTAATTTTGCAGTGCGCTATATTGGATACCAAAACAACGTGTTATGAAATCTAACATTGAGTTATAGAGTATTTTTTTGTGTGTGTGTGTTGAATCATTGGCTCAAAGCATGAAATAAATGTGTTTATTAAATATTTTGAGTGCATCTCTATGCATTGAGCCTG
The DNA here is from genome assembly GCA_034641835.2 of Pinus albicaulis. Classification (NCBI taxonomy): domain Eukaryota; kingdom Viridiplantae; phylum Streptophyta; class Pinopsida; order Pinales; family Pinaceae; genus Pinus; species Pinus albicaulis. The sequence goes on along the minus strand of CM076579.1, from coordinate 537,406,716 downwards.
CGCCACTCTGAGTGAGGAGTACTATGAATTCAAAGTTGAAGCCGAATTTGAAGTTGTCTAGTCTACGGATTCTGAAACAACCAAGTTATGTGATCTTTTAAAGTATATTGTGAAATTTTATTTGCAATTATTCTCTATTATATTTTTCCTATGGTCATTGTTATCCTCTCTCATTGTGTGTTTGAGCTAGGAATTAATTTCTAGTTTGTTTATTAAATGTGGCATATGTGTCGGGGGTCATTTCGTTAGATATGAGCCTAAGTCTGGTGCCCCTGTTCTGCGTTGAATGGTATGCCTGGGTTCAATTCTTAAGTGCATTGAAAGGCATATTATTTGGCACATTGAAAATTTTATGGCATATGAAAGGATATAAAATGCGTTTATTTTTTAAGATGGCACATATATATATGTGTGTGTGTGTGTGAGGATTTAAATTCCATAGTACTTGAATGTATATTAGAATGTAAGTGGTATTAAAGACATAATATAATGAAGATTAAAGTGTATGTATGGAGGTATATTGATGATCTTTTGAAGACATATTTTGGGCCCAATTCATATTTTATGATGCATTCACTCGTCTCCATTGTCAGTGTAGTTATCTATGGCAGAGAGAACTATCATGAGTGGTCCTCAAAGATAAAACATACCTTGATTTTCAATGAGTTGTGGAAAGGGTTTTGTGAAGAAGGAGACAATGCACCTGAAACTCCTACTTCCGAAAAAGATCTTTCCATTTGGGAAAACAAGAACAACAAGGCATACGCCTTGATTGTAGCGTCAATAAATGAAGAGGTGATTCTTAATATTTCTCCATTTTCAAAGTCCTTTTAAGCCTCAAAGAATTTGAAGGAATTGGATGAATCACACACTGAACTTGAATTTGTTCAATTGATGATCAGGTTGTTCAATATTGAGTTGAAAAATGATGACCCTCTTGCCTTAGAATCACAAGTAAGATCCATTATGCATGACATAAAATCCAATGGTGTTGAAATAGATATTCCACCTATAGCTTATGTCAAGGCACTATATCCCACCAATTCACATTATCTTGACTCATTGCGATCAAGTGGAAACTTTAAGGAAATTACATTTGACTCCCTTGAAAAGAATTTTGTTGAAAGAGAGAATTTTTTTGGGAAAAATAAAACTCCTCGGTCTTATAAATAAGTTGTGTGACCTACACAAAAATATAATAATTATGCACAATATTATTCTAGAGGAAGATGTGGTTGAAGAGGAAGAGGAAGGAATAATTTTATAGGCAGGGGGGCATAATTCCAAGGAGAAAGGTTCTATCTCCATTGCATGTGATGCAATAGAGATGGACATGATGCTTCCATGTGTAACCTTCCTTGGGATAGAATTGAGTGAGAAAGAAATGAAGGAAAAATTAAAATACCTAACCAAGGAAAAGGTAAAGCACCTGAGTCCGCTCATTATGTTGTGGCACATTGAAACATTAGAGTAACTGAAAACTTATTCAATGCTTCACTCGCTTCATGGAAAGATTCTTGGTTTCTTGATTCAGGAGAAACTTGCCACATGAATTTCAAAATATATTTATTTGAATAATTAATTGGTATTTTTGATGGAGCAATATACTTTGCATACAATTCAAAAATCAAGCCATCAGGGCCACCATCAAGCTCAAACTGCCTGGTCTTCCTGAATTTATTCTACATGATGTTCTATACCTATCAGAGCTGAGGAGAAAATTATTGTATTTGGTCCACATTCGTTAGCAAGGAAACTCAGTTCACATATTTGATGGAAAGTTTGAGGTAAAAAAAGTAGCATATCACTCACTTTTCATGTTCGGGATAGAAGGAGAAAGACTTCTGAAACTGCAAGGAATATTTTCTCATGCACATAAATTTTCATACAGTTCTCACTATGATGAAGGTACATTTCCATAGGGTTTTTTATGGCATGCTATATTTGGATATCTAAACAATGAAAACCTTTGTTTGTTGACGAAAAATGATGTTATTGATTTTCCTACAATTCCTAGGAGACTTAAACAATGTGATGCTTGTATCTTAGGAAAGCATAAAAACAATTTTTTCATGATTCTCATTCTAGAGCACATAGAAAAATTGAGCTTATTAATTCTAATTTATGTGGCCCAATGCCTATTCCTTTTGCAAATGGTAATAAATATATGATGACATTTACTGATGACTACATCAGAATGTGTTGGGTTTATTTATTGATGAACAAATATGAAGCTTTTAAAACATTCAAGAATTTTCATGCATGGATTGGAAATGATGCACAACCTCATATTGGTATGTTCGATGATGTTTTTCAAGAATGTTAAACCGATTTTTTGGGCTGATGCAGTTTTATGTGTTGTGTATATAAAGAATAGGTGTCCAACTAATACTATCAAAAATAAGTATCCCTATGCAATGTGGTATATCCACATTCCTTCGGCGAGGCATCTCAAGGTTTTTGGTTCCTCCTATTACACCTTGATACATAAGGAAGAAAGAAACAAACTCGGAGCAAGGAGTCATAAATGTATCTTCCTATGGTACTCAAATAACTCTAAAGCATGTAATATCTATGATGAAGTGAATAAGAAGCTTATAATATCTAGATATGTGATCTTTCTTGAATATTTCAAGACTGACATTATTTTTTAGTGACAACTTGATCGCTTGGATAGATTCAGACATGCAAAGTCTTTTCAAGAGTTTGATAACGAGATTCCACACCTTGAAGGGGGGATCTCTATTGAGAAATCTAGGGCATAGAGTATTAGATGATTTCTCTTCTTAGATAATTTCTTGTGAATTATTTTTACTTCTTAGATTAGGATCTTCTTTATCAAACAACTACCAATGCATAAAAATAAAGAGACAAGAGATAAAAAATGTAGGCTATCATCCAGGGCCAAAACCTCTCCCACTTGAGTGGAAAACCCGAACAAATTCATATTCTTATAAAGATTCCAATTGACTAATGCCAAGACCAATACCCTTGACCTATTTTCCACTACAAGACCAAGACACAAAGCTTCCTTGATGAATTCCTTCTTTCTTGCGTCAACAATAATCGCCTTCTGCTTCTTCCTTCTTCTCAGATTCTCTTCAACTTTGGATGCTTCAGACCTTCACTAGTTTCAGCCTCCTTGAATTATACCTTCCTTGCTTGGTGATTCCTTCTAGTTTTCCACAACTTTATCTTAACATTTCCCTACATCCAACTCAGTTTCTCAATATGACTGTAATTATTTTAGGTTCCTATTGTTGAAACATTATTCTTACTTCCTCACACGTGCAGAGGAAAAAAAACCCAAATCAAACTTGAAAAGAAGCTTGATTGATACTCTTTTTCCTTCGCTTGATAAAAGGCTTCATTATTGAACTTCACACCTATTTCTGTTGCAGAACTTCGCTGAAACGACTTGTTTTCCCTCGCACTTATTTAACCATGGACCCTTACCAAAAAATGCTTCTGTAAAATTCTATGTTCTGAGATTAGGCCGAGTTTCCTATTTATAGTGGTTGGAGTCTCATAATTAGCCGACATGACTTATGTTGAACCAACGTGTCCTTTTATGAAAATATTATTATTTCTTTGAAACAAACCTATAGGAGGATGCTAGGGCTTGTCTTGGAGGGTTGTTTGACACTTCTATTGACTCATAAAAAATATAATATGCCCTAGAAGGGTCCTTCATACACGACATAGGATAAATTTTAATTTTATGACTAGATGACTCAATACTAAAGGCTCATAATGGGAGCCATTACTAAAATAAAATTCCTTGCTCATGAAACCCATGAGAAAAGCATTACGATAATTTTATTTTTCTTTATTTTCATCAATTACATAAAATAAAAATTACACATGTCATTATGAAGACCGAACCTAGTTACCTTTCAACACCCCCTCTTAACTAGGGAGTTATTCATAATGGTACTTGGTCATTCCCAATCTGAAGAATTTCTTATAAGAAGAATCTGATTAGTAACCCATCTATATAGCATCATATCAACCAATATTGTCACATATAAAGGCCTTGAATAAACAATATATCTCTCCACGAGATCTGAGCACAATGATGGTGAGACCAATGATGTATAGAAACCCTCATCATTGTTTCTCTCAGAACATACCCCGCCCTGGTTCTCAGGGTGTGTTCCATCATGACTATTCTTATCTCGAATTCCCAGTCTTGAACTACTACTCTTATCTTGGATGCCCTAATACATCCTCAAAGAGCATCAGATGCCAGATGCTTACCCAATCCTCCATTTGGCCTTCCCAAGTGAAGACAATAATTATGTGTCTATCTCTCCTTATTAATTAGGGAGGACATATCTATTCCAGTAAAGGAATGTACTCATTCCTACAGAAGGAATGTACCTAAGCTCTCTCTTGGCTTAGGAATTTCCAAGTTTCTTCCAAGTAAGAAACTTGTTTCCAGGCTCCCTCTTAATTAGGGACCTGCAACAGCTCCTCAAGTGGAGATGATGGGACAACCAACCACTTGAAGAACTATGTTAACACAGTTATATTCTTAATAGTCATGAGTGTGTTTTAATTTTTTTTTTTTTTAGGATAAAATTTTGTAAATTTCAAAAAAAATTATAACATTATCGGAAGTTTCGGTAGCGTCTATTTTAGCCCTATCAGATAGTATGTTTTAATTCTATTTTATGTATGTTTTTCCTTTACTCGATGCTACTTGAAGTTTAGGTAACCTCCCCTAATTTTTTTTAAAATAAAAAAGTGCATCTACTTTTGAGTTAGCCACGTGTTCCCGTCATCAATAAATTTTTAAACCTAGCCATGTCACGTGATAGGAAAGGTTTACGCTTGAATGGTGTTGAGTTAAGTTGTGGTGACACATAGAGTGTTAGGTGTCAATCCGCAGTTAAGAAGAACCAACCGCTGTTTTTCCTCTTTGTTAGCCCGAGTCATTGTATCCACATGTCAAGGTGCGTATTTATTATTAGAAATTAGTCGTGGATCTACGGTTTAATGTGATGACCATTTGGTTAATCATGCATGGGTGCTGCCCGAATTTTAGGCCTCCCATAAAATACGATGGAGGTGACTGCTAGCTCCAATATCGCTCAACTTCAGCCACCTATAGTGGAGAATCTGAAACAAAGCACACAAACAAAGATATCATGAAGTGTGTTATACGGTCCAAGATATTTCTCATTATGAAAATATTTTATGCATGGATAAGTAAACCAACATATCATTTTAAATCACCGAAAGAAAGGGAAAGAAATCAGTTTTCGAATTCGGTTGTTGGTGAATGAGAAATTCCAGTGAGAAGCTTGAAGAGGGAGACTTAGTTTTCAGACAATTTGCATTAAAGATACAACAACACCTATTAAGTAAGATTTCCTAATCCTGACACATATTAGATTATAGTTGACAACCTTTTTTTGTTGTTGAACATGAGTAAGAAAGGAGGAAAACTAAAACATATTGAACCTTAAGGAGCTGATTTAATAGATGCAAATCTGAATGTGAGAAGGCCTTTTGTACAGGCTGGGTGGTATCCATTTTTTTCAAGGTTAGGAAGCTCTCATATAGGAGTAGCTAAAGAATTTTCTCTCTCATTCGATGGATAAGAAGCAAACTTTTTTGGCCTCAGACTGTAGGTATCAACAGAGTCCATTGCTGAATCTTTCCACCTTCCAAAGGAAGGAGAAAAATGGTTCAAAATCCAAGCTATCACTGGAAGAGACCTCAACAGCTTCATCAAGGATGAATACAGAGACCCTAAATTGGCTAAGGGGATTCCTAACAGTTATCTCAAGGATGAATGGGCTAAAATTTTCAAGCTCATCAAGATATACCTTACTTGTGAGAGGAGGTATACTGTTGTTTTTATGTATCACATGAGGTTTTTGTTTCACATTGCAGGTATGAAGACCCTCAATCTACCTTTCTTTCTACTAAAAATATTGAATAAGATGTCAGATAGGATACAAACCCATGTAGCAACTTCACAATATAGCATTTATCATCAGGCTCTTATCAAGGTGTTGGTTGTTGAAGAACTCAGAAAAATAAACCAGTCATGGGAGCACTTCCTATTTTACAGGGCAGGCCAACTTGCACCTACATAGAACATTCCTACTCAACAATCTATAACCTCAAAAAAATATTCTCAACCTTCCAAGTAGAAGGGAAAAAGTAAAAAACCAACTACTTCATTAGTTGGTAAGAGGACTAAAACAGAAGCAAAGAAAGAGAATATCTACAAGAAGGCTAAAGGAAAAAAGGAAAAAGGCTCCCCCAACCAAAGTTGAAGAGAAGTTGGAGAAAGGAGAAGGTTCATCTACCAACAAGCACAAATCAATAAAGATTGTGCCTCCTATTTCTCCTTTTCCCAAGGTTTATGCTAGAGCACGAAAAGGAAATTCTGTAGTTGCAGAAAAACCAAAAGAACAGGTGCTGCTAGATGTTTCAGAAGAAAAAATTTAGCAAAAGGTTCAGAAGGAATATCAGCCCACCAAATCAAATGGTGAGCTTCTAGAGGATGCAGGGTATGATATACGTAGCAAGAGAAGACAAAAATATGCAAAACAAGTTGTTGGTAGCATAAAAAGACATACAGGAGCCAGAAACAAATTTAGGTTGAAAACTAAAGCCCTGCATAACCCAAGTTTGTTGACAGAAGTTATAGATATTGAGAGGCAATCTAAAGGGTTACAAACTGTATCTCCTTCAATTGTAGCGTCTAGTGGGTCCAAGAATAAATATAAGGGTAAAGCCCCTTTAGACCAGCAAACAGGATCCTCTAAAAGAAGAAAAATTCAGAAGAGAAAAAGACCATTGCAAAAGCGACAACCACTAGGACCACAAGGTCAAAATCAACAGTTGACAGAAAAAAATATTTGGACAAGCTTGCAGAAGTTGTAGCTCATATGGAGGAGAGAAAAAGGATGTCCCAGTAAAATACCTTTTTGCCTGCTAGTTATATTTTTTGAACAACTTGATTTTCAAAATGTTTAAGTCTGCACATGGTTTTTCAAGTATCTTGTTGTGAATTTTTGAAAGGAAATAGAGCACTACTGAAAATTTTGGTAGCATTAATTTTTTTGCGCAGTTACAGGTTTTTACCAGAAGTTCCGGTAGCATCTGTTTTAAATTATTTTTTATAGTTGTCAGCAGAATTTTCGAGCTAGTCGAAGAATGATAAGGACTCCTAACGATATGGACATGTGAAGTGATGGTTGATAAGTGTTTTTGAGGTTGTTAAAAGTAACATTTAATGAAGACACATGGGTTTTAAAGAACCAAGTTCATGGAGAGACAAATTAGCAGAAAAGGAGGCAGGTTTCCATCACACTCAACATAACAGTTCGAACTATCTTCTTTCTTCCTATCTAAATCTGTCCTGTTAGTTATATTTTGATAGGATATGCCTTTAATGTCCTATAACTCCTATGTAATTTGAGGAAGAGTGGATCCTTATTTTTAGGAGAGATGGATTTGGTGCCTCTCTCTATATAAATATCATTTGTAAATGCCATTTCAGGGTGGGATTTTGAGTCGACCTAAAGACTTTTCATAATAAATAAAAATCATTTTTTCACTTCATGGTGGAGGATTTTTTGTTTCAAGGACTATCTAATGTATGGTGTGTTTCTCTTGTTATTTCTTTCATCTGATTTATGAGTTGCAACATCTAGAAAAGTATGAGTAAGAGAACTGTTAGAGGATCTAATAGTTAATTATCTACTATTAGTTTTCTGCAAATCATCTATATTTTTTGTATAGCATGTTAGTGAAGGTTTCATGAAGAATTTATGAAATTCTCTATGCATATATTCTACTTTCTAAATGTTGTTTCCTTTACATAAAACAAACTTTATGTAAAGGCCACTCTTGTAGCTGTGTGACTGATTTAGGATATGCATATTTCTTAGATTGAGTACCAACTATTTATCATATTTCATCTGTCACAATCTACTCCCTATACTACAAGTTTATCCATACAATTTATACTTGCCACAACTTGCCAAATGCATGAAAGTTGAAAAGAGTAAAAGTCATTTCAAACTCTTTAAGAAGCCATCCCACCATTCAAAAAATTTTACTTTGAAATGAACTTTGATGTGTAAGGTTTACTCCTTTGTAGTCAAGAAGTGACTCCTTGCGCTAACAAACTCCTCTTCACAGTGTCATGAATTTTTTTTCGTTATCTAGGAGTCTTCATGTTTGGTACTTCTACATAGGGCACCAACCATCCATCACTTTCATCCATGATTCAGCCATGTCATCATTGGAAAGTGATCCATTAGTCCATATTTGGCCTTCCTTCATGCCATGTTGCTTTCTTCATGCCATTTTTACTTAAGGATATTTCATTCTACTATATGTGCATCAGTGGTGGAAGACATCCATAGATCTTCCCTTGGCAGCTCTGCAAAAACCCATCCATAAATCAAAATAAAGGAATGAACATTAAAATAAACATTGCCTTTATGATGGTCTTTCATCATGACATATTCTAGTTTGTATCAACATCCTACATATATATTGCCACATCTCCCAAATACACATATATTTTCAAGGGCCTCTTTTTTTTTCCAGACTCCATCATAGTCTTCATATCTTCCATGGAGATATCCTAGTCAAATCTTCTTGGTATTTCGGATGTTGATTTCCTTTACCATGGTTGCATATTCCATATTATCTTCCTTCCTTTCTTCGCACATGAAATTCATAGGAGCTTCCAATCAGATTTATTCAATTGTAGTCAACCACCCCATACTTCATATGAGGACATTTTATATTGATTTCATCTAGTGACTATGTGACCCATGCATTCATGCATTCCTTTGAGGGAGGAGATCCTTACTTTTGATAATTCTCCCAAGATAGAGCATTGATCCATGTTACCTGTAGCCATATGACATGAATTCCACAATATCAAATGTAAGCATACATACCACATTTTCCTTTGGGTCGTCCAGACTTCCTGCAACAACTTCCTTGACTAAAATAGCTTCAATCCCTTGAATTTATTCACTTCTATGTCATCATACCATCATCCCATAAATTCCACAAGATTGTAATTCTTAATGAAATAATTGCTTTCCTCATTATCGATGAACCTTTCAAACAAGATTCCATCAGATAATCTTGATGATATAAAGTATCCCCATTAGCATATGTTTCCTTTTGACAAATGTATGACTAAACTTGTACTAGATGACCTTGCCACTTATGTTTTCGATGATATTCCCAAGATATATATCCTTGAATTCCATAGATTCTAACCATATTTAATGCTTTTTTATGATGATGTGTCGAGCTCTTTCTTTCAATGCTTCCATGATTCCTTGATGCATCCCATTATTTTACTTAGTGGATGATGATAACCATATCTTACAATAGAATACTTTAGGAATCTAAAATAACTTAGGTGAGAAATACTATCTCATTCATAGTCGATATCTGTTACTTCCTCTATCTTGGGCATCTTCTTTTCAGCTTCCTCCACTTCTTCGGTGATATGAGATTCTTCTCTTCCTCTTTTGTTATTTTCCTTCTTTAGCTTAGGACAATCTCTTTTGTAGTGTCCATATTCTTGACACCCATATCATTGGATTTTTTCCATGTTCTTTTTCTTTTTCCGAGGATAAAACTTTTCAAATTTTCCCTTTCCTCTTGTCATTGCATCATAATTTTGATTTTTCTCACCTGATCCCACATCAGATTTGGCCTTTATTCTAGATTATTTAATATTGAATAGTGACCATAGATCCTGGAATGGAGTAGCTTATTTATTCCCATAAACACTTGAAGTAAATTTACCCCGCTCCTTCGGTACTGAATTTAATATAGTCATTTCACTATCATACATGACTTATCCGAGGTCTTGTAGTTGATACTGGATCTCAGATATCCTCATAAATTATGAGGCTATTCCATCTTCCCTAGACATATCAAGCTTGTATAGTTCTTGTCTTAATGAGATGACTTCTCTACCAGTGCTTACAAAATACAACTCTACTAGTTTGTCATAGATTTATTTTTATGCTTTGAGTTTAGATACATATGGGATGAGGGGATCTTTGATGAATTCTATCAGAATCCTTTGAGCCCTAGCTTCCCCTTTCATATACTTGGAAAGAGATTGAGCATCTTCCTCTCCTAGTTTTGTGATAGGTCCTTTGAAATGATCCATGACCTCATTTTCAGTGAGATTTAGATTTTTCCTTTTCTTCCATGCAATATAGTTTGAATCCTTAACCAATTTGTTTGTTTTCTTGCAAAAAGAAACTTTTACAGATTAAGATAAGGTCATATACTTACTTGATAGGATGCTCATTTATTCTTGTGGATTCCTTGATGTTGACGATAATATAGAGGATATAAAAATTCTCCTTAATGAAGGTAGTTTTCTTCAAGAATGATCCTTGATCCCACGAAGAGTGAGTTGACACCCCCTTTTGATATAACTTCCTTTTAACTTGAGCAGATGTAGGGTTTTTTCCTTCTCCCTCTTGATGATGACCCCAATACTCCTTTGTAGAATTATTTTATCTGAGGTGATGACATCAATATGATATTTGATTTTATTCCTTCATTGAAATTTTATCCTTAAGTATCCCTTGATAAAATTCCCTTCCTTGAATTAGTCAGGTTAGCTCTGATACAATGTTGAGAAATATAGGGCATCGAGTATTAGGTGATTTATATTCTTTGATAACTACTTGTGAATTATTTTTACTTATTATATTAGGATCTTATTTATTAAACAAATACAAATTAATAAACATAAATATACAAGATACATAGAATGTAGGCTATCATCTAGGGTCAAAACCTCTTCCACTTGAGAGGAAAACCCAAAAAAAATATTCTTCTTATAGAGATTCCAATTGACGAATACCAAGACTAAGACCCTTGAACTATTTTCCACTCCAATACCAAGACACAAAGCTTCCTTGATGAAGTCCTTCTTTCTTAAGTCAATGATAGTCAACCTTCTGCTTCTTCCTTCTTCTCGGCTTCTCTTCAACTTTGGTTTCTTTAGACATTTACTAGTTTTGGCCTCCTTGAATTAGACCTTCCTTGCTTGGAGATTCCTTCTAGTTTTCCATGAATTCCTCTTAACCTTTCGCTACTTCCAATTCGTATACTCAATAGGATTACAATTCTTTTAGGTTCCTTCTACTGCAACAACATTCTTAATTCCTCACATGTGTAGAGGAAAAACAACCCAAAATAGACTTGAAAAGGAGCTTCGTTGATAATTTTTTTCCTTCGCTTGATAAAAGGATACCTTAATGAAATTTGTACCTTAGAACCTTACAGAAAAATGCTTCTTTGAAATTTTGTGTTCTGAGATTAGGTCGACCTGCCTATTTATAGTGGTTGGAATATCATAATTAGCCGACATGACTTCTGTTGAACCGACGTGTCCTTTTTATGAAATTTTTATTATTTTTTTGATGTTGGCCTGTAGGAGGATGCTATTTCTTTTCTTGGATGGTTGTTTGAAACTTATATTGACTCATACAAAATATAATATGCCCAAGAAGGGTCCTTCATACATGACATGGACTAAATTTTACTTTTATGACTAGATGACTCAATCCTAAAGGCTCACAATGGGAGCCATTAATAAATTAAAATTCCTTTCTCATGAAACCCATGAGACAAGCATTACAATAATTTTATTTTCTTTCTTTTCATCAATTAGATAAAATCACAATTACACATGTCATTTTGAAGATTTAACGTAGTTACTTTTGAACAATCCCTATACTAGATCAATCTATGCCAATCTTCTTCTGAAGCACTCTCTCCCCTGCATGAAGTTCTAACAACTAATAAAACTTTAAGTGATTTTATTGATAGAATTGCCCCATCTTATTTAATTGAGTAGCCTAGGCCATCTCATATTGGTCCTAAAAAATGGTTGAAAAAGACACTTGAAAGTGTGCATCCTGATGAGGCTGGAAACACATGAACAAGAAGATATGTTAGACAGAATGGAGGTGATGTAGAAAATATTGCTTCACCTGTTGATATGGATGTTTTTTACGATTGTGAACTGAATTTGTCTACATATTTTGAACCAAATTCCTTCAAAGAAGCCACTTCTCATGATGAATGGAAAAAAGTGACGCATAAAGAATATGATGCTTTGATAAAGAATGAAACATAGAAGTTGGTTGATCCTCCATTGGGAACCAAATCAATAGGCTGAAAGTGGGTCTTTAAGAGCAAGTATAAAGCATATGGCTCACTTGATAAGAACAAATCTAGGCCTATGGAAAAAGGTTTTGCATAGAAGGAAGGGGTCGATTATGAGGATACTTTCCCCCCCACAAAAAATGGGCTACCATCGAGACACTCTTTGCCTTGGCAGCTCAAAATGGTTGGAAATTCCATCAAATGGATGTAAAAACTAATTTCCTGAATGGAGATATTAAAAATAATGTTTTTATGTCCGAACCAGAAGGATTGTTGTGAAGCGTTGGGAACACAAAGTATGCAAGCTTGTAAAATCCTTGTATGGCCTCAAGCAAGCACTGCGAGCCTGGTATGAGAAGTTAATTGAGCATCTTCTAAAACTCAATTTCAAACATTATGATCTTCATGATGTTACTATGTTTGTCAATAAAGTTGGAAAAATAATTATGTATCTTATGGTGTATGTAAATGATATTTTGATGACAGGGAACAATGAGAGCTACATTGCATCCATAAAGAAATAACTGAGGAAATGTTTTGAAACGATATATTTGGGTTATTTTCCCTACTATCTTGGTATTCAAGTAACTAAACATTCAAATTTTATCATAAGAATTACATTAGAGATCCGTTTTACGGGTTCGGAATGGTTGAGTGCAATCCTTTGACTACTCCAATGGAATAAAAATTTAATCTCACATCAACTGAAGGAAAAGAATTCGAAGATGCAACAAAGTACAAAAAACTCGTAGGAAGTCTCAACTACCTAACTAGTACCCGATCAAACATTTAATTTGTTGTTGGAATCATCTCAAGTTTTATGCAGAAGCCTTGTGAGGGTCACTGGTCTGATGCAGAAATAATTCTAAAGTACTTGAAGGTAACTCAAGACTTTGGACTCAAGTATACACAGGTGGATAACTTCAGCTTTATTGGATACTATGATTCAGATTTCAATGGAGATAAAGAAAATAAAGTATCTACTTAAAGTTATTTTATGATTCTTAGATCATGAGTTGTCTCCTAGAGGTCATGCAAACAACTAGTTTCGGCAGATTCCACAACTAAAGAATAATATATGGTAGCAGCTGAATAAACAAAGGAAATTGTGTGGCTCAGAAAAATTCTAGAATATTTGCAGGAGAAACAAGTGCATTCAACTCCTCTTTTGATTGACAACACTTTTGCAATAAAGTTTGCCCAAAACCCAAAGTTCCATGATCAAACCAAGCACATCAATACAAAATACCATCTTATTTGATATCATGTTGAGGCTAAAACAAACCACCTATGACATTGTTCCACAAATGAGCAGATTGTAGATGTATTCACCAAAGCGCTTGGAAGGGAAAAGTTTGAAAGATTTAGAATGATGCTTGGAAGCACCAACATCCCTTCAGATTAAGGGGGTGAATGTTGACACCTAATATTTGGGATTAGGTAAGCTAATGTAAATATTGTAAATAGTAAAAATAAAATGAATTTGGAAGACGAAGAGACGCTGGGAGATGAAACCCAATAATCTCCCTCTCCTTGTATATATTCATATTCTCCCTTAATGCAAATAAATTCAAATTCGTGGAGCTACTCCTGGCCTGACATATCTAAATTTTTTTCATCCATGTCAATTTGAATAAAAATGTATCCAAATTTGCAATATCCTGATTCAGAATCGGGTTCAAATGCAGAAAATATTCCCCCATTTAAAAAATGTTGGAAGCTCTTATTAGGAGAAACATATGAAAATAAGTTGGTAGATGAAAATGGACAACCTCTTCATCCTTCCAGTTGGAACATGGCATCTTCCAACTGCAATCCTGGATCAATAATTGTAATAATTGTTTGGTATAATGTAATTTCAACAAATCAATTTCATTGACGTGCTTAATAATATCATTGATATTGTACTAACAACGTTCAATATTTTTTGAAATTAGGATTCTAGTGTTGATGAGTGACCCAAATACCATCTTCTGGTGCACCCAAATACAACGTTAACTCGAGAGAATACCACATTAAGAGAAAGACTCAAAGAGGAAGCATACAAAGAATGGTTGAATCAGCCACCTATTCAATTCCCACTACGTCAATATTCACCAATTAGGAATACTACAACAACAATAGTTCTTCATCACAAGTTAGAAATGGAGGTAATCAAATAGAGGTTGGTATGGATGATTACTTATTGGATATGACTACCATGGAAGAAATTTTGAGCTAGGGGATGATGATCATATTATTGATACCTTATTCGAAAGCCTGAAATATGATTCCACTACCCCTCTCTTTGGACCTGACGGCAAGTCAAAGTATACTCAGTTAGGGACAACAATGTTGCTATAAAAATTGAAAGCAAAGTTTTGCATGTCGAATGCATGTTTCTTGAAAATATTGAGGTAATTCACCTGCATGATTGATCAAGTCCCTTATATTTTGAGAAATTTGTCACACAACCAACATTAAAAATGGTCCATTTTACAAATGTTAAATATTGAAATTGTACAATTATATTCCCCCCCAACTGTAGGTTATTCAAAGATAAGTTTCTTCCGTGTGATATTGTCTTGCCCAATAGCTTCGAAGAGGCAAAGAAGTTGTTGAAAATGTTGGGTGTTGAGTACAAATCATATCATACATGTCTGAATGATTGTATTCTATATAGAGGAGAATATGCAGACAAAGATATATGTTCAAAATGTGGGCATGACAGGTACCGTAATTCAAAAAAATAGGTAAATGACATGGTCCTCCTCATACGATATTAAGGCACATGCCTATAATCCCAAGGATTCAAAGTCTCTTTCATTGCAAAGAATTAGTTATGTTGAGGGGATGGCATGCCTAACATAGAAGTGTGTCAGAAGTTATGTGAATCCAAACAGATTCAATAGCCCTAAATAATATAGAGGATACATGGCCTGAAAAATTAAAGGATGAAGTACAAATTCTATGACTCAGCATAACCATGGATGGAGTCAATCCATATTCCCTCCAAAACACCAACTATTTTGTTTGGCATGTATTAGTGATCAATAAAAATATCCTCCCATGGTTTTTCATGAAGAATGAACATCTTATGTTGGTTCTCATAGTCCCTGACATAAGACAAGTGAAGAATATTGATTTGTAATTACAACCACTAGTAGATGAATTGAAGGGATACATGTGTACGATAAATCAAGACCCATCGCAATAGAGAGGACTTTTACATTGTATAGGATATGTGCTTACACCATACATGATTATCCATGATTAGGAGTTTCCTCTGGTAAATTAAATTTTTATTGATTATTTTATGTATGTAACAATATTGTTTCGCATATTAGGTTAATTCTCTTTTGATCTTCATGGTCGCTAACTCGTTGACCCGTACACAATAATTTCACAGGTCTTGTAACAAAAGGGTATCATGGATGTAAGTGTTGTGGAAATTCTCTAATAGGTGGTCTGACCACCTACGAAAGCTAGTGTATGATTGCTCCAGGGTATTCCTCCCAAAATAACACCCTTATAGAAGAGCAACATTTGATTTTCATGGTAAACTAGAGAGAACCCAAATGCTTGCAATAATGACACTAGATAAATGGATTAGAGCATATGACAGAGAGAAGGAGGAGTTTACATAAATGTTCTATTCAAATGGGGAACCTGTGTTTGATGATCTATAATTCTTCGACACCTATGTTGAGAAATTTCCCATTGGGATGAAAATAAAATCTATCTTTTATGAGCTCCCACATTGGGAGCATCTTAAGATTTTCCACTTTCTAACTCCCATGCATGCATTTAAAAATGTTTCATATTCTTTATGGAGGCACATATCATCGAAATAAAGTGACACATTGGCTATTAGAAGAGATATTGTTTCTTTAAAAACTAAAAAAGAACATTGGCCAAGACAATAAACTAGAAGAGAGGTTGATCACTCTTGGTCTTTCAAAGAAGGTGAAGTCCCATGGATTTTAAATAAAGATGATATTTCTTTGTCCAAGGAAGTTATAATGAGTGTGAGGGTGATTTCTTTATATGGGTCTTCACTACGGCGCTACTTCACTATAGAAGACCATTTTTTAGGGTTGAAATCACATGAGCAATTGAATCTTCTAAGAATACGTATGTCAAAACTGATTTTATTATTTATTATTTTATTTTTATGTAATGGGATATTTTGTAATTCATTTCTTTATAATGTATTATTTATTTTACAGTTTCATTATCCTTTTCTCATGTGTGAGTGTGTGAACCATGAATTCCCCTAAAACCTACGATGTGCCATATTTAAATTACTAGAATTTGTACGTTGGATCACATCAAAGGAGATTCGTATGGCTAGCATTCCACAACAACGTCAAGAGATAGCTGAGATTATTTGTATGTTTGAGAAGAAAACACCAATGAGTTTCATGGAATTGTAGGTTCATATTTTAATTCACCTAGTAGATGAGGTTGAATTAGTAGGATGTTCTTCTTAGAGAGGTACATGAAGAAATTGAAAGGTTTTGTTTGACAAAGGGAAAAACCCGAGGGGTCTATGGCAGAGGGGTATATATCGTATGAGTTTTTCTATCGTGTCAGTGATTACATCAAGCGGATTGACAACACACCAGGTGTGGGGATTTTGGATGACAAAAGAGAAGGGGAGCTTATTGAAATGAATGGAAAGAGGCGCATGATAAAGAGTAAATGCAAGCTTATCATTTGTCAAATTACTACAAAGTAACTATCCACGCTGAACTTCATATTAATGCATATTTTGATCTCATACGCATTATATGTGTGTGTGTGTGTGTGTTGGTTTGATTTCATCAACAAATTTAGAAGTTGAAGCCATCAACAAATTCATTCTTTACAATATAGAATCGACACAACCGTGGGCCGCATTATACAAACAAAAGAGGAGGAAATGGGACACTAACATGAAATAATTCAAATGGTTGAATGGTAGAAGCATGCCTTATCCTGATTATTTAAAATAAAATATGCCAATGACATGCCCTAATAGCTAGGTTGTTGATCAATTCAGAACGAAATATGGTGCATCTAGTCGTAACCCGCATGTTTAAGAGGATGTTCTAAACATAGGGATTGGGTGCAACAACTCGGTAACTATAATCTCTTTCTGTACAATTTTAACTTCATACCACACTTTTGAATTGTAATATCTATATATATTTTATATTTTTAATTATGTTTGTGTTATTAAACACATGACACTGTGATTTTTTTCACAGTTTTATAAGTGCATTTAGTCCCATCTATTTGGGATATGGAAATCATTTTGGCATGGATGGTGTTGATGATGGATGCATGACACAAGACTATGGAGTAGAAGTTGAGTTTGACTAATCTAGTTGTTTTAGCCACCACAATCAAAACCTAATGCAAGGGACATTAGGTTACATTGGAAATACACAAGAGATCATTCAAGTGAACTTCTCTTCATTCAAATGTGTTATTTTTAGGTGCAAGTGGTGGGAAACCTTTGATTCGAATAATGTAAAGGAAGATTGCAATAGTGGGCTGATATCTATTAACTCTAGAAAGATGTGGCATGAAGCTAGGGAGCCTTATGTTGTCCCAAAAAAATGCAACCAGGTGTTTTTTTACCTAGATGTGTTGGATAGGGATTGGTGGTTCGTAATAAGACATGAACCTAGATCAAAACATAATTTTGAGAACAATAATGTTATCATGCCAAGCAAGGAAGATAATCAGGCTGATGACAATGGAGAGTGATATGTACTTGTGTTATTTCATCATTTATATTAACTTTGTATATTTTTTTTTTCTTTATTTTGCTAATTATATTGTTTTATTCATCTTGTTGACATTTTATAATATAATTGGTAATATTCACAAACATTTTTACGCGTTTTTTCGCAGTGGAAACATTTTTACACTTAAAACTAAGTATTTCCAATTTTGGACAATATCCATTATAATAAGGATTCGAGGTCACAATCCTTCTCAAATAGGAAAATGAGAAGAAAATAGTGAATTTTGAAATAACATTGAAGATTTATTCTCGATTTAGATACTTATTGGTTTATTAATTAGTTCACATGTTTTTTCTTCTTGTTTAGTTCAAAATCAATATAAATCATCATGTAGTGATAACATTATGAGGACTTTAGCAAAAAAAAAAAATTGTGTATTAATATGTAATATTAAATTCTTGACATGATAAGTAAAATCATGTTTACTATATTTAAATTACAGCTCTTGCAACATTATGTAAACTAAAAGGATGTCTTATGCATATATAAAATGTTGATTACATCTTTTTATGGACCATAAGATAAACAATGGGCTTACATGGATGCATGAGAGGTTTTAATTTTTTCTTCATGGATAATGGAACAATTTTGACTTTTATTTTCAATGGTAATTATAAATAAAATTTGAATTAATAAATATTGTATGGCTAAGAATTAAATGATAAATAAAGTGATGGTGATTAAGATGCATTTGTTTGACTTTCAAATAGATTTGGTGATGCATTTTTCTTTCCTATTTAAATTATGTAAAATAATTTTTTTTAATGTATTTATAAGTAAATTATTTAAAGTAGACATGCCTTTATGATTGTGAACATGATGTAGTTTTAGCTAGGAGAAATGTGAAAACATGAATTTTGGTGACTATCTCGTGATAAGTATGTCAATTTTTTTTTTTTTTGAGTTGTTCATTAATCAAATATATTATTTGTCAAAAGTTTAACTCTAATACAATATCATTTTTGTATTATTTAAGTCATATTTATTATTAAAAAGAGTTAAATTTAAAAAGAACCAAAATAGCACCAAAATGTTATATCTTTATTACTAGAAAAAATTTCACTTGTCTCTTTAAGGGAGAACTTCCAATAGTGAAATCCCCAACTACATGTAACTTAACAAGCCTTATTTTACATTTCTTGATCCTCATCTTTAGAGAGAGAAATTTCTAATTTAAATTGGTAAGAGTTTCTATAAATACTAAATTAAAATTGCTTGAAAATCTCATAACTTTAGTAATAAATTAAATTTTATAAAACTAGAACTTTTAAAGTTATATTAAATATAAATTAATTATAAAAAAATTACGAATTAAGTTTTTTAAATTTAATGATAGAATGAATTTTAGAAACCAATATTGAATTGGTTAAATTATATTTTTGAATCATTTATTATTATTATTGATATTTTATATTAAAAATTGAACGAGTTACACATTTTTGTTTAAGAACTAACTAAATTATTTTACCTTTAATTATTTTTTTCCTTGTGAGTTGAAATATTTTACTAATTAAGTTAGATTGAATATCAATGAACTATCTAAGTAATAGAAAAACATTTATCGTAATTTTACATTTTTAGTTTCAACCATACTAAACTTTGTAATTTATAAAAATATCTTTGCAATTCTGTTTTAAAGTAAGTCGTTTTGCATACAATTTCATATATAAATGTTTGATATAAGTTCACCAATAAATCATTTATAATAAATATTATTTAATAAAAATAAACATCATGATGATAACCATCTAACAAACATAAACATAATCTAAGATACACATTTGAATTCACTGCCATCATCTAATTATATACACCTCTAGCACATACAAACGTCATTAGCTAGCACACAAATCTAATAATCTAACAAGGCATCACCATCATGATCACATCTAAACAAACAAACACATTGTAATCTAACATCATTACCGCACACATTGTAATCTTACATCATCACCACATACATCCTAAAATTAATATACATCTTATGTCAAACAATTTTTATCACATACACATCTATCTGCAAGCCCCATCCTGCTATCACTACATAGTAGTTCCATCCTAGTCTGCAATAGAAGACAATGGATGGTCAACTACTGCGTCAGTGTCTATCGAACTTTGACATGGAGAAGGAGGTATATGGTATGCTCTATCAGGAGAAACATAAGGCACATCCTCTAGCTCTAATATCTCATCATCAAGCGACTAAGGAGAAGGTGTATTACCAGAAATATCACTGACACCCTAATGGCCATGATCCGATGGGGTAGTACTACTAGAAGCATCATGATCACCACCCTCATCTGACGTATTTTCCATATATCATCGCTAGCAGTAGCCTACTAACTCTGATGATCTGATGTATAAGAGAGATTATCTTGCGCAGACAATCCTTGTCGAGATCCACGAACCTAGGATATCCGCTGATATCTCGAGCCGTCGCAGGGAAGACTACCTCCTCAACCAAAAATTTGGCCAATATGTCCTAGTAGTCCATTCGAAATCACAACACCCTATGACCCTAGATGCCCACGACTCCCTCAGGATGTCCCTAAGCCTCTTGGGCCTCACCAATATCCTCATCTCCTCCATCCAGTGGGGGAGGAGGCATGTACCCATCGAATGTGACGATGTCTAAAAAATATATAGTACACAATAATATTTATACAATTTTATTTAACAATTTAATAAAACAAGTTAATGAGTGTGCTAGAATAAATTTTGTTCTAAT
Organism: Pinus albicaulis; assembly: GCA_034641835.2. NCBI lineage: Eukaryota > Viridiplantae > Streptophyta > Pinopsida > Pinales > Pinaceae > Pinus > Pinus albicaulis. Next base: position 537,386,010 of record CM076579.1, on the reverse strand, counting down.
TAATTAAAACAATAAAATGAAACTATATTAATTTAAAGAAAACATTAATATTACCTCTATCATTTGGAGGCTCAGGGGGTGTTAAGAGGATGTTGGGACATTTTTTACAATCAATCCTCATTGGCCAGTAGCACTAGTTCCTGGGTGAAAATACTGGTCAGATACTCTGGCAGACCCCTCTTGGGAATCATCTGCCCCCAGCTATGCATCTAGACCTCAATGACCGCCTTAGGAGGGAGATGGTAAAAAATAGGCCTGATCTCTCGAAACCTCTCAAAAAATAAACAAAAAAGATCTGAAGCGAAAGGGAAGGTTTCCCTCCCATGTATCATCACACGACCTCTATCTAAATCCATACAAAATTGCCTCAAAAAAATGGTAGACCATATGATACAACATGGCACCTAAATCAAAGAATCAACATAATACAAAAGAGGGAAAATAATCCACTTCCCATCACTACTAAAGCATGCAATGGTGGTGAATAATAACGAGGGACACCTAACCTCCTGTGCAACAAAAGAATAAATTCATAGTTGTCCACCACACACCTGAAAATATTCTAGACAGACTTCATGAGGCCCGAGATATCTCTGAGTGTAGGAAAACTTACTCTCAACCACAACCCTATGGGGGACATTAGGGAAGTAGGGAAAATCTTCCCCTTTCCTGGATATGCTAGTAATAAAGGATTTGTCCTCCTCCTCAGAGGGCCTATACCACGCCCCAGGAATGACATGGAAACCCTGCTCCTGGACACTCCATCGATAGATTAGATGCACTAATAAGACAGAGTGTGCCTTCAGGGATGTAGCCTCCGGATAGTACTTGAGCAGGCCACATTCCTTAAGAGCGCTTAGGTCAGTGCAGTAATAGGGCGAGGGTATAAATCCATCTCCCTCTCTCTAGCCTCCCATGGTCAAACCATATTGTACCAGTCCATCATTTTCTCCTGATCCCTCTGTCGACATCTCTGCTACATGATTGACATATAAATTACATCAACCTCATACATAAAATACAATTTTTTTTAATTAAATGAAAAAAATATTTATAAATATGGAAACATAATTTTCAATTAAAATAAAAAGCACCAGTGCGTCCTAAAAACAATCATGCATCGACTTCAGTGTGTTGTCAAACACAACCACACTGACATCGGTGTCCACATACATATGATGCATCACTATTGGTTCACAAATTTAAATTTTCATCGTAGTGTGTCACACGTATGCATTGGTGTGTACATATAAACTTTTCGCACTGGTATGGAATGTTCAAGTTATTGAATGCATAGAGTTATAACTCTATTTTTAAATATTATTTTTGCAGTGTGTTAGGTAAATATAAACGCATTGGGCATAACCAAAAAATTGTACGCACCAATGTACAATTTATAGCATTCCCGGTTCATTTTCATTTATGAAACACATCTCAAAAATAGTGGTATGTTATGTTCATGTACTAAACGGAGATGCAGCTCGTAAATTTACAGGGTGCGCTGCTATCAGTGTGAGCCGAACATATCGAGCGCACCGTGCAATATTTTTTTTTAAACAAGGTAAATTTTAATATAATTTGCAATTCTAATCCACAAAAAAATTAAATTAGAGAGAAACATAGACATTACCTGGACATTTGCTTGTCGAGGAGGCATTGTTGACACATAATGGAGAAAAACAAATTTTACCATGGTTTGAAAAAATTGGAAAGTCGGGAAGCGAGCACGGTATGGAAGGATGGTGAGCAAGAGAAGCACCGATGTCAGGGCACTTGCATAAGGCAAGAGTGGCACCAGTGAGTTCTCCAACACTGTAGATGGTGAAAATGAAATTTACGGTCGTGATGTTTTTTTTATTTAACCGTCCTATGGTGCGTTACTATAACTGCACTGGTGCTGAAGATATCCAAGAGCATCACTTTTTTTTTTAATTAAAAAATCTATAACAGTTCTTTTGTTAAGATGCCTCGAGGCGTTCTAATAGGTACCACACCAATTCTTTGTTTTACTGTAACACCATTTTTTTTTTTAATTGAAAACCGCCTAGCGGTGCTCTTTAGAAGATGACCCAAGGCATTTTAATACATTTACAACACCGGTGCATCTTTGGAAAATAACACCGCATTTTTTTGAAATTTAAAAACTATAGCAGTGCTCATTCTTGGTATGCACGAGGGAATTTTACTACATGAAGGGCACTGGTGCTGCAGGTGTATATAGCACCAACAATTTTTAAAAGTTAACCTTTTTCGGTGCTATTGATTATTCAAGCACTAGTATGTTGTGTTATTTAACACACCGTGTTTTTTATTTTATAAAAATAAATTTTCCATAGTGCACCATGTTCCATGTGGCACTGGTGCATTTTTAGATATTAGACGCACCGTCCAAAAAGATCCGCTAAAACATCTACCCCCTACCTCCGCTAGTGACCTCCACTACAAACGAATTTTTGGGCTATTTTTATAGGGTCTTATGTGAAAACCTTCGCTGGAATTTATTTTCCTTGTAGTAGTGGGCGACAAATTTTGGTTACGTATGTAGAAAGAGTGCCTTACCAGAGCCCATTGGAATATTCAACCAATGCAATACAGGTATTACACCATCACCAAGGTTATGGGAGACAACATTTTCAAGTTTAGTATCCCTCCATTCCTTGGATTTCACCTAGTATTCAATGTAGATCACCTTCAGCCATACTTTCCACCATTGTTGGACACATCAAACATTGTTGAGCTATGGATATCAACAAAGCTCAACCCAAACTACATTGAACAAGCCACAACTGATCAAATCATGGACACATAGATCAAGGACACTCGCCAATAGAGGATCCAACTGTATCGATTGTTAAAGTTGGCCAACTCTTGCACCAAGGCACGTGGCTCACAAGGGACCAAGTTCAACAGAAGTTTCCCCATCTCATGGAGGTTCAATGCAGTGGGGACCATTTCTTCCTAAGGGACACTCAACGCACTCAATGGAAAATCGACGCAATGGGGACCCTAGCTTCATGATCAATCTAACCTTTTGGATTCCAGTGGGTGTTCATCCATCCTATTAAATATTTCTGTATGGGTCAAATTCCAATAAATTTCCCGATTATTTCATGATGCTTCATATTTTGTATATAACTACCTATATTTGGAGATGTGATCTAATTCTTTGGATTCTTTATAGTCTTTCTTAGACACCCATTCTTTAGTATATGCTATTTTAACTACACATATGGATTCCGGTTTCTCGAATAGTCTTTTTTCATGGGCTCCTTTCATGTCCCCGCATTTATTTCTCCATTGTGGTCAAGTCTAGTCCTCCTTTGACCGCATCTTTAAATGTCCTTTCCCCTTCCATATTTTGTGCTCCCACCCCTACCATTGGCTCATGAGCCTTTACCCCCTTGAATGCTCTCAAAATTATAATCCATGTCTCTTCTAAAAAATCTCACCAAACCTTAATTGGTGCCTTGTTTTGTTGTCAGTAGTTTCTTCAACATTGATCATTATTATTTTTATTTTTAATTTATTAGGGTTTATTGTACATTTTTTTAAATTAATACAAAAGGGAACATGTTTATTTCACTAAGGTTATGCATATTTAAACTAATCACTTGCATAGGCACTTGTAATACCCCAATTTTGACCCATGGAATGTATTAGATTAGATTATGTGCAATTTGTAAATGCATGGGTATAATTGTAGGAATTAAACCATGTGAACTTATGTAGATATCATCATTTGTAAATAATGAAAATATGATAGTATGGATTCTATTGTGGAGCTCGAGAGAAAATACCAACTAAGTGGATGGATAATTATATAGATGAGGTAAATATACCTCTATGTACCATGTGGTGGGTTGGCCATGATAAACTCAAACTATGTTAATATTAATGATAGAATCTAATATATAAAAATGGTCTAATATGGCCATGGAAAGGACAAAACGGGTTATGATTCCACTAGAGGAGAGGAGGAAAGGGGGGCTATGTGAAGATAATACTACAATATCAAATGTTAGCCTAGGATCTCATTTTTTGATATTATATGCCTTAAATGAACCCATCCACCTCCATTGACTTATAAATCTAATAATTATTTCATGTGGATGTTGTTGTTAAGTCTTCACATGTATTTATTGAAACATGGTCTAAGTGCAATCATTATGGGGAAGTGTAAGTGCACTTTGTTCTCTTATTAAAAGGAATGTAACCTTTCATTTCTCTGAAATCCCTCATTATTATTCATTTTATCATTCTAGTATTCATTCTATGGAGTCTCATTGGAGTTATATTCCCATGAACCAATATGAAATTTGACTAAAATTAATACTATTACGAGAGAGGAATTAGACTTTGGATGATATATAGATGGTTGTGAGAATAAAAAATAGTCAAGTTAAGAAGCCTTCATCCACACTTTTCATGTACAAAATATCTTTGAGAAATTATTAAGTAAAAAAAAATAAAAATCTTTATTATTATTATTTAAATAATTACTTAATAAATATAATTAATAAAAAATTTTAAAAAGCTATTTTGCATTTTTTTTATTATATTATTAATATAAAATTAAATAGAGTATGAGAATCCCGGCTGGAATGATGGCAAAGCGCGAAACTTTAACCCTTTCTAGGGTTTCTTCAAACCTGGTTGTCGACGCCATTCCGGCTTTAGCCTCGGCCCCGTTCGACCACACCGCCATCGCTGTCTACATTGCAAACCCAGGAGACTCTACAGTCTTCATCACTGCAGCTCCTTGCGGTCTCCCTCAATCGAATCCTTTTTGGCTGCGAGCTTCTCCTCTCCAAGCTGTCGCCGCCTTTGTCCAGGAGGACAAACTCGGGGTCACTCTAGTCACGATTTTCCACGTGAAGGAAAACGGGAAGCTCGCCAAAGATGGGCTTCTGCACTGTGCCAACGCTGAAGAAAAAATGAAGGCGACTCTGCCTCTCCTTCCACACCGCAGCTGCCGTGCAGATCCAGTTCTTAAAAATTACCCTGCCTCATTTCAGATCCAAATCTTGCAACTCTCAGGCAAAACAATATTGCAATGGGTTTGTTCTTTAGATCTGGTGCAGAATCTCAAGCTAAATCTGGAACGTTGGACTGGGATACCCTCGGTCTTCTAGAGACTTCTTTACCAAGGTAAACAATGTGAGGACCTTCTTCCCCTCTTAGTTTACAACATTAATAGAAATGATTCTATTGTGTTCACCCTTCGTTTGAGAGGAGGCATAGCTGGACAATCATCTTCAACCCCTCCTTTCTCATACAAAGATGTTGTACATTCTCAAAACCCCAAACCCCCTGAAGCCCCCAAGCCCCAGCCTTTTCTGGTTGAAAAGTTGGAGGATGTTCCCTCTGTTGAGATCTCCCATCCAGATCTCATAGAAGATCTTCAAAAATTTGTAGAAAAAGCCATCATTTGCAGATTTAATGGACTTTGGCCGCATACAAAGGAACTCTATGAATGGATCCACGCTAACTAGACTAGCAAATTCAAGGTCAGCTTCTGTTCAAAAGGATTCTTCATAGTATTGTTCGATCACTCTAAGTATTATGAACAGGCCTTAGAGGAAGGTCCTTGGTTTTTGGGAACAGCAGGGCTCTTCTTAACCCCATGGTTCCCAGATTTCGACCCAGCTACAACTGTCATCACCAGGACACCTGTCTGGGTCAGGCTTCCCAACTTACCAACCCATCTATGGCATTTGGCAATCTACAGAGGCATAGGCAATGCCTTGGACCGCTTTGTAACGACAAATTCTGGGAGGGAAATTTAGGGTCTCTACACATATGACCGAATATGTGTGGAATTAGACATAAGCAATGGCCTGCCCGACCAAATCATCATCAAGGTTAGCGACTTTGTATGGACTCAGAGCTTAGGTTACGAGAACACTGCATTCCGTTGCCACCATTATCACCAAACTGGGCATCTGCAGAACTCTTGCCCCACATACCTTGCAAAAAAGAAAAAGGAAAACAGTACAAAGTCCAAATCCAAAAGATGGACTCCTTGTACCCCCTTGCCAGCTGTAGACTCTGAATCCTCGAGTTCAGAAGATGAAGGGAGTGAGGCAGTACTGGATCAAGCTCCTCAGTCGAAGAACTTGTCCACCGCTGCACCTGAGCATCCTCCTGATACTACAATCACTCAGAAACGCATTCATGAATCCTCCTCCTCTGATTCAGATAAGGAGGTCCCACATTTGGAGAACTCTAGTCTTCAAATAGTCCTAGCACACACTCACCAGGATGGATGGGTTAAAGTCATAAAAAATAAGGGGAAAAAACTTCGTGTGGAGGCCTCTACCCCTGTTGGGTAGAAGTCGGTTATTTCCAGCCCTCTAGTCACATGTTGCAGCTCCTTGCTTATCTCTTTTTCTCTCACCAAGATCGAAGTTGATAGTTTATCATTTTTGGTTGGCCGATATCTTGTTTCTCTTAATTGTATTCTCATTACCATACTTTTACTCAATAAAATTAGTCCAATTCAAATATATATATATATATATATATATATATATATATATATATATATATTATATTTTTATATTTTTAATAAAATAATCTAATTTATATTCCAATATAAAATATTATCTCTTTAAAAAAAATTCACTTAAATGAATTATAAATAACATCAACACAAATCAAGAGAAAATTAATGTTAATACGTATCACACTAAATTAATTTGATTCAAAATGTGACAATCATATATGAAGGTTGCTTTTTAGTGTTTCTTTTGGTCTACATCATATTATTGTTTTGTGAGAAAATTAATCCTAATAAGTATTATACTAATTTAATTTGATTCAAAATATGATAATTATATATGAAGGTGATTTTTCTTTGTTTAAATTTATATCACATTATTGTTTTGTTTCTGATGATCAAAGATTGATCTATATTTTATGAATATGTTTCATTTTTTCTTCATTTTTAAATATATATAAATTTTTAAAATTATTCATATCTATAAGATATGTATTATCTTTTTCTATTTTTGTATATATATAAATGAAAAAAAAAAAATTATTTAATTTATTTTGTATTTATAATTTTTATATTATTATTATAAGTATATTTTATTTATTTTATTAAGAAAAAAATGGTCACTTAATCATCCTTCTATCCAATAATTTATAGTATTATTTTTTCATTTATAAAAATTAAAAAACTTTTTCAAAACCCATTTTTTTTAATAAATTTATTAAATAATCACATTCAAAAACATGTTTTACATTTAAACATTACTTATTTATAATTAATTATTATTATTTTTTCCAAATTTTATTTATAACTTTAATTTAAATAAATAATTAATATAATTTACTATTTTTATTATTAGCCATCCAAATATTTATTCTTGAAATTATAAATTTACATCAAAATATTTAGCCATCAGTGACCAAACAACCAGAAAGTGATTTCCAATAATTACACAATGCTCTGTAGTTAGCTAATCCATTTAGGTCACCATTTAAACTCTAATTTTAAGTCGCCATTTAAGTTGTAATATTCCCCATGGATACCCAGTTAGAAGATATGTTGTTGAGCCATTATAACTAAATATACATAAGGTAAATTTAAAGGCGGTAAGTTTTTATGTTCAAAGGAGAGAACGTCACAAATTAGGCTAACTAAACATATATAGGTAAATTTAGAGGCGGTAAGTTTTTATGTTTAAGAAGAGACAACATTACAAATTAGTCTAGATCGTTTTTTAAGTAAAAATTTGGTAAAATAAACTTCAAAAAATTAAAATATTGGATTGTTTGAATTATTATTTTAAAGTTGGAAATATATTTAACGCTATTAAAATATTTTAAAACATTTAAAATTTTAAAATTGGACACTTATAATCCAAATTAAAAAAAAAAAAAAATTACTTAATTTAATCATAATCTTACCTCAATTTTCATTTAAAAAATTTATTTTTTAAGACTAATTTGTGATTTTTTTAAGCTACGCTTGTTCCAAGCGGTAAACCATATTACTTTTACGTCATTGGAGGAGACAAGGCCACGTTAACTTTCATTGCCGTTATAGGATATTTTAAGGATTGGAAGTTCTTGGTTTATATTAATTTTTTTGGAGTGCCTATAACATATGTGTATAATTTTATTGGATTCGATTTATTAGTTCTTTGTGCATAATTAGATCATTGTATAAAATGTTACTTCAAATTAAATTATCATTAACTAAATAATATATTATTAAATTATTATTAATTATAATATTGATTAATATAATTTATTTAGACTTCGGATGCAGGTGACAGAATAGACACGAGTGACAATCACATCCCACTTCACCTGGATAACAGAGATCTCCCACATAGAGCTTCATTTGCTGCGAATCCAAATACCATTAGCCTCTCGCACGAAACTCGCAGAACCAGAAATGATGACGAGATGACGGGTATTGTGTCACCATTCCCTGAACATCACCTCGCATCTATCACCATTAATGTCCATCATGATTAACCAGTATCGCAGCCATACCTCCTCCTCCGAGCCTGCTTAGGTTCTTAATCATAGCACACAAACATGTGCAAAGGCCACTCATCGCTATATGCCCCTCTCATCACTCAATCTGTTACCTTGGCCTTTCGCCCCCCTCACTCTGCTCTGGCTTCTCACCGAATTCAAACGACTGTGAAGCTCCTGTCCTAGCGTGGAGTTGCGCAGTCTCCTTTGGATTGCCACTCTCCCTCCTTCACATCTGCCCCCCAGATATTTCTTCCCCTTTAGCCCTAGTGTGATACTTGTCTCCTTTTGTCGTCCCTGTGTGCTACTGTTTCTCCTGAACTACTCTCCCTGATCCAGGTGCACAATGGCTCCTAGACTTCGCCAATGCACTATTTGCGGAGGTAAGAGAGGGGCTCTCCCACGACGATATCATTGTGGAGATGATAATCGTCTCGAGTCGATTGACGGCTCCTCTTCCAGCACTTTTGCATGCCAAAGTCCCGATCCCGAGCAGCATGCAGAAGCCTCCAGGGATGCTGCGCAGAGAGGAGGTCGTGGTTTAGGGAAGTCCTCCTCCTCTCCCCAGACGCACTCTCAACAATGAAATTATGTCCCTCTGACGACTCCAGAGAAGGAAGATGAGGATATAGACATCTGGGGCATGGACTCCGATGGCATCTGGATGCGTGTTCCCGATGGCGTAGACATGGACTCCCCCATCCTCTGCGCTCCTGTGAGCATTCCTAGGCATATTGTGGTAGATGTGGAGGCAACTATTGTGCAGGCTCTTGCAGGTCCTATTGAGGAGGAGAACCCCAACATTAATGATGAAGATGATAAGTAAAGTCTGCGCAACTGCACAATTCTCTTTTGTTTTTTGTCATGCTCGCCCTCGGGGCCTTTCTACTATCATTTACTTTGTGTTTCTTAGATATGTCAGCGCTACTGCGCATAATGTATTTCTCGATTCTAAGTTTTGTCTATGTTGGTTTCCTCCCCCGAGGTAGCCCAAAAACAGTGTAAAAAAGGTTGGGATTGGTTAAGCGCAGCTTGCCAACCCAGCCTGTAGCATATGTAACTTTATGTTTTCGAAATTAATAGAATAACCCAAGTTACCAATATATATATATATATATATATATATATATATATATATATATATATATATATATATATATATATATATATATATATATATATATATATATATAATTATAATTATAATTTACTTAGCAATGTATTTAGTTTGTTGAAATATTGTTATACAATTGTTTATCGGAAGTTTTAAAAAGGCATTGTTTATTTGGAGTTTTTGGTTGTAATTTGGTGAAACAAATTTTTCTTATAATTGTGTTTTTTTGTTATTTAAAACGTGTTTTGATTATGAAAATTAATGAGACACTTGAATTGTAAAAAACTCACAGCTTGAACTTGTAATTCCAGCAATTTTTTATTCTATAGAACCCTCAAAATTAGTAAAAAACTTGAATTGTGAAACATATCCATGCATGATTTTAGACAAATTCAACTATAATTTTATGCTTAAAAACTCAAAAACAACTAAACTATAACTTTTAAAAATTTCACAAGTTTGTGAGCATCTCCTTGGTGTGATGAATATGAATGTAGTTTTTCATTATTTACTCTTTTTGTTGCATGTAGTTATGGCAACATCTGGAGTGGCCTTTCCTTTTCCAGGACAAGGTTGGGGCACATCTGGAATATTTAATTAGTGTATTCAGATTTGGATCCATGAGTTTTTAGTTTTTTTTTTGGACACAATGGTTAAATTTGATGAGTATCTAGTAGGTATTTACTCGTATTTCTTTTTCCATAAATTAACAAAAAGTTTTGATTTTCTATAAAATAGCAAGTAGTTTTAATAATAACGTTTCCATAATTGATAATGGAGAATTAAAATTTTTACATAGTTAATTATTGAGTCAAGAGGCTCTCCAACCCATTATGGAAGAGATGTAATGGCTTGTTATGTCTTTTTTTGTGTAAATCAACAGTGGTATTCGATCTCAAATATAGTACATAGTATTACAAAAAGGGCCTACCTGTCCCAGAAAAAGAGATAAGGAGGGGAGGGCCAACTGACGAGAAACTTCCACAGACACATAAAAGCCATCACAGGCCAGGAGTCAAACTGTAACATATTACAAAACAGATCCTCCTCCAGGATCGAGGGACTGAGAAACTGGTTAGCCCAAACGGGCTGCCTGACATAAGGACAAAACAGCAGAAACATAAACAAACTATAACCAAAGAAAATACTTAAAAGGCCTAACAATCAGGAATTTCATCCTTATTGTTTCTATTCTTTTCTGCAGGATCTCCTCCATCACTAGGCCCAACATTATCCCCATGACTAGGTGTGCTCCGAGACTTGTAGCGGCGGATGATAGTAGTCTGATTTCTCTCCTCGGGAAGCTGGATCGAAACATTCAACACATGCTTCAGATACGTCTCGAAGAGCCTAAAGAACCCCTCCAGCTTCTTTGCCTGGGCTTTCATCTCTTCTACCAAGGATTTCAAAGTCACTTCCAGGTTGTCTAGCCTAGCTGATTTTTTTTCCGAAGCGAGGGTATCGGCCTGTTACGCATCCTTGAAAGCCGCCTCATGCATATTCAACGCCTTGGCTAACATGGTTTTCATTTTCCAAGTAGTGCACTAGGTGCGCAGAAATTGGGTGGCTCTGGTGGATGGACTACCTGGGTCCTTTAACCAATCCACTTCCTTGCAAATGTCCCTATCATTAACTCTCTCACTTTCTTTGTCGACTTTAGCTTGCAACATGTCGATTTTCTGTTTACCCCTCCGGGAGACCGAGGAATTGAAGCCTTCCTCTGCTTCCTTCATTTCACGGGTAGCCTTGGCACTCCGGAGGATACGATTCTCCATTTTACAATGCCTCCCTCTCACGCTCAGCTCTAGATCTTTCAAAACGTCACAAAGGAAGGGTCGCAAGAAAAGACAAGTACCTCCTCTGCTCTCCAGACTTGTATTTATAACTTGATTACCAGTAATCGGGATCAAGAGATGAAACGGTTTCCCAATCTCATCCTTATGCCTGACAAGCAGTCCAACAGACAGGTGTGGGAAATAATTTCGATCCATTCGATCCAGTTCACACTGGTTGCCACGCTTTTCCTTAATTAGATTTAGCCACCACTGCAGTCCATCGGAGCTGGGGTACTGTCCTTTGTCAATAATGAAAAACTCCCACACTCGTCACATAAATCAAAGGGCATCAGGCCTGGAAACCACTGCCGAGAATTAGTATATGGGCATGAGTTCATTAGTATATGTGACCTGCCTGCACTTCCTGATGAGCCCGTTAGGTCCTTTACGACAATCAGATCACACTCCTCTCTTAAATTATCACACGGCATGTCCTGCCAACAGGGGTCAAGGGAAACCTCCGGGAAATCCACTGCACGATTAGCAAGGACGTCCGCCAAAGAATTATCAGAGCGCCTTACTTCCTGAAGCACTACCCCTTGGAGATGAGAGAGATGAGAGTCGTAACTAACGAGAGTTGCCAGTGTTTTATGACCCTGCAAGGCTTCGACCCATTCTGCAGTCTCTTAGCCACATTAATGAAGAGCAATGAGTCCCCTTCCATAATAACTATGCTTATTCCCAATCTGACCAAGATTCGCAAGTCCAACTCCAAAGCAGTGAATTCTGCCTCATTATTCATAGCTTCACCCAACGGGTAGCTGAAGATATGCTTAATCACTCCTTGGTCATCACGGATAGCACCACCAAACCCAGCTAGACCCGGGTTACCACGCGAGGCACCGTCAAAATTTATCTTATAGCAACTCGGGGAAGGGGGCTTCCAGACCAGAAGAGATGGAGGAAGCAACAGAAGGTGCTTAGAACAACAAGAGCTTGTGGCCCCTTCAATCCCAAACAGGTTCATGATGCACTGGTCATTAACTGAAGGCTTGTGACTGTAAACATCTTTGACCTTGGTAAGGACTTCTTCCCTCATATTATTCATTATTTCTTTTTTAATGTGGTCGATTTGGCGAGTTTCATCCTGGAAGATTCTCCTATTCCTTTCCTTCCAAATCGACCACATAATGAAGCCAGGGCCCAGACGCCAAAGAAGGTTAATAGTTTCTTGTTCAATATACTTGCTCCTCCACCCGGATATGCTCTCATGGATAGAGTCTCTGTTTCTATCAGTTTGCCGGAAAATTTCCGCCATCCAAACCCATAGCTTGTTGGCCCACTCACAATAGTTCAGGAGGTGGTTCATGGTTTCCTCCTACACCCTACACATACAACATCTCGATGGTCCAATGAACCTTTTCTTACGTAAATTCTCCCAGGTGAGAATTTTCTTATGCATGAGAAGCCGCAGGAAGGTTTTGACCTTAGGCCAGTAGATAGCATCCCAAACATTACTGTGCCAATGAAAATTTTCTTCTAAATCTCTTTGTTCAAGGTGGTACCTCGCCTCTTTAAGGTTAAAGGTACCGCCTTCCATCTTTCCCCATCAGAGTTGATCCCCCTCTTGCGATCGATGAATTCTTCTCTTATCCACCCATGGGCGTAAAGATAGCAACTAGTTTTCCACTGGGATTTCTTGGGAGGGAAGGTCGAGATCCTAATGGCGCCATTTTTGGTCTAATTGATCATTGTTCCAATAGTGGAATACCTTTCTTTTACCAAGCCTTTGAAAAGATTGTTGGATAAGCTGAAAATCCGGTCTCTCCAACTTAGGTAGTTGTTGCCAGGAATCTTCCGAGAAGAAAGTCATTCTACCATTTCGAATTTCCCAGAAATAGTGGTCTTGGATGATCATTATGTTGGCCCAAGCAAGGTTCCAAATAGGGGAACCCGTGATCACTCCTGTCATTCTGACAAGGTCCGGTGGGCGCCAATCCTTAGCATACTTAGCCTGCCAAAACACCGCCCAAGGGGTATTGGGTTCCTTCAGCCATCTCCACCAAAGATTAGCTCCACATGCCTTATTCACAGTTTCTGGATCTTGAAGCCTCAGACCGCTTAGGGTCTTGGGTTTGCAAATCTTCTCCTAGGCCACCAGGGCCCATTTTTTTCTGTTTGCTTTCCCAGACCAAAGGAACGTCCTTTGAATTTCTCTGATTTTTTGAAGGACACCTTTGGGTGCCGGAAGGATGGAAAGCATGTACTATGGGATCGCTTGAAGCACTACCTTTGTAATTAATAGCCTGCCCACAAAATTTAGAGCTCTATAAGTCCAATACTTCCCCCATTCCTCAATGGAGGAGAGAAATTTTTCCCAATGCCCTTTTTTCCAAGGTTTTTCCGTTAAGGGAATCCCTAAATAATTAGAAGGGAGGCACATCCTTCTAAAGCCAAGGATGGTCGTGAGGTTCCTCTGGACCTCCAAATGAGTGTTAAAGAAGAATATAGAATATTTTTCTAAGTTCAGGTCCTTTCCCGAAGCCATTCCAAAGAGGTTGATAATAACTTTAAAACCCCTGGCTTCTCTAATAGTTAGAATGCCATGAAGCATCGTATCATCAACAAATTGCTGATGGGTGGTGGCTGGGCAGGTTTGCAGAGGTTGTAGACCCACAATGTCCTCTTTATATTTTGCCACTTTGATGATACAGATTAAGCCCTCCATTACAATGAAAAACAGAAAGGGAGAAATCGGATCACCTTGCCTGATTCCCCTGGAAGGTCTGAAGGGAAGAGCAAGGGCGCCATTGACCAAGACTGAGAGACTCGGGGATTTTACCATAGCCATCACCTAGTTGATCTAGCGTCGGCCAAACCCAAAAGCCACCAAGAAAACCTCCATGTAGTTCTAGCTAACTTTATCATAGGATTTTGATAGATCAAGTTGGATAATCATACCATCTTTTTTTTGTGACTGAAGGAATTGGATCATCTCATGTGCCAGAAGGATATTATCCATAATCTGTCTCCCTTCAACAAAGCTAGATTGCTCCTCCGAAATAATCAGCGGGAGGATATGCTTCAATCTGTTAGCTACTACCTTAGAGATGATTTTATACAGAAAATTTCATAGGGCTATGGGCCGGAACTTAGCCGGGGTGCAGGCCGCCTCTTCCTTTGGAATCAAAGCTATAAAAGTAGAGTTAAGGGATTTCAAGATTGAGGAATTTTTACGGGAGTCCTCGACCATTTCCCAGATCTCCAACTGCACAATCGCCCAACAAGATTTGAAGAATTCAATGGTAAAACCATCTAGGCCTGGCGATTTACCATTTGGCATATCATGTATCGCTTCCTCCACTTATATAAGAGTAACATGCCAGTCCAGGTGCTAATTGTGTTCCTCTGATAAAATTTTAGGGATGGACGCCACAACTTCCCAAATTTCCCCTTCCCTGTCCATTTCTGGTTCTGTGGCAATTTGAGCAAAGTGGTCAACCAACAGGGTAGAGATGTCCTTATGCGATTCATAGGAGTTTCCTTGAACATCCTTTAAACATATGATCTTGTTGGTACGTCTGTAGTCTATGGTAGATCTGTGGAATTTTTTTGTATTCTTCTCCCCTTCCTTGAGCCATTGGACCCTGGATTTTTGTTTCCACAGGAGCTCTTCCTGCAAGCATCTTCCTTCCCATTGTTTCATGAGGTTTTTCTCAACAAGGATAGAGTCCTAGGAAATTTCCTCGTTGATTCAAGCCTTATGCAGTCCTTCCAGCTATTCTTCCAAAATGATCTTCTCCTTAAAGATGTTCTCGAACACCTCTTGGTTCCAACTCTGAAGACGGGCTTTAATATGTTTTAGTTTATCTTGAATACAAAACATCTTCGTACCCCTAATCATAAGGGGTTCATGCCACCATTGTTTGATTTTGGATTTGAAGTCAGGGTGGTCAAGCCAGAAACGCTCAAACCTGAATGGCCTATTTTTAGGAGTTCCCAAAATAGTTACATCCAGGGAGATGGGCCAGTGGTCAGAGCCCCCACTTGGAATGGTGTCCGACTCCACAGTGACACCATCCAGGAGGATATTTTCAGTAATAAGGAAATGATCAAGTCTCGAGGCGATCTGCTTGTCCCCTCCCCTCTTGTTAGTCCATGTGTACAGACCATTCTTTGGAAGAATGTTAAAGAGCCTGGAGGACCTTATGAAATGACTGAGAGCCTCTGCATCCCGGTTGAGCCTCCTCAATCCCCCCTTATTTTCACTCAACGAGGTAATCATATTAAAATCCCCGCCAAAAATCCCTTTAACACCCGAGTAACGGAGTTGAAGATCTGAGAGGTGGTCCAGCAGAAGAAACTTTTCTTCTAATCTTTGGGGTCCATAAATATGTACCAGATTCTCCTATTATTTGCATCTCCAAGGATACATAAGATCTTGTTGCTTATGCACTAACCAAATGAAACAAGTGGGGGTTCCAAAAGGTAACCGGACCTCCTTCCATTCCATTACCCTCTACCTCAAGGTAATCCATTCTTTTCCCTATTTTCAGACTTATCTCTTGCATTTTCTTACTCGAACATTTAGTTTCTTATAGGAAGATCATATCAAGGTTTTCACTTATGAATTTCTTCTTTAGAAGTTTTTTTTTTCTTTGGTTGTTTAGCCCTCTATCATTCCAAGATAAGATCTTCATAAAAACAAAATAAGTTAAGAAGAGGAGGTGAAAGCATCAAGGGCTTTCATATAACCTGAATTTATGAGCATTTGACCTAGTTCATGGAGGGCTTCTTTGTTGGTTTTCCTTCCTCTCTTGTGCATGTGCTTGGCTTTCTGGTTCGTCTGATGCAGCCCTTGAACTTTGATTCCCAAAACCTTTGTCGCTTCGTACCCTCTTTTCTGCCTCCTGATGGGCCAGAAAGAGGAAGTTTATCCTGTCCACTTCTTCTGCCGGGATTTGTTCTAATTCTCTTTGCTTCCATTGTTCCACCATATTGTTTAGGTCCATTCCTTCCCGTTCCAGAATCTCCCCCAATTCCAGGTCCTCCGTACCTACTTCACTTATTTCCATTTCAGCATCTCCCTCTGCATCTTCATCGTAATCGGTGCCTTCTGGGATATCTACCAGAGTAATCCTGTTAGGGTCTAGGAATGCCTGTTTCGAAGATCCCATAGTCTTTGGTACAGAGTCCTTCTGAAGGGGTTCTGCCACTGATTCATATTTAGAACCCAAAACTTTAAAGGCATTACCAGTGCTCTCATTTGGTATCCCTACTTTAAACTGGTTTCTTCTATTCACTCTCTATCTCCCGTTTGGGTGGGAAAAGCCTTCCTGATCTTTAGCCGCTCCTTTCTTACTCTTTTCTGTTAGCTTTGTTAGAGGACATTCTCTGAATAGGTGCCCATGCTCGTGACATCTACGACAACTGAAGGGAATATGCTCATAGTTAATGGCTTGAAAGAAAACCTCATCTATGAATTCAAGCCACAAACCTTCATGCAAAGCCCCTGAGACATCCATTTCGACACAGATCCTCGCACAAGAGGTGTACCTTTTTTGTAGGGTGGCCTTCGAGGCTTGGACAAACTTCCCTAGCATGTTGCCAATATGTTCCAGCATCGATGGTCTCCAATAGTCGATTAGGAGAGAGAAAAGGTGAATCCATACCGGCACATGCGTGAAGGTCTCTTGTTCTGGGGTGAAGTTTGGCTTCCATGGTCTTACATAAAGCCCGAGCGAGGCATAGAAATAGGGACCCCCATCAAAGATACAATCTTTGTCTTCCAGATTCGTAAAATCAACCGTAAAGAAACCTTTAGCCCCAAGATGGAGCCTGACATCTCCCTTTGGCTTCCACTGCTGTTTTATCCAAGGGAACAAGGCTTTTTCAGATGGCAAAAAGCCAATAAATTTGCAAATCAGTGCATGTATTGCCATATGATCCCTATAATCCTGCATTTCTGGGTCGGTAATGATGACCCGAAGACTTTCTGAGGTTTTTGGCTTACAACAGCCGTTCTCCCCTTGCTTTTTACTCTCTGTGGTAGATCCTGACAGATTCAGGCTTTCCTGGGTTTGGGCTTGATTCTCTACATCGTCTTTTGTCCCTTCTGCTGTCCCAAGAGGTTCCTTCTCGGGATTAGGACATTCTTTGTCATTATTCTCCATTATTTTAATGCCATTTGGCCTCTTCTGACCTAATAACCCTTTGGTCATCCCGCTCGTCTTCTTCTTCTTACCCAGCTCATCATTACCTGTCGTTTCTGACCCGACAATCTGCAGCCCTTCACTCAGACCTTTTCCTTTGTCCAAGGTGACTTGTTTGTAAGAAGGGGCCCCATTGGCCCCTGCTTTCCTCATTCGGGTGGTTAGAGTAAACCCATGCCTCAAAAGCTCAGAAATACGGGCCCTGCCTTTCGCCAGAGCACGCTACAGAGTACAGACTGCACACCCAAACCCTTAGTGCAGAGCTCTCCCGCTCAAACCAGTCATCCCTTAATTCCTACTCCCTTGTTATGCTATTCCTTTTTGAAGGGCTATTATAAAGATTTCTAATGGCTTGTTATGCTATATAAAAATTTTAACTTTATAAAGTTAAAATAAAAAAATAAAATTAATAATTTAACATCCACGTTTTTTATTTGACAAGCCATGGTTTTTCCCATGGCATTTGTTCTGATGAAGCCTATTTAAAAGCTTCAGGAAATTCATTATGGAATGTAAGAGTATTGTAATCTATTTCTATATATCAATCCACTCAAGCACAAGAGACCCATTTGATGAAAAATATGTAAGTTTTAATATTTTCAACTAGTTTATATTTTTTGTAAGACGATTTTGCTTTATCAAGAATTCATTTATTTTGATTTGAATTGATATTAATGAATTTTATTTAATGTGTGCAGGTTGTTAGTGACTGAAACTAAGAAGTTGTTCAATGGGAAAGTTGTACCGAAAGGAGATGAAAATTCTCAAGAATCTCAAAAGTCATTTTTATTCATAAAATTTTAATGGTCGAGTAAGACTAAAGTATGCTTTAAAATCATAGTAATGTAGTTCTAATTTGAATTTATTTATTTCTAAAATCATGTTTATTCATAAAAATTTAATGGTTGTGTCTAATAAGTTAAAGATGAATAATTTTTTATTTATTTTTATTTATTTAATTAATCAAAATAATTAGCCTCCCTAGTCTCATACCAAGATGAAATTATACAACGAATCTTTCTTGTGAGTCTCATAACTTACCCAAAAAAAAATCACTCAAAATTTAAATTTATATATTTCTAAAGTCATGTTCATTCATAAAATGTTAAAGGTTGTTTAAAGCTAAAAGTATGCTTTAAAATCATAATACAAAAGTTTTAATTTGAATTTGCTTATTTCTAAGTCACATTTATTCAAAAAAAAGTTAATGGTTGTGCAAGATTGAAATTATACTTTAAAATCATAGTAAATAATCTAATAAAATAAAAGATGATTAATCATAGTTAAATCACAAATTTAATTTATTTTTTATAATTATTTAATTAATTAAAATAACTAGTCTTAAAGTGGAATTATATTTTAGGTCAGATATTTTTTTTGCCTTAAAGAAAAAAAAAAGAGAAATGAGCTGCTCACAATTTACCAAATTAAATAGATAGAAAATAAATAAATTTCTATGATAAAAATAATTTATTTGATATTTTTACAGTAATATAAAGCATAAACATATATTTTATGTTCAAGCTATAATTAAAAAATTTAAGAAGATAAAACACAAAACTTATACTACCAAAATATTATTTTCATCATCTTGTTCTGGTTCGAAACATGTCGACCAAATTTACTTTGATGTGATTTTCACCGAAAAATTTTAATCACAACAAAAAACATGTAATACATGCTATTTAAATGATAGGTAAAAATAAAAATCAAGCATCATGTGAAAGAACAATTAAAAAAAAAAACAGTGATAACAAATTTTCTTAACTAGCATGACTAGGTATGAAATGTATTAGGAGTTTTTGTTCGTTTTAAGAATATTTTTTTAGTTATTTTTATTGGAAATTTAGTAGGGTTTTGAGATTAAAAGTTGTAGTTATATAATTTATAAAATTTAAATGTTTTAAATTTTTTCAATGGTCTAAATTTGTTTAAAAACATATTTTAAATAATTTAAATTTACTATTTTTTTTCTTTTAAATGTGACCATAAATGTATTTAAATCTATTTTTTTATGGTAAAAATAGATTCAGTACCATATAAAAACACCTACTGCACTTGCATTCATGAAACTTGACAACTACAACACAAATTTCCCAATTTTTTTACCAAACTTTTACCAAAATCATACTAAAATTTTCACTATTTTTAAAACAAAATTGCCAACTACTCTGAAAATTTATATTATTAAATTTAAAAATACATCTCATAATTCAACTACATTCAAATTTACGATAGTACGGCATTCCATATCTCGTGACATATCCAATAAAATATTATATAAAACTCCATACTGGAAGCTGTTATGGCAGGGTGACAGCCATTGCAGTCTGCAAGGAGAAGTTGGAGTGGCACATCATGAACACTTAATTAATATGTACTCGTACTACGATCCTCCATTGCTCTTACCTAAGTATTCTACTTTTTACAGCCCACTTAATTTAGAACTGATTGCGACATTTCTAGTTTACAACTGTTCGTGATAATTTAGAACCGATCGATCGCGACATTTCTAGGGTCATGAAATGGAAATTGCGTTAGTATAAACAGTGGTACGGCTTTAATGAGCTGACTTTTTTTACAATAGATTTTCCTAAAACATTATGAAAAATTTTAAAAATCTAAATTCTATGTTAATTTTTTAACTATTCAAAATTTCAGAGATTTTCCAAAGATTGAGTTCATTTTTCCAGGAAGAAAACTTTCATTAAAAATCGAGTTATCGATTTTTCACAAGTCAAAAAATTATTTCATATACTCTTAAAATACATACGTTAAAAACAACAATAAATTGAAGAGTTCACATACCACATGGGTTTAGATAATTTGATGAGTCAAGAAGTTTATCATTGAAGGCCTTCATCACTGTGTATGATGATCATGATAATTTATTTCCTGTTTTACCTTTTTATTTATATAAAAAGAGATGCAATGATCAGGAAATTACAACCATTATCTTCTGCAGCAGTATAGAGAAACTAGGAGAAGGACAACTCCTAAGAAATAGACATATTTGTTAACGGGAAACAATACATAATGTTAAACAAAACAAGACTGCACTCTCTCAAAAACCTATAGGCAACACAGATAGATCAAGAATAGGAAGTTGGAAACCCAATTCCAAGGACAAGCAAAAGTAAGCCCAAGTCCGAAAAGAAAACCAATGGCCAAATTATATACGTATATAAACAAAGAAAACAATTTTTCATTAATTAAATCTAATTAAAAATACATGCTCTAGTTTGTTTTGATCTACTAAGGAAACCAGTGTCTTTATTTAACCTAAATTGTTTAGAGATATTAAAATTTAAAATTACAAAACAACTAGTCGAAGGCATGTGACCTTCCAAAACAACATATGTGTTTATAGAAAAGAAAAAAAAAAAAAAAAAAAACTAGAATATGGGAAATAAAGAAAAACATTTAATGAGTGTATGGATACAACCATACAATCTTAGGAGAGCCTGATTCTTCTACAACTATCATCTTTTCATCGCTATTGGTGAAAAACCTGGGTTAGGTGGAAGACCAAGATGTGGCTCAATTTACTAGTCAAGCATCCATGCCTTTCACTATGAGTTGAAGGTCGTCAAGCTCCAACAATTTTTCATAGTGGGCTACATTATGATCCACTAATATGTGTCCCAACAACATCTTAAGATCCCAAAATATATTAGTGGTGTACATATATTTTTTAAATTTCCCTCTAGTGTGACCAACATCTGTGACTCAATTAGCAATTTTGTTGGATATTACTATGTTCAAGAGGCAACTTTTCTCTCCTACAACTTCTGTTTTAGTAGCATCTATTTCTTCTTGCACATTCAATGGTGTGTTGTCCTTGTAGTGATTTGTTGAGGTTTCGGCCCTTTTGTTGGGCACAAAAACCCTCCATATGTGTGGAGTAAGCAATGCCACAATGTGCTCGAGCACTTCACCTTGGCATGTTCATTGATGCACCAATACTCTTGACAATATACAATGCAAGATGGAAACTATCAAGTAATGGAGTAGTTAAAAGGAGAGGTGGAAGTCGAGAATACGAATGCAAGAATTCGAGGGAAAATATTTCAAGGATGTTGGCAATGGAATTGAGCACCGACAAGCTAGACGAATTGTTAAAGGGAATCCAAGTGGAGGGTGTAGCAAAAAAAGAGGGAGGGGTTGTCATAGGTGCAAAGGACCTGCCCATGGGAGAAGGTGACCAAAAAACAAAGGGAGAAGCAAAAAAGGCCAAAATTGGGCACAGTGTAAAGGGAAACAACAACGAAGAGTTAGCATGAACACCATCAGATAAGGTGTGTGTCAAAACCTATCATCAATCTACCATATCTAGTGCATGTAGGAGCATGAGGCTATAAGTGACTATGACTCCCCATACATTTGAGCATTGTACCCTGGATAGTCCTATGTCTTATGCATGATCACACTAGTACTTGTGCTAGACTGCCTACCCCAACTCTTGTAAAGAGAAATTCACATGAAATTTGATGTTTGCACTAAATTTATTTTGCTTATTTGTAGACCAACATTCTCCACATTAACGAGTGACAAGATAATCCACCACAGAGCTATAAAAAACCACTTTTCTTTGTGATTTCTAAGGCCCGTTGAAGGGCGTGTCATGGGACAAGGTGTTGAATGGTCATTAGAGACGCAGGGGGTGCCCTAGCACATATGCCAATCCCTATCACTCCATAGGAACTATATATTATAATATTAATAATTAATTAATTTATAATTAAACAAACATATAATATCGTTAATATGATATTTATTTATAGCTAATACCAACATAGATCCATTTTAAGTACAGATCTAACATGAGCTGAGAGGGATCAAATTTCTTCACTTGCAAACTTCTTTAGAGTGCAAAATACAATTTGTTATTTTTCATTGTTTAAATTGTATTTTTGAATGCTAAATAGAGTATATATATGACCAAAACCATAAAAACTTAATTTTTTCATGATATATGCATAATTTTTTTAAAACAATGTATAATATATACTTAATTTACATTAAAATATTTTACATCACATGTACATTGGGGCACTTTATCACACAAATTAAAATGGTTTTTTATTATTAATATATTTTTAAATATATGTCAATATTAATTCTTATTAAAATATTTTATCGATGAATTAATATTGGTATTTTCATATATATTAAATAACCACTAATAAAATTTATATGATGATATTATCCACTGAGGACCAAATATCAGCATATAAACATATATGATGTTGATATGGACATAAATTTTCAAATATTTTATTTAAACTCTGTTGAATTTTTTTGAAAAGTATAAGATTTAAATATCTTACTCATGCATTTTTTTATTTCCTCATTCATTTTTTTATTATGTCATATTCTCAATCTACTTAGAAGGCAATTTTCATTTTAAAGGGGACTAACAAACAAACAAAATTATACATCCCCTATAATCGTCATTGGTGTAGAGTGAACATCTAGGCTCAATAACACATTTCCAAATATATGTCAATATTAATTCTTATTAAAATATTTTATTGAAAACCCATATTAAATAATTAATTAATTTATAATTAAACAAACATATAATATCGTTACTATGATATTTATTTATAGTTAATATTATATAATTATAGTATCCTAATATTAGTATATATATTATAAGTTAACAATTATTGGAAATTAAGTAAGAGTTGGACTCCGTGGTTTCCTCTTGCTTTTTTCTTTTCTCTGCGGTTTTATTTCCCGCCCTTTGTTTGTAAAATTTCCCTCTCTTTTCTTTATCTTTTTCTCTTTGTCTTGGGTTATTGATTTTTTATAATTTTCTTTTAGCTACTTTATATTATAATTGTGACCTTATATATATATATATATTTATTCTCTTCTCCACCTATTATAATAATTATTTTTTAATCATTTTATTCATTTTTAAATTATTCTAAATTATTTATTAACCTTTTTAATAACTTCTCTTAAAAAATTTAAGATTATTCCCTTTTTATTATTTACCCCTTTCCTCACTTTAATAACTAGAATTTAATCATCTTAATTAATTATTAAATTCTAAATTATTTTTAATAATTGTTCTTAAAATCTTAAACTTTTAATACTATATATTATTAACTCACTAGTCAAATAACGAATTTTAAGATTATTCCCCCTGCGCCCTTTTTATTTACCCCTTCCCTTTATTCACCCCTTCCCTTATTATAATAACTGAATTTAATCCTTTTGTTAAACTATTAAATTATAAATTAGTCTTTAATATTTTTTCTTAAAATCTTAAAAACTTTTAATATTACATCTTATTAACTAACTAGTCAAATAACGGCTAGTTTTAACAACTATTACTGGGCATTGGCACATCCTTACTATTTATTCAATAAGATTGATTTCTTTCTTCACCTTGTCCCGAGGATGAACCAAATTAGTTGGTTCGAAACGTCGACCAACCCCTGATAATGTGATTAATACGAAAGACATTTATCTACATTATGAATCACAAAAGTCTTAGATCTAAAATTTTATATATATATATATATATAATTTTAGATCTAAGACTTTTGTGATTCATAATGTAGATAAATGTCTTTCGGATTAATCACATTATCATGATTTGGTCGATGTATCATGTTTTGCATAGGTTTAGATGCCATGTGACCTCTAGTTGTGCACGAACAACGTGTTTTCCATCAACAACTCAACCACTCTAGCTTGGTTGGAATGTCTTAGTTAATTATAGCAAGAGAAATTAAATCTCGACTAAAACCCAAGTACGATTCATCTCACATGTAACATTCACAAATTATAATTGCATTCTTCATACAACATATGTCAACATCAATATAACACATTCATCACATAAATATGTCTCATAAGGTTGCACTATAAAACACCAAATTTATGTGGAGTGGTCCGCAGCCTAACACTCCTCGAAATTATATCTATTTGTTCAAATTACAAGAGTTATAGAATTTTGGTGTTTGAATCACCTATCGACCCAACCTGTCTCACAACAAGCACCAACTAGGCATTTCCAGGTCATGCCACCTACATCAATAACTCTCAATTCGGTTACGCAATAGCTCGTAGCTAAATTGTACGTGTACTAGTTTATTCCAAACCTTGGACAGAATCTCAGAATGTTGTTCCATCTCGTCCTATAGTTTGGGTGGATAGTGCATGAGTTAGCACATCCCAAAATCACGAGAAACCCTAAAATGTTTCCTTGCAATTTTTATCTATCACCCTCACTTTGTTGGCTTGTTTTCAATATACTCTATGATCAATTTCCACCTTCAATCAACTCTTGTGTATGTGAATGTGTATGTGACGCATGGGTGGGAAGGAAAAGGGTTGCGTCCCTTTGGAAACTCCTTGGGTTGACTCATTCCATGTGGCACACAACCATCCATTTGCCAACATATCATCTGATTTTGGTTAGCTTGGGCATTAGCTAACCTGACTGTGGGTTGTCTCATGTGCTTAAGTGCGTGTTGACTTGTCTAGTTGCACACTGTTTCACCTACTTTGAATGTTATCTTGCTCCAAATCGCAGGTTGGCTTGTTCCAACATGCACATTATCGCGTTCCAACTTGCATGTCATCTTGTTCCAACTCACACATTATATCGTTCCAACTCACACGTCACCTTGTTTAAAGTCACACATAGTTTCATCTAGCATGTAGGCGAGGTTCCCACTTATCATGCTAAAAAAACTAAGCTCCCATGTTGGCTTATGTCACGTGAACTTCCTAGCTGTGTGTTTAACCAAACTTATATAGGCTAGCTATCTCAATCCAACCCATCCCATGCACACCCAATGTGTGCCCACTATGCACTCAAGTCACAAAGGGCACCAATTTCATCTTGGTGTGCCCATGTACCCACTTCTTATCTCAAGTGCACCCGCCCATGGAAACTCCAAACTTCCATCGAACGTCACATCTAATTTCACATAATATACAATGGCGATGTCACTGTGATCTCCATCTTGGTTATTGATGATATGTTAGTGCACCTCGCCTTGAAGGCTTGAGATCCTCCCCCCCTCAAAATAATTGTTGCCCTTGTTAATCCTCCAACTCATAACTCCTAAAGTCACAAGCTCCCATCATGATGTGTCACTCCTTTGGATGATGTCCTTGTCTGCCAACTACAAAAGTCATCCATGCATATCTCCATGTGTTGGATCCCCGTGTGGCTCCCACCTAATCATGTAAGTACTATTGGCTCCCCGTGATTTGCAATAATGGCAAGAAAAAATCTGCATGGAACCACATCAAACCACTTTGGAGTCCAAGGACCTAGCCTTCCTGGACCTAGAGAGGGCTCTCTCTATGTATGTGTATGTAAATGATATATCTTTATGCTTTTGTTTTTTTTTATTTTAGGCTAGTTATGGAGTTATTAGGACTATTTTTTTTGTTTGATTGGTTGATAGTTTAATGGTGTGATTAATTGATTGAGTGTTTCATTTGAATAGATAAACTGTAAGAAGCAATAATCCATTAGGATATGGAGTCATAAAAGGATTTAATTGTTCATCAAATCTGCAAGCCTGGACTTCATAGGGCAAGCTAACTATATCGAGCGGATCTCTTAGATTTGATGGGATATGAAATGACAGTAAGTTGTGAAAACAGTAAAACTAAAGGGAAATTAAGAATCCTTTAACTCTACTTCGACAAGAAAAGTCTTTTAGGTAACTATTTGAGACAAACCAAAGGACAGGGCAAACCATAGACTTCTTTGGCCAGACTCTAGTAAGAAAACCTTAAGACAACAATCCAGCAATCCTAGAATTACTTTCAGATAAAGAAAACATTTAAGATAACAATCAGTATAATCAAAGAGCAATTAAGAATTCTTTAATAAAACTATAAAGACCTTTGCAGCAACGGTTTGAGACAAACCACAAGACAGGGCTAACCATAGACTTCTCTGGTTGGACTCTACTAAGTATACTTCAAAGAAATACCTTTAAAACAATATTTCAAGCAAGACCAAAGGACAGGGTATACCATAGACTTCTTTGGCTATACTCTACTAAATCAGTTTCAAGGCAACAAGCTAGGTGGAACTAGAGAGAAATTAAGAATTCTCTAATCAGACCTTGCAGAAGAAAAAATTAAGATAAAGAAAGCAGACAGAATCAGGGTGCTAAGACATCATATCATAATCTAATATTTATGTTCTTTCATCAGAGAAATAATGGACATAATGGAAAATAGAAGGAAAACATTGACAAAGAAGGATAACTTCACCATTAACATAGCTCAAGAATCCTGTGAACGTGCTTGTATTACTGATGTTCAAAATAATTACATTCCTCCATTGTAATAATCTTTGCAGCTCAGATTTTTCTCAAATCCAGCCTAGCAGCTCATTAACTAGCTCAACAACTATCAATCGACCAACCAACCAACACTAAAAATGAATAATACATGCAATATTTATTTGTAAAATGAGGAGGTGATCCTAAGCTAGGGTTTTAGATTCGTATTTATTACAGAGTTAATGCATTTTTGACCTTTGAGACCATGCAAGGCCGAAGGAAAAATTTTCGTGACTAACTCACTATAACAATAACTTCTAACTTAACTGTTGAGCTAACTTTGGGATATGTTTGACTTTAAGGCTTTTTCATTAAATTTTACAATAACTGCTAAGTAGCTGAGAAATATCTCTAATTGTTTCAATAACTGTGGCTGCCTTTATTTGAGTAAAAACTATTGTAGGTGGCAATTTGTTTGATGAGGAAGTAAATGCTGCCTTGCTTTAGCATTCAGATCTATCTTCTGTGTTAATCTGCCTTTAATTTATCCTTTAAACTCCGTTTAAACCTTCTGGATTTATCTCTTTAACTCTTTTAATCTACTTTATCTCTGCTTCTCTGTCTTTTAATTTGTGATTAACCCTTTGACCCTTGATTTGATTTTGAATCCATTAACCTCTAATCCTATTAATCTTCACTGTCACGGCCTTTTGATTGTGTTCTTCCGTTCACTTTACCTCTGCGCATCTACTGTGTTTGAATGACCATCAATGGTCATAATATATTGATGTTCATGTGTGGATTTGGTGCTCTTGGTCATTTGAAGGACAAATTTGCTGGATTGTCACCCAGGGAGTCTGTTTGAACCATTTCAGGACCTCGGAATGCCATTTCGTGTTCAAACCCTGGCTACCTGCACGTTAAAATAAATGAATTAATTTAAAACCTATGCGGGAGGAATTTTTGCATTTATCTAGGCGTTTTTTGGCCTTAGGAGTACTTGCAGAGGTTCATGGTGGCTGTGGGGCTTCATCGCAAAGCCACAGGGCTTTTGATTATTCGAACAGAGCAGTGGTTTCATATTTTTGTATGGGAGAGAAGGCGGTTTTCGCACGGAGCAAAGGTGGTAAGCAGATTTGGGCGAATAGATGCGATACCATAGGAGGGATGACGCGTGGTGGGAGGTACAAGCGGTAAAATCGCCCATTTCGCGAGATTTGGAGTTGTTAACCCTTGGGCTTTTGGATGCTCAATACGCAATGGGGACCGTTGGGTCAAGATGATAGAGATCAACGATGGTCAGGATAAATGGAGTGGCAGCCTAGTTCGAATATGGTGTGGAGGCTTAAAGGTATCGTGGGCCCATAATTTGTAACAAAGCGGTGGGTATATTCATAAAGGTGGGGGCTAGTGTTTAAGTAGGAGTTTTTATGTTGCGGTCTCAGGGGTTGATAAAATAAGTGGAGGCGCTTATTATAAGGTGGAGGGAGGGTTATATTAGAGGTTTTAATCGAAACAAGGGAGGGTTAAAAACCTTAGAGCGGAGGCTCATTTAATTAAAAAAGATTTTTAATTAAAAAGGAATGGGTCCCGAATGGTCTAACTTTTATTTTAAAACAATGTAAAAAGGACTTTTTACATTGTTTCAATAGAATAAGGGAAAATAATGAAGGTGAGTGGGTTTAGTGGGGTTTTTAGAGATGAAAAGTGGGTCTTAGGGTAGGGGAAAAAGGTGAGAATGAGAGGGTTAGGTTCAAACATAAGTTATCAAAGTAGGAGGGTAATTCTAAGAAGGCAAAATGAGATATAGTGAAAAGGTTTAAATGGAGATAATGAAGGCAGTGAGATTTCTGAAGATAGCTGATAGTCGAGGAATGTTATCTTCAGCTGTTTGTAGAAAATCCATAGTCACCTAGTGATACTCTGAATACAGGAGACTAACAGCTACTATGATCATTTTGGAAAAATCCATAAGAACACATGTCTCTCATGCAAGTAATACCTTAAACCTAAAATCATCCAAGAAACCCATCATTAAACTACAAAAGACACCCCTAAGGCACCTGTGACATGAATTTCCATCAAAACTACAATAATGAGCCAAGGTCCTCATGGTTCAATGTGAAGGTGAAGCATGTTAGTCATGGTGACCAACACCTTCATCTCCTATCCCCATTTGACCTATTGGAAGTACTTCCCTGTACTTATTTGTGATGCATCAACAAAGGTGGATGTGAACTAATCTTGCCTATTGATTTTTCAACAAGACTCTCCAACTATGGATTTCAAGGCCAACCTCATTTTAATATCTATGTGGTTGAACCCATCTCCTCCATGGCTCTCCTATAACAAGGTACTTCTCCCTAGTCGCACTCTTAGATCGAAAGTACTTCCCCCATGTCCTCATTGGAATCATCAAGCATCAATGCATCCTCCTCATGATCTAATATCAACTCTAAGGTCTCATTCATGTTAGTCAAGATTGTCGTAATATTTGCATGATGCAAGATAAGAGAATCCATCTTATCTATCCTCACATGAACATCACCCATCTATTGGATTATTGCGTCATTCATCTGGATAGAGGTCGTCGTGGCAATAGAATTTATGGATCCCTTTAGAGTCTTCACCACAATTGTATCTAGTCTCGATAGAATGAGAAAACAACTCGTATTGAATTGACACTTCCTTCTTTGCAATCAAGCACTCCTATCCCAAAACCAACACATAGTCATCCAAAATCATAATGGTGATGCATGCTTTTCCTGATAATCACCAATACAAATTGGAACTTCAACAATTGTCCCAATCAAACACATTTCTCCTAAATTAATTTCCTTGAAGGATGCTTGGTTGGCTTGAACATCAATCCAAGCTATCTAGACACATCCCTCTCATAAATTGATGCATAGCTCCACTATCAACCATATCTATTGCTTGAACCCCATTAACATTTGTACCCAGAAAGTCAAGCCATTTCCTCTCTTTGTCTTGTTTTTTGGTAGCCTCCTTCTTATAATTTTCTCCCTAAACCTATAGAACTCCAACTATTAGTGAATCATATTACTCCATAGAAAACACCTTCTACTTCAATGAAAAATTATTCATCACATGCTCCTTTAAACATATGCAACATGAAAGGGGCTTCTTCTCTCTTGCAGTGCATGTATGATTTACTTCATCTTCCTTAGAATACTTAACCTTCCCTTGGTTATTCTTCTTCTTTCCCTTATCACCATGGCCACTTTCCTAATCTTTGCCTCCAAACTTCCCTTCACCCTAAAAATCCAAAAACTTATATGTTGTAGTGATAGCCTCTACAAGGGCTTGCACATTCTGCTTCAAAAGCTTAGTCTATGCCTATGGTTGCAATCCATTGGTGAAATGGTATAACTGATCTTGATCCAACATATCTATAATCTCCAACTTAAGGTCTGAAAATTCCTTGATGTATTCTTGAATCCTCTCTATATGATTCAAAGCCATAAGTTGATTCCTAGCAATCCATTCTTGGTACCCTAGACCAAACTACACATACAAAGTTGTCTTCATCTCTGCCCATGTAGAAATCCTCACCATGGTATGATTAGACACCAAATCCTCCATTGTGGTTCTCCACCACAACTTGGTTGTGCCTTTTATATACATGGCTGCAACATTAACATTAGCCTCATTGAAACATATGCTCATCTGATCCAAGCACTAGTCCACATTCCAACATAATTTCCCACTTTCACTCCTAGTCCCATCATATGGTTATGGTTCCTTGATCTTCACCCTCACTGAAGTACTAGATGATCCCTATATTACTTCCCTCTTAAATACTATAATCATCTCTTCTTTCTCTTAGGTTAGGTCTACAAGATAAGACACTTGATCCTCCAACTTCTTTAGATAATCACCCCAAGCACCATCTTGTACTTGCTCCATTATATGAGCAACCCCCTCAAGCTCATCAATGCACTCAACAAAGGCTCCCCTCATAGTTTCCATATTCCTTCTTATCTCATCCAACTCATTTTTGTACCTCTACATAACATCCATAATTTAGGTCATACGTCCCTTAATAGCAACACCTATGTCCCTCAACCTGGGTTACTTAGATAATATGTTAACCCACTGCCTCTTAGATGTGAACTTACAATATTTCTAGATATCCTTGCATAATTGTCTTAAATATATCCTTGCTAACATATCTGCATGAAGTATTGCATAAATGCAAGCTTCCCTGCTAAGTCATATTTGTGTTTCTTTGCTCTGATACCACCTGCCATACCCCTAGAGACTTCACATGGTTTTAGGTTTCGAGTGAGCTCTATTCATACAACACCAATTTGTTTTCCACTGATTTCAACCGCTTCGATAGTACTTCATTTGCACTATGCCTCACGAATACATTATTTAACTAAAATGTAATAATTAACTATAACAACAAAAAAATTAAATCTCACCTAAAACCCAAATAAGATTCATCTTACATGTAACATTCACATCTCCCATGTAACATTCACATATTAGAGTCATCATATAACATATGTCACCATCAACATCAATATACCACATTCATTGCATAAATTTCATGCAAGATTACACCATAAAACACCAAATTTAGGTGGAGTAACTTGTAGCCTAACACCCCTCTATATATGTGTGTGTGTGTTTTTTTTTAAATTATAAGTTACAAAATTTTGGTGTTCTCACTTACAACCTGACCCATCTCACAATAAACTTCGAACAAGCGCTGCATCAAAGTATCGACACTTTGTTACATGTCATCCCACAATTTAGGTGGATAATTCATGAGTTAGTGCATCTAAAACAATGAGAGACCGCAAATTTCATCCCTATAGTTTTCGAAATGTGCCCTCACTTTGTGGTCTCATTTGTGATTTGCTCTGCAATCATTGTCTTCCTCTTATCCCCGTCCTTACTTATCTCAACTCTCGCAAATATATATGAAGTGTGGGTTGGAAGGCCAAGGGTTGCAACCCTTCAACAACCCCATGGCTGACTCATCCCACGTGGCATGCAACCATCCATCCGCTACAATATCATCTAACATTCGTCCCACTCTAGCGCGAGTCATCTTAGATTCTTATGTGCTTAATTATGTGTTGACATGTATGGATGCACACTGTCTCGCCCACTTCACACATCATCTTGTTCCAAGATGCACACAGTCTTTTCCAACATGCAGGGTGCATGCCCACTCATCGCTCCCAAACAACCAAACTCTCACGTTGGCCTATGTCACACATGCTCCCTAACTATGCATTTAATTAAATTTGTCTAGGCTAGTTGAACCCGTTTTGTGCCGCAAATAATATTTTTGGAGCTATAGTTCCATTAATGTATGGGGCAGTATATGCCACCTATTGGATTTTGTATTTCGATAAATTAGACGGTTGACATATACTGTCATGTGCATTAATGGAGCTATAGCTCCTCAAATTTTGATAACCTTCTTTGCGCACCCAAAGTGTACCTACTATGCACCCAAGTCACCAAGGCAGTGATGTCATTTTAGTGCGCCCATGCACCAATGACTCAATGACTCATCTAAAGTGTGATGCCCATGGAAACCTCATATTTCCACTATATAACAAGCATGTATGGTAATAGTTAAAATATAATAATATATAGATATATTAATAATTATTGCCTAGAAGTACTAGATAGTCTAATATGGGAGATATGTTGTCCCATAATATTACATTAAAATAAATAAATAATACTTATATTAAAATAAATAAATAAATGTTAATAACAAACAAATTCCTAGTAAATAATATAGTTTTACATCAAACATTATGTATATAGAGAGATATAAAGTAATTGATGTTGAAATTCTTTTTAAGTATTTTCTACATTTTAGTATGAAGGAAATGTGTAATGCCTTCACTACTCGTTATGACATTTACAGGCGAAATCTAAAATAATGTCCAAAATGTGGAATCGAGTTACCATTGGATATTAAAAATATATATATTAATAACCAAAAAAATTATTCCATTGTCAACCATAAATAAAATATTTAGATTTCCATATTAAATAACATAATATAGAGATGATATGTGAATAAAATATTTGAATATCTATGCTAATTAATATTTCATAGGTGTAGTCTAACTTATAGAAGAAATAACCCTTTTTCATACAATTTCAAGCAATATTATGATTTTTTGTTGTTTAAAATACATTTTTAAATGCATAAATAGATTCAACACTTTGAAAAACTCAAGAGCACTCAAATTCTATAAATTAAACAACTTAATCTCAAAATTTTAAAAATATCTACGACATTCTGACCTAAATAACTTACTATATATATAGAGAGATATATGTTAACTTTAAATAAAGTATTTCAATACTATATAAAATATTTTTTACTATATATAGAGAAAGATATATGTTAATTTTAAATAAAGTATTTCAATACTATATAAAATAATTTTATATGAACTTGATATTTGGAGAGAAAAACAATTTAAAGTAAATATGTACAGATTCATCTTAATCTCATGGGATCAAATCTTTGAGATACAAACTTTCAAAAAATTTAACCTCTCTCAACTCTTAATAGATCCAAGGTTTAAAATGAATCTATACTAATTTTACAATACTATATAAACACACACATTTAACTAATTAATATTAACTATATAATACAATATAGCACTAATATATAATATATCACATTATCCTAATACTATGTTAACTAAAAACTATATATATATATATAATAGTGGCCAACTTGAAAAAACGAAAGAAAGAAAAAAAAATCAAAATGAAAGTCAATACAACCCAAACAACAAAAATAAGAAAACAATTATAATTAATAGAAAAATCTTTTTTCAATTATTTTTTCCTTAAAAATTAATGATCGAGTGAACCTTTTTTTTTAACAATATCATATATTTTATTTTAATGTGTATTTATATATATTACTTCTTTCTGATTCTACAATATTAATAGTTTATATAAAAATTAAGACAAATATATATCTATTAATATTACTAATATTAATAGGTATTATTAATATTTAAAAATTCTTTAAAAAATTATATAATTACATTTTTTACAAAAACAAAAAAAGAGCTGTTTTTAGTGTAATTTTTTTGGTGTCTTAGGTGTAGGTGAAAAAATTTGAAGTAAAATCTAGATTTCTGTTATTTAAAAGAAAATTCTTTTTTCAATTATTTTTTCTTTAAAAATTAATGATCGAGTGAACTTTTTTTTTTAACTATATCATATATTTTATTTTAATGTGTATTTATATATATTACTTCTTTCTAATTCTACAATATTAATAGTTTATATATCAATTAAAACAAATATATATCTATTAATATTACTAATATTAATAGGTATTATTAATATTTAAAAATTCCAAAAAATTTATATTATTACATTTTTTAAAAAACAAAAAAAGAGTTGTTTTTAGTGCAATTTTTTGGAGTTTCACGTGCAGGTGAAATTTTTTGAGGTAAAATCTTGATTTCTGTTATTTAAATTGGCTTTTTTGACAGTATATAGGATTCAACACCCTAAAAAACTTCTAGGACACTTTGATTGTGCAAGGTTACCCATCAAACTTCTATTTTCAATAAATTCCTGTCAAAATTAGACCAGAAAAAACTACAATAAAAGCCTTCAAAAAAATCACACTATAGACTACTAAAACAAAAAACATTCCTGAAATTAAACTTCATTAAAAGATACGATCTGACTACATTCCTATATCTTGTGACACCTTGTCCAATAAAATATTAATATACACTCATGGAAGTTTTAAAAATCATTACAAGTTTGTCTCTCCCTTTGATGAATTTGATCTTTAATTATTTTCCTTTTTGTGTTGTACGCAGTTATGGCAGCAATTGCAATGCGTAAGGAGAGGTTGGAGTGGCACATCAAGAAAACTTAATTAATGTGTGCTGGTACTAGGAGATATCGGTCTTAAGGTATGAAATGGAAATTGGGTGTACTATAAATAAGTGAAATAGGTAGCTTTGCTAAATAAAAAGTAATTGATGTTTTACTCATATTTCAAGTGGATATAATAGTTAGGTTTTGAAAATATTTCTTTCAAGTATCAAATCTGCAATTAGATATGGTACTTACAGAATACATGTCCAATAGTTAAGAAAAGAATAAAGAAAAAATCAAAAAAGCCAAAATGATGACAATCTCCATATCTACACTATTCTGATAAAGAAGATGAAGAAATGGCCCAGAGTCCACAACAACCAGAGGCACAATCTCAACAAGGTTCCCAATAGGAGGAGGGAGAAGAGAAGCAAAAGGATTTATCCCCATTGATTTATCCAGAGTCTTGTGGGAGGAAAAGAGCAATAGCTAAGGGACATGTGGAATAAAGCAAACACATGTTTCCTAGAGTTCAGACTCAAGAACTGGCAATTGTTATGGCTACCTCATTTTTTGGTGTTTGGCACAAAGTTCAAAAGAAAAACGATAAAAAAGAGAAAACTAGTTTATCTAAGTAAATGTTATTTTTTTATAGCTTGACAACTATGAGTGCTTCAAACACATACTTGTGCATCTGCTTATGTAACTTTTTTTATTTTTATTCATAGAAATTTGAGTAAATAAACATATATCTCATAAAACATTGATAAAACAATTGTATTTAGGCAAAATAATATAATATTTTTTGATATATTTATAAAAAAAATTTCAACAAATATTTTGATGTAATAATATAATAAATGCTTTCAAAATTTACCAACAATAAAAATAAATATAATGATTTAATATTCTTATTATTCATTATATATTAAATATATAAATAATATATAAATATAAAAATTTAATATTTTTATTATTTATTATATATTAAATATTTAAATAATATTTAAATATAATGATTTATATTCTTATTATATATTAAATATATAAATGATATTATATAATTAAATATAATAATTTTAATCAAAATAACTTACTTATTTGTCATTTAACCAATAATATTTTATTTTGTTTATACATTTCAATATACCCTTCTATGATAATATAGATAACACGAAAAAGCAATAATTGATTTCAATTTTGAAACTTGGGTACTAGATATTAATCAGAGACTTGTTGGCATAAATTGATTGTAATTATTTCACTTTTATTAAAGGGAGTCAGATTCACAATAACTAGTACTACTAGTTGATTAATATCTATTGTTCTTGTGTAATTATTTAGAACAAAGAATATTTATTTAATACATTTGTTGGTTTGAAAAGACAATACACACACAATTATATTGGCTATAAATAAATGTGTCTTCCCTTGACATAAATACATACATGATATTGATAGAAGTGTCCTTTGTCTTCATAACTTTGGCACACTATTATTGACTTGGATGAATGATAGAAGTGTCCTTTGTCTTCATAACTTTGGCACACTATTATTGACTTGGATGAATGGTGTATGAATAGAACAAAATTATTTGTGTTGTAAACAATTTCAGAACGTACTGCATTGGATTTATTTGATAAGATGGACAATGTACAATTTCAATTTGTGATGATTTTTTGAATGCGAATCAATTACAATATTAATAATGGTATGTGTCAAATATATATAGAGTATTAAAATAATTATTAGATAATTAAATTTATATATATTATTAAATAATTATTAGTTTTGGAGTGTGAGGATTTTTATTTTATTTATATTTTAAAATATTTTTTATTTTTGATAATTTGATTTAAAACCATATAAAATTAGTTAATAATGTAGATACACTAATAAAATAAAATAGGAATTCCAATTTAAAAATTCAATTTTTTTATTTTGTAAATTGTTTTTAAAATTTTATAAATTAATTAAGAGGCTAAATTTTTTAACCATAAATGAAAACAATATAACTAGCATTCAACAAATAAACATGTTGTTTTTTTAAAAAACACCATTCATTGAAAGTTAAGTCACATAGTAAATACTTTTAAAAATATATAAATTATAAACACCAATAAATTGATTACTTAATTATAACTAAGAAAACTGAATTTGTTTCGCACACCATCAAATGAAAAATGTACATATCTATCTAGTTTTGAAAATGCAAGATCATTCAGATACAATATTGTTTAGACAATTTGATCTCTCAAGAAGAATTTTATCATTGAAGGAGTGCATCACCATGTATGATGATTTCAATAATGATTTCTCATTTATTAATTAGTTCTTAGTTCTTGGACTAATCGATTTATTGTTGATTTTATATTAATTATTTTTATATTATAATTTTTCATTTATTATATTTTTTTTATATTCACAAAATATATTATTTATTTATTTTAGTTATTTATTATGTTATAAGTTTTTGTGGAGGCAAGACTCTAGTAATTGATTTGTCTATTGATTACTATTAGGTTAGCATTGACTTCTAATGTTTAACTTTAGAAATAATAAAAATATGTTTTTATTTTGATTAAAAAAATAATTTGTTACCATTTCATTATTTAAAAATTTGTGTCATATTTCAGGCTTCCTAGCATCTATCACATATCGCCCATGAAATTTTTTCACCCTCTAACTTCGCAAGTTTTCACAAGGATAATGCTTGGATCTTGTAACATGATCACCCTCTAACTTCACAAGTTTTCACAAGGATAATGCTTGGATCTTGTAACCTGATTAAACAAATTGGCTGAACAACTGGAACATCATTAGCTAAATGGTGCAAGAATGATAAATTAAGCCTCTTAGTGTTTTAGTTAAGGAATAATAAGAGGTTCTTAAACTGTATAGATTCATCTAAAAAAACGTTTAAAGATTTTCCAGTGAAATTTGTTTCATGGTTTCTTCTCAAATGCCACAGGATGGTTATTCAAGTTTTCAAGAATCCTTTCATATTCTATTTATTTTTATCTTCTTTTAATACTTTCTATTTCATATCTTCTTCTGATACTCCTTGGAAGATCAAATCTCCATGAAACAAATACCTCACTCCGAAGAGTGAGATCTTTTCTTTTGCGATATAAATATGAGTGCAATGTCATAAGGTTATACGATCTTTAGCAAGATACATGGAAGAAAAGCTATTCAACTATTCCAAGACTTTGCTCCCAATGTAAAGGATGGGAAAATTGGGAAGTTCCATGTATATATGAATTTATGTTTTTTCCACTAAGTTAACTTCATGGTATTTTTGTGAATTCTCTCTCTGATATGGTCTTTTCTATGGTATCTTAACTTGATATTTTTTGCAGAATGATCTCGTTTAGCAAGTTCTACAAGAAGAAAACGAGCATTACTGGCAAGTGGTATCTTGTATGGAGTATGGCTCTCAGATAATTACTAACCACTTTCCATTCATTTTAACATAAATGGGTATTATTTTTTATGATCATGATACTGTATTGTAATGTATTAATCTATGCAACAACAACATTTGGGAGAAAGGGATAGATATAGAAACTATTGGGAATGAAGATCACTATTGTGCAATTATTCATCACACATCTCTTCTTCAAAATAAGCATTGCCTTATGGCTTACATATAATGCATGATAATTCTCTCTGCTTTCTTGCAATTATTTTTTTGTGAAAAGTTGTTGAGCATGAACCCACATTTGATGCACCTTGAGGTTGTAAAGTTGTAGGTTTTATACAATGGATTCT
The DNA here is from genome assembly GCA_034641835.2 of Pinus albicaulis. NCBI lineage: Eukaryota > Viridiplantae > Streptophyta > Pinopsida > Pinales > Pinaceae > Pinus > Pinus albicaulis. The sequence goes on along the minus strand of CM076579.1, from coordinate 537,347,495 downwards.
GAATTTTGAGAGGTGGGTCATTTGTGTGAACTCGACATATACACAAAGATTTCAAAGGTTTGAGATGGAAACCCAAATATTTTTATGTTTTCTTTGATGTTACAAGTACAGTCGAGCACAAAGCTTTCATAGTGTGAGATGGAAACTTGGGACAATATTTTAAGATGAAGTTCAACAAAATCTCAACCATTTTGAAAGGATTCCTTCAAGAGATATTTGGATGCATTAAGATCATACTTCAAAGATATAGATATGGATTTGACTGTGGTAAATACATCATCTGAAGTATACATCATTGTAAAAAGAGTAAAGAGTAAATATATCACCCAACCATAATCAATTAATCTTTATCTTGATTGTAGATTGTGAAATATTTCAAAAAATTGAAAAGACTTAGCAAAAATTAACGTTTTGACTTGGCTCCTTCATCAAATTTCCAAAATACATCCTTATCTTGATTGCAGATTGTAAAATATTTCAAAAAACAAACATGAACCAAAATCAACTATTTGACTTTACTAGTTCATCACATTACAAGAATATTCCAAAATTTTCTATGCTGAAGTCCACAACCTAGCCATTATGGAGATATCTTAGTCTAATTACATATCTTTGAGGTGGCAATTGTTTTGATGGTATAGTTTTAATGAAGAAGGATATGACTCCCCCAAAAGATGCATATATTAAAGTCCATGGTGAAAAGTGTTGGGACGTTTTTCTTGAAGAGTAGGAAACTTCCCTCACTCGCAATTCCATCCGCACGGTGAAGCGTGCCAAAATTGAAACTTATTTCCTAGGCATTCACACATTCTCATATGATGTTATTCTTGCAACTATCAAGAATAGATGAGGTTCATGTAACAATATTGCTTTTTGTTTGAATATCAAGGAATTATGAAAGAGTTCACCATATGAGACTAGAGGAGATTAATGGCCGGTGGAGTCATACATGTTTATTTACGTATTTGATGTCGGTGGGAATCACTCTTCATGTCTAACTACTATTGGTTTTTCGTGCGTAACAATTAATGGTTCTAGTATTGCTCAACTTCATGTTTATTTAAGTACTCTTGCAATATACTTCACATATATGGATTTTTTGTATTATACTTCCCATTTGGTGGCTTAACTTTATATCTAAATAAAATGTTATTACAAGGAATTTGATTTCTATTATATATTATCTAAATAAAATGTAAATGTGTATAATTACTAGTGGTTACTCTCACTCAAAATTATGCAAGTCCTTGTCTCTTAGTAAGCAATTAATTTTTCCACTTCATATATCAATTTGCATTTTTTCTAAAAACATAACTTTCACTTGAGTGGTAGGGACAATGTTGCCCCACAACACTTTTTAGTGGATAGATTTGAAGTGTTCTTGTGCAAAATTTGTCTTTTCGAGTTTTGTTTAATTTTTTAACTTTCCTAACTTTATGACTCTATAAAGGTGAATTAGTTAATTGCTCAATGTTTTTTTTATAGCCAAAAAAATATAAAAAACCATTGTATTTCTTACATTTACTATAGTAAACTCAACTATATATATATATATATATATATATATATATATAGATATATATATATATATATATAGAGAGAGAGAGAGAGAGAGAGAGAGAGAGAGAGAGAGCTTTCATTACTTAAATCTGATCTAAAATATGTTCTCTGGTTTGCTTTGGTTCACCACTAGGGAAAGCATACCATTTTCAGAATTAGATTTGTTTGTGTCCAAAATTTAAGCAAGTTCGAAGATATTAAAACTACAAAAAAACTAGTTTGAGGCATGTGGCCTCCCAAAACAACATATGCATCTATGTGCAAAAAACTAAAATATCAGAAATAAAGAAAAGAATTTAAAGAGTTGTTGAGGCCCTGAAAATCGGTGCAACAACATTAGGGAAAACCACCCAGTTAGGGACTTAAAAACCGCCCCTTTTCTGTTTGGAATGGTGGCTTCGACTAGATTTGTGGGACCAATTTCCCAATTTGATATAGTTGGGGTGAATGGATGATTTAATCTCTAAATGGGATTTGATATATGGAAAAATAGGCAATATTGCAATAAACAATAAATCTCTCTCTCTCTCTCTCTCTCTCTCTCTCTCTCTCTCTCTCTCTCTCTCTCTCTCTCTCTCTCTCTATATATATATATATATATATATATATATATCGGGATGAAAATTTTTCTCTATGCGATCTGCAAAATAATATTTTTTGTGGATACAAATAAAGATCATACATTCACTTAGAGATATGAAAAACATTTAAGATAATTTATTTAATTAAGAAGTTAATAAAATAAATTCAATGAAGCTTATATCACGACTTTTACAAAATGCATGTATTGCATATATACATAAATGATAACAACATAACACGTTCAGAAGTGAATTGATGTCAAACTGTGTTCAAACAAATATATAAGAAAATACATCATAAGATAAATGAACTATTTCTCATTTGAAACTCAAATTAAACATATAAGATAAAAGTACCATATATATATTTACTCTGCTCATCTGAGAAATAACTCTCGGTCCAACCTTTTCTATTCAGAAAAATTTAAGAGTACAAAAGTGCAACACCAGTAAGTCTTCTTTTCAAAATTTCAGGACCCCTTCTTAAAATACATGAAGGGGTTTAAATATAAAACTAATAAGTCTTAAAATAGTCATTGCAATAAAAATTGATGACGTTTCAAACAACTCTCCTTAAAGTAAGTAAAATTAAAATAGGAATATAAATTAAAGGGGTGATTTGTTGGAGGATTTTTTTGTTGTCCCTTCTTCCATTTGCTCCTTGAGTTGAAGAATATTAAGCATAGGTGATCCAGGAGGATATTACATCAATACATATCGACAACGAAGATTAGCTTAGTCTTTAGTTTCTCTAGTTTGTCTAATGCAAGTTACTTCTTCATGGTGGAAATGTCATTATTTGGTGTTTGTAATGTCATGTTAAGGTGAAAGTGGTAAAATGAATGATATGGTGGTGTAATATTAAAGGACCTAAGTAAAAAACATATGCTAAGGTCCTAAACCTATGGTCCTAATCACTAATCCTATCACATGACATATTATGTTGAAACCTATGTTTAAAACCTATGATAAAACCCATATAGCGCACATAATGCAATGTTTTGAACTATGTTATGAAACCTTCGGACTATGAAAATAGACTATATATTGTAACACTGTCTAAATATATCAGTATAACTGCAAATTGACCGCGCGGAAGAGAAGGCCGTCGGGTAGCATGTGATCGGGTTTTTTGTTAATACAACGGACTGCCGGGAAAACCACAAGGTTAGTCGCCGTCAGATGATGGGTTGTCACATGTCATTTGGGAGCCAACATCCAGACAACCGTAACCACCGGAATTAACCACCAGGTGGCAGTCAGCGGTTTGACCGCATCACAGTCACATGTAGACAATCAGTTGAGCACCGTTGTTAGCAGATCGTCGGGGTCTAGTTATAACCTATGGTTTTATTTTGGGTTTTGTTTGTTAATGCGTTATGTTTGAAATTAATGGACCATGAACCTAATCTCCTAGGTGTCACATTCCTACATGACCAAGAGCTCAAATATCATTCAATGTAAAACCACTTACCATATTTGGCCCAAAGGAGTTCGAGAATGAATATGCATTTCATCATAAAAACCACAATTGTTCATGATGAAAGATAGGGTGATTTTGAAGACTTGTATTCAGATTCTGGAAGAGAGAGGCAATATTGTTTTCAGTGTAACTTGGTTGTCTGAAGGAGGAATTTGGAACTGAGATAGGCGTTGGAAATCTAGGAGAGAGAGATTTCTTTTGATAGTGACGAGAGGTGCCTACGAGCACGTTAAATCTGGTGTATTTCTATGTAAAGAATTCCTTGGATCAATCCTTAATAAAACTGATGCCCATCTTGAAAGCAGAACTAGAGACGTAGCCCACCAGGGACGAACTCCATAATCAATATTTGATGTCTTCTATCTCTGTTATTTGCTGCAAATTCATGTTTAATATTCTCTTACGTTCTGATTTAAGTCATAAAATCATTTTCTTTCCTTCAATATTCCACACTAAGCGATCAAGTTAACAATAAATTCACTATTGGAAAATAGTCATTTCTACTTCAATATTAGATAACATCTATTTCAGATCATATATTTTGGTATCAGAGCAGGTTGTGTTATAGGATTTTTTCCAGTGAATGTTAACCAGGTCCAGATTGTGACGTGGAGAAGGAACGCTCAAGGAGATAGACTCAGAAGTTGGAAAGCGAAAAGTCACTCAAGGATCGACAATGGGAGGACCCGATGCAGGTGAAATTCCTGAAGTGAAGGTCATGGGTGAAGAACAGATTCAACAGATTTTCTTGAACATGCAGCGGGTGTTGGGAGAACTCTACGAAGATAAGAAGGCAAGAGATGCAGCTTCTTCTTCAAAGGCATCAAAGAAGGACAAGGGAAAAGGAAAAGCTGATAAACCTCCTTCTCCTCCATCATCTTCGTCATCATCATCATCATCATCTTCTTCTAGTTCAGATTCTGAAACATAAAAGAAACCTCATAAATCATATCTTTTGAAACTTGATGTAAAATTTGAACTACCTATTTATGATGGCGAAATGAATCCTAAGAGACTATATAACCAGATTAAGCAGTTAGAAGTGTATTGTAGAATTTAGAGCATTTCTGATGAAAGAAAAAAAATTATTTAGCTACACTTAGAATGGGGGGAACAACTTTAATTTGGTGGGACAGTAAAACTCAAGTAGATTTAAAGAGGAAATGTAAAGTCATCTCTTCATGGTCTAAGTTTTTAAAATCTCTCAGAAAACAATTCTATCCTTTGGGATAGATTCAAAAAGCTGTTATTAATTGGCAACATATGAGGCAAGGTAGAGGGCAGAATGTTTAGGAGTTTATTGAGGAATTCAGGAAGAAATCTTTGGCGCTCGATATTCCATTGGATACACATGAAATTTTATTAAAGTACATTTGCAGTTTACATTCATATTTACAACATACGTTATTGATGTTTAATCCAAATGACTTTGATGAAGTGTATGTTCAAGCCATACATATTGAATCAGGTGGAAAACCGTTCAAGTTTTCACAAAAAGCATCCAAACAGTTGGGAGTCAAGGATTACAAAGACAGCAAGAGGAAGAGCAATTTGAAGTGAAAGAAAGCAGTGAAAACTCAGAAGGAAGGTGAAAGACCTACTTGTACTCACTATTAGAGGATTAGACATGATGAAGCTAGATGTTGGAAACTTCACCCATAACTCAAACCAACGAAGTTCCAGAAAAATGAAGGTGAAAAGAAGGCTAATACAACAATCCAACAATACTTGGGCTTCGATTCAGGAGATGAAAGGAAAATAAATGTAATGGTTTTCGACTAGTACAAAATGGCTAATTTGTTACTAAAAAAACGACTAAAATTTGCATATAAATGACTATTTTTCGGTCGGTGACCAATAGTAGCTAATTTACAGTATCTTATAACGTGACCAACTTTTGGTCGTTTTTAGCTTAGTCATTAATTGGTTATCTCAATTTTGTTATCTAGTTGTATATTTGGTCATTGATTTGGTCATTGATTTGGTCATTGATTTAGTCACTGATTTGGTCACTAATTTAGTCATTCATTTGGTCTTTCATTTTGTCACTGATTTAGTCATTCATTTAGTCATTCATTTGGTCACTGATTTAGTCATTATTTTAGTCATTGATTTGGTCTTTTATTTGGTCATTAAATGTCGCAATTAATGACTAAATATATTACTATATGATCACCCGAGAAAACCAATTAATGACCAAAGAACTATGACCAACATGTTGGTCGTGTTATAAGATATTGTAAATTAGCTACTAATAGTCATATATATGCAAATTTTAGTCATTGTTTGAAACCAATTAATGACCGAAGAAATGTGACTAAATTTTAGTAGTGTTATAAGATACTGTAAATTAGCTACTAATAGTCGTATATATGCAAAATTTAATCATCATTTGTAGTCACAAATTTATCATTTGCAGTAGCCATTTATTCATTATATAAACGACTAATTTAGTAGTTTATATTCATTTCATTAATAATCATTATAAATGACTAATTTAGTCGCATATTCATTTTATTTGTGTTCATTATTAATCAACATAAATTAATTTGTATGATTTAAAAATGTGCATGTTCATCTAATATGAAAACACAAAGTCACATATTTTAATTACAAAACTAAACAACATCAAGTGCAACTATAAATAATTTCAACCACATAAATTATATTATATGAAATGTTAAAATATTACAATATGAGTTTCCAACTTTATATTAGTTGGACTACAATTTACACATGAAATGATGTTTCATCACTTCAAAACATTATCGTTGTGTTGTCAAGGCATTACAGGTGAATTCACCAACTCCGAAGACTTGATCATCAGTCTTTATATGTGTGTCTTATCCGAGATATTGGTTCAAAGGGTATCACCAGACCAGTTCTCCTCTCTCTTTTTGCATTTGTCGCTCCAATGTTATTGCTCTTCTCTTTTTTCAATTCATGCTTCTTACCATCAATACCAATTTCATTTTCTGAACACAAAAGAAAATACAATGCGCTGTAAGAAATGAAAGACAATGAACACTAGAATATAACATAAATTAGACTATAAATAGTTTATACAACATATACCTTAACATCAACAATGTCAAAGCAATTTTCTTTCAGCATCAATTTCTGCAAAATAAATGTCACGTTATTCTTTCCCATTTCTCAACATCCTACATACGATAAATTGAAAATCACATAAAACCAAGAGAAAACCCTTTTCTAACCAAAATAAACAAACAAACAATGCCTCTAATAAAACTTCATTATAATATTAGCAAATGAAAAGAGAGCTAGTGGACCATTTGTGTTGTTTGGCTTTGCCTATTTTTTTTATAAAGTGCTCGAGCTTCAGGAACCAACAAATGTGAGCACAGCTAAAAACTAACCAACCATTCACTTGTCAACATGAGAGATCACAAATAAACTACAAAATTGATCAGGCATTAAAATTGTGAGCAGACTACCTTGAAATTTTCTTCTTGAGAAATACCTCAAAATCCCCTCGTTTCTAATAAGATTCCTAGCTATGTACCTCCATCCTTGATTTCCTTTGTTGTATCTTGAATAAAGAATATCCCTTCAACAACCAATTTTGCGAGAATCCTACCAAGTAACTCAAGAGCCTTGTGCGCATCAATAGTAGCATCCTCCAATGAAAATAGTACAATCTCCAACCTAGAAACATCAAAATTATATATAGTTATAATGTTGAAGAGTGTAACTAGGTAGGTCTTCCTTATAATGACTATGTAATTATGTACTTATGTAAAGATGAAGTCAATAATAATAAAATGAATTTTTGGTTTACTTTCTTCTTGGGTTTCATGAGCAAGATTCTTAGTATAGGTCTATAGACTTCTTCTTGATGTCTATTAGGTACATAAGTGTAATTAAGAGTCATGTAAAAGGCGTGAAGAATAACCTCAAAGACGTTGCAGAAGAATGGCTTACAAACGTTGAAGATATGCCTATGAAGTTGGCCTACAAACAAATGTTAAAGTCGGCCTACTTAATGGCTATAAGGTCGGCTTAATTACTTGGCTAGAACTACTATATATACCCTACATATGCTACGGTTAAGAGAACATATCTGCGGATGATACTGAGGTTATACAACGTGCAAAAGAAGAAAATTTTGTGGATTCTAATGAGGCAATACAACATAAAGAAGGGAGCAAAGATTAAGTTAACGTCTGGGGTAGAACACATTAAAAGAAAGAACAGATTTGCAGATCTGTCTCTGAGGTACTGCAGATATTTAAGTAACAATTACAGTCATGTTTGAAGTTAACAAAAGGTGGAAGAAAGAACAAGAATTACGTATTAGTTTGAAGGTATAACAAATCAGATCTAAGGACGAGATTGTCTACGTATAAGTCTGAAGGTGACAACGTTTGAAAGATAGCAAATACAAGAACAGTTTTGATTGCAGACTTATCTAAAGGAAGAACTGAATGATACACCTTCCAAGGTAACTGAAGGACGTATTCTACAGAAGCAGCTAAAGGTTAGTAATTGCTGAAGTAACTGGAAGATTGAGATATTGACTAAAGGATATGATTAAGTTATCTCCGAGGAAAGAATTGTAAAAGTCAGAAACCTCAAGTAAGGAAGGTAAATCAGATATTTACCTTCCTAACTTATTGCAAAATACTTAGTTACAAGAAAGATCAATTTTGTCTCTACATTTGTATAAGCACTTTGATAATTGACTTGATGAAGGATTAACTCAGCAAGCTCACAAGTAGTTATCAAGAAGAGAATTTGTATTAATCTATAGCCCTTAAATTCTCAACATGGTATCAGAGCTAGGTTATGATCAAAGGCAGTTTGAAAGGACTCGAAACATTCTAAAAGGACCTATGTCAAAAGGGCTCAAATCATAGTAAGACAGTCCAATAATTAAACTAAGTGCAAGTTCACAAGAAAGGTCAATCTCAATGACATCACAGTGTTGAAATTACCTCTGCCTCAATTCAATACTACTCTTATAAGATTATTTCGATACCACAGCAGTGAGGAGAATGAGTTATAAAGGTGTATTTATAGTTAAGGCTCGGTGTGACAAAAAGATATCAGTATAATCCGTATTACAGTGAAGATATTCAGTGTTATAATCACAGGTCAACTACAGTCTCGGTATAACCAATCACATGATGAGTATGACACTACAATTTGGAACTACCACAGTAAAAAATCTATCACTGTTTCGTGCTACCACAGTGAGAAAGGTCTCACTGGTTCAGTGCCATCACAACTTGATGAGAAGTATGCCATTTCAGTTTGATGGTATCATGACATAGGGTCTCACAGAAATGGTCAATAGAAGTTAGAGACATGTACAGTGAAGTATTTATAATCGAAGCACAAAATAAGGTCAAAACAGTAATACGTATACACAGTGAAATAGAACATTCGAGGATCTCGGAATAGCTACTTACATTGAGTTTGAAAGAATCTGAATTCTTTCCTATAAAGTTGACAGTGCAAGAACCAACTAAAAGAAAGAACTAGTTTGAAGGTATAACAAATAATATCTAAGGACAAGATTGTCTACGTATAAGTCTGAAGGTGACATCGTTTGAAAGATAGTAAATACAAGAACAGTTTTGATTGCAGACCTATCTAAAGGAAGAACTGAATGATACAACTTCCAAGGTAACTAAAGGACATATTCTACAGAAGCAGCTAAAGGTTAGTAATTGTTGAAGTAACTGAAAGATTGAGATATTGACTAAAGGATATGATTAAGTTATCTCTGAAGAAAGAATTGTAAAAGTCAGAAACCTCAAGTAAGGAAGGTAAATCAAAGATTTACTTTCCTAACTATATTGCAAAATACTCATTTACAAGAAAGATCAATTTTGTCTCTACATTTGTATAAGCACTTTGATAATTGACTTGATGAATGATTAACTCAGCAAGCTCACAAGTAGTTATCAAGAAGAGAATTTGTATTAATCTATAGCCCTTAAATTCTCAACATATAATTCATAATCGCACATGACCATAGATTGTAGCAGTCTTTGAAATAAACTCAAACTTGAATAAGAACAAACAAAAAATCTCAATTTTGTGGTTTATATGATAGCCATTTGATAATAGCTCACTCAACATCCATGTTTCAGGCAGTATTTGGTGTCTTTTTATGTGGAAAATTTTCCAATGGGGCTAGATGTTTTGACCTTTTCTGTTTGGATCTAAGCTTAATATGAATATGTATTGGATTTTTGTTTTAAATGAAAACATAGGTTCTTCTTTTTTCCTTTTCTATTTTTCTCCCTTTACATAATACATATATATGTTGTGAATTTGCGTAATCTTAAACAAAATAAACAGTCATGTTAATATGTTTTAACATATTGCAATTTTAAAATTTATAGCTAGAGTTTTGGAGGAAGCATGAGAACAATCTTATTCACATTGTTAGGATCCAGACAGAAATAAACAATATATAGTCAAATAGAGCTATCAAATACCCCTACTTAGACAGAGAGACCTAGAGGTAAGAAAAAGGTTGTGGGATAACATTTGACAATCCAAATCATTGCCTTTACATGGCACACGCCATGATAAGATTCTAACCCATAATAATCTTGAGAAGAGAGGCTTTCATGGGCTGAAGAGACGTTGTGAAGATGCTCAACCATCTGTTGATACAAGCAAGACTAATAGATACATGAGCTTATAGTTACATAAAGGAGAATATATGAATGGAGATTGCAGAACAGTGTATCATAAATTTTGCAAAGGCATTGTTGCGTATTTGTTGAAAAAATCAACTTTTTGGAAGTTTACTTTTATCATTGTTTGGACTTGTGAGGATATAGTCAGTAGAGAAGGAACCATATGGAGGTGTCACCATTTCAGTCAGGGAAACCCTACAAACCAAGATGAGGCTGCCTACTTGAGGGGAAAATAATATAATCAATGTTGGAACTTGAAGGAGGTAATGGACAGAGTCTACACAAAAGGGACGCAGAAATGTTATAATATGGAATAAATGACTGGTAAACCAGAGTCTTCGCTTTTAAGTTTGTACACAATCCTTGAAGTGTGGATATGTCTAAAATTTGACAGATCAGCCAATAATAAGCTACCTAGGTAAGGATAGAGGAGTTCTTGAGGATGAGAGGGGAAGTTAGACTCACCTATGCTTTAGGAATAGGTCAAGCTACTACATAATATCTCACAAAATTGTACAGTGGATAAGGTTTAGCCAGGTGATTTAAATTATAGCAAATATTTTTTGGGTCATGGCAGTTTCATATTTTAGGTATGGACCAGTTTTGGGATGGCGGTTTCTGAAGTATAGTTTACATATATTCCTGAAATTGCAGGTTTGTAGACCCACTAATATAATAACCAGTTTTATATAAAAATAAAACTTCTTTCTATTTTTTCCTTTAAAGAACAACATAGGATTTCCGATTTCTAGAGTTTGGATATGTTTGGGATTGTGGCTAGCTAGGAATCAAATGATTTTAGAGGATACATAAATTTTATACTTTCAGGTGGTCCATCAAATAAGAGCTTTATCCTTGGAATACAATAGGCCAATTGGGGATGGACTGATGGATGAAGGGGGCGAACTGATGGACAAAGAATTTTTGGGATTTTCAGATGAATCATCTGAGGGTCTTCCAATCTGGTCCTGCCCTAGTGTGCTAGGTCTACCTAAACAGCTCACCAGTATTCAAGACAGTTTTGTACCCTGGGGCAGTGGGTTTGCAGCAGGTGATGTCAGAAGAGGATACCTTTTCATCCATACAATGCTTGGGTGGTTGTATCTAAGGCAGATCTCAATCTGGTGCCTTTACTCATGCGTGTGTGGAGCTCAGAGACACAACTATCCAGAAGTCCAAGTGTATTGAAGGCTCGTGTTCACAAGTTACTCATCCCTTAGGTTTTAGAAAGGTATCCAGCAATCTCTCTTTGGATTGTGGTAGGGTTTCGGAATTCTACAAGTGGATTCATGTCTGGATTTCATGATAAGTATTAATTACCATGGGTTTACCAGTGATCAACCGACGGCGGCAAATTTGGATCCTAGTCTCCACTTGGAGAGGGGTAGTTAAGTTATGAATCCTGTATCAGATGGTCAGGTGAATGGGTTTTGGCAGAGCCGAAAGTGTGTCGAGAGGAGAAAGGATCCAGTAAACTTGGGTGTTGGCAAAAGTTGTAAAGATGGATGGAATTTTAGATATGGTGGGATCAGCAATCGTTGGGAAGTTTCAGTGAAGGAGAAAGGCGGAGAAGATTCTAAAGTAGTGGTTGGTGGGAAAATTGGTGTTGTTCTTGGACTATCTACCAAATTGTTTTGCGCTAACTCAAGAATGATTGGCTTTTGTACTTTGATCTCACCAAGTTGCAAAGAAGGTTCTAAATAGTCAGTCGAAATGGGGCTTCCAACCATTACTCTTCAAACATTAGTCACCTGTGTTTGATGCAAAGATGAAAAGAATGGACTGTGTTCCAATCTGGGTAAATTAACCAAGTATTCCTATAACCTTTTGGCCCAATGATGTCTTCAGGGAAATCAGAAACTCCCTTGGCATTTTTATAAGCATATCTATCCTTCAGGAGTACAGTAGTTATGAATATGGCTTACATATTAGTGGGTGTGGATTTAAGGGAGGGCTTGGCAGAGGCAATTTCTCTAAAAAGGTAACCTATAGTTTGAATAAATTATGGAATATGAAGGCATTCATTTTCAGCGCATGAGATGCCATTCCTATTGCCAACTTGCAGTGGAATGAAGCATGCCTAACTAGAAACAGAATTGGCCCTGAAAAGAGTCTCAAGCTGAGGATTCTAGAGAAAAGTTGGAAAAGGTAGACACCAAGTAAAAAGGGGTAGACTCAGACTTCTTTAATGGACACAAGCTCTGATGGTGTTGTGGAGGGTGTATAGGAAAAACTTCAGTTGCCATTGACTCCCTTGGAGTGTCCACAAAAAGTAGTCAAGTTGGAGACTAAGCATACTCCACAGAAATATCCACAGTTTAAGCTCATAGAAGCAGGATATCCAATTAAAGAACTTACTAATTTAGTATGTCCCCAACCCAAAGGCCTCCTTGAATTTAATTTTTGATGAATCTTCTTTTCAGTTTTTAATATCAAAATTATTTGATTGGCCTGATAAGGAACCCACTTCTTCCATTAATACTGTGAACTTGAGTGATGATAAGGAGTTCATGTCCATATATGAGGATAAAATGTTGATGCCTGAAAATATAATCTCCATCCTATAAATAAGGAGGGTTTTATTTTCGTTAATGATGTTGAAGGTGGCTTAGCATTTGTGGATGAAAAAAGCTCACTAAATTAGTATTAAGGGAAAAAAATCCTGTATGTCATTAGCACAAAAACACACTTGTAATGATATATTGTTTGGTAGTAAATAACTGTTGCTGGAAGGAGTTCCAAGAGGAACAAATGCCCTGTTAGTCAGTTTTAAATTATTGCCCTAACCCTAAACAAGGATTTATTCAATCCCTCAAAAAAATTGTTCTTAAGGGGCTAGTTAATGTGCACACACCAGATGTTATGCGCTACATTGAACTATTAATGTATGGGGTAGAATCGTAAGTGACTTGGAATGGCTATTTATGGGATGGCAATTTACGTTTATTGATGCTAGGGAGGTGGGAGGACTAATATTTGGGTGGAGAAAACAGTCCTTCACCTACTCTAATTGTTGGTCATTCTCTTCAGATTTGGGTGCTAACTATACTGCCAAGACCTGCCAAGAGAACTTTCTCTCCTGAACATATATGGCCCATATACTGACAAAGTTGAGTGTTGGGACAGAGTCTTCCACCGGGGATGGCTCAACCAAGGTTTGACAATTTTGGGTGGGAATCTCAATTTCTCCTTGGGTGCTTCAGAGATATAGGGACCTGCTCATGTGGATTATCTATCAAAGTATAGTTTTGAAAAACAGATGAAGTAGAGCTGATAGATATTGAGGTAATAAATTTCTCCCCTACATAGAGAAATAAGAGGGCTGGAGTAGATAGAATTGTGAAAAGGCTGGACCATTTTCTTATATCAGACCTCTTTTTAGATGAAGCTATCAGATCAAATAGTCAGTCTTGTGTGTAGGGGACTTTGGCCACTCCCCTGTAATACTAGAATTGGCTCCTACTAAGAAAAAAGCCCTCGTCCCTTCAACCTAGATCCTGAATGGTTAAGGAGGAGAAATATGTCAAGAAACTAAAGGATGTCTGGATTTCATTTGATGGTTCTTCTCAGGGATCAGCTGCTCTACAATTTGAGTAGAACCTTAAAAGGGCTAAACAGGTCCATTGAGTTGGCAACTTAAAAAATACACAAGGAGAGGTTGCTCTAGGAAGTGGAGGCAAAACTAGATTCCCTGTACACAAGTGATGGTTTTGGTTTCTTAATTGAGTCACAAAATTAGAGGTGAATGAGCTGGAAACAAAGAAGCAATGTTGCGAACTTCAACATCAGGAGACAATCGGCAAGGGTCTAGAAAACCAAAAAAACGTAAAAATCAGGAAAATATCAGTAAAAATAGGCAAAAATTGGCCACGCCAAAAAATCGTGATTTTGAGATAAAATCGGGATGTTATCGAGATGTTTGCAACACTGCAAAGAAGAGGGCACTGCTTTTGGATAAAGAAAATTCCTGGAGTCTAAAAAGTAGGGCATTGTGGCTACAAGCTTGGGTTGAAAAGTCGTCAGTTTTTTCATCATTTGCAACCTAAAGGAAAAAAATACACTGTGGAGGGTAGAAAAATCAGACGGATTACTGGCAACTAGCTTCAAAGATATAGTGCAAGAGGGTGTGAGTTATTTAGGATATATTTATAAGGGTGAGCGAAGAGCAACAATAGCTTAGGTTTTAAGAATGTCTACATTCTTCCCTAGTTTTGCAAATCCTGAAGACAACCAAAATGTAATGAATTCTTCAAAGTTTTCAAAATATAAGAGCCACAGACCTGATGGGCTGCCTGTGGAATTCTTATGAGGATGTTTTCATTTCATAGAAGAAGACTGGTGGAAAGTTAATGAGAAGTCCAGATTCTCTGGAAAAATCCTGGCATCCTATAATGCTACCTTTACTGCACAGTGCACTGATTCCAAAGACTGATAACCCCTGTTCATTTCTAAAATTCAGGCCGACTTCATTCTGTAATTTCATTTATAAAATCATCTCCAAGATAACTTCCTGCAGGTAAAAGGAGATTTTTCCAAATCAGATTTCTGGTGAGCAATTTAGTTTCCTGGAAGTGAGGTCGATCCATGAGAATGTGGGGGTGGCACAAGAAGAATTACATTCTATTAAAGTGGAGAAGCTCAAGGCTATGGTGGTGAAGATGGAAATTTCAAAGGCATATGACAGTCAGCTGGCTCTACCTGTGATTAATGATAATACATTTGGAATGCTCTGCACAGATTGTTACATTTGTGATGAATTGTGTCACTTGTGTATCTTTCTCCACTTATTATAAATGGAGCTGCAGCTCAGTTTGTTAGACCTGAAAGTGAGACAGGGATGCCCCCTTTCTCCATTATTGTTTCTTATTGTAGCAGAATGCCTTACTGGTGCTTTGAAGGAAACTCTTAGGGTTCAAAATTCTTAGGGAATCAAAGTTATAAATACTTGTACTTTGTCAAATCTTTTGTTGGTGACATACTTGTCACTAATTTTCTGCGATGACTCTAGGAGGGATGCAGCTAGAATCAAACATATTATAGATCTTTTATGCTTGGCAACAGGTATGCAGATCGATTTGGACCAGCACCATTTCCTTTTGTGGTATCACTGACGAGGATTAAGTCTTTCTGTCTCCTCGGTTTCCTCATTTCTCCACTATTGTTTCCTATTGTAGCAGAAGGCCTTAGTGGGGCTTGAAGGAAGCTCTTAGGGCTGGATATTTTAAAGAAATCAAAGTTGCAAATACTTGTACTTTGCCATATCTTCTTTTTGTTACTAAATTTCTGTGATAGCTCTAAGAGAAGTGCAGATAGATTGAAAGATATTATAGATCTTTTCTGCTTGGCAACAGGGATGTGGAACAATGACAATAAGTACCCGTTCCTTGTGGCATCACTGATAAGGAGCAAGTCTTTTATGTCTGCTCTGTTTCCTTATCAACTGTTTGATATGGAGAGTGATATGGAGTACCTGGAATTTATACTTTACCCAAATAAATATCAGGAAACATGTCAGCAATGTCTTATCACAAAAGTGGAGAAAAAAATTAAACTTATGGTGCAATCATTGGTTGTCTAGAGGGGGTCATTTGGTCCTGGTCAAAGCAGTGTTAGAGAGCTAGATGTCTTTATCCTGGATACAAAAGGGAATTTTGGAGGTAATTAGAAGGTTATACTACAGATTTATTCGGTCTAAGTGCA
Organism: Pinus albicaulis; assembly: GCA_034641835.2. Classification (NCBI taxonomy): domain Eukaryota; kingdom Viridiplantae; phylum Streptophyta; class Pinopsida; order Pinales; family Pinaceae; genus Pinus; species Pinus albicaulis. The sequence continues at coordinate 537,331,491 of CM076579.1, read as the reverse complement.
AAGATAGAGAGTGTATACCACTAGTTAATTGGAAGAGGATATCAGTTCCAGAAGCCCAGGGTAGATAGGGACTTTAGAACATTTTCTTATTTTCCAAAGCTTTATAAGCAAAAAGTGCATGGATACTTGGAGTGATGGCTCACATGCCCAAGTGATAAAAGAAAAGTATATTTCCTATGAAGCAATGGATGGCTAATAAGAAATCCTGTAAAGAGCCTAACTAATGGATGGTTGTCTTCACTTTTCGATTAGTAGGTAACAGACTTGTTTGGAGTGATGAGGCGAACAAGGGTAAAATTTGGGGTGGATTCCTGGGTAGGTTGTGGTAATGATTATAGGATTCCAGACCATATCACTCTGTATTTGCTATCCAGGGGCTTCTTTGATCTATCACAAATTGCCAATGTGAACAGAACCACTATTTGGCATCAAGTACTGGGAGGGATCTGGATCTTGGGGAAGAAGATGCAGATATATATTATATGGGATTTATATATTGACAAACTTAGATCCAATTTTGTGAGGTTAAAGAATGAGGAAGATCAATTGGCATGGTCAATAAATCTTGTTGCACTCAAATTGTCAAAGTTCCAAGGAAGCGGAAGTACCAATTTTTTCAGCTAGATTGGATCACTTATCAGCAATCATTCTATCTCTTTATCCCACATCTACACAAAAAGGAATCATATGGCTGATGGATTGTCAAAGGAGCATATCAGTCTAGCTAGAAGTGGCTGGGTCATCATGGAAGATCAGGCTGAACTGTGCTCACAGTTTACTCATGCTTCTTTCTACTACGGTTTTCATTTTCTGTTGACAAGGCAATAAATAGCATGTTTTTAATGACTAAATTTGTATAAGAGAACTGTGCAGAAATATTTTTTGATGGACAAATGGCAACAGTTATATTCTGTATTATTTTGATTACCGTTGATCTCCATTTTTGTAGAAATATGTAGGATGATATAAAGTGTTTACTATAAGGACAGTATATGATGGACATATCTATATCTTACTGTTGACCCGTGTTAAGGTTATTATGAATGCTTTTATCATCTGCTGTATGTAAGTTCACTCTATATGAAATAAAATTACATTTTTTTTGGTCGAGAAGAAAGGATTTCTAGAGATAACATATTTCTAAAAAGATTTTTAAGATGCAGGAATATCAAGCACACTACACAACCAGCATCAGAAATTATTTCAATAGGAACAAACCTTGTTGCCTGAGTGCCAGCTTCCAGGGACCAACCGTTGTTTTTGCTGTTGTTTCAGCTGTTGCACTTGTGTCTGTTCGGATATGAATGGTTTTGTGCTACCTTCTTTACTGAATGTGGTGAAGTTCGGAGCAGATGCTGTAGACAAGGTCTGTTTTAACTCTTGGATCTCTTGCCTTTGAGAACGGCAGATAGCTGTCAATTTTTCATACTTTGATGTGATTTCTGCCTTTTCTAAGCGCACCTGCTCCAGCTCTTCTTTCAATCTATCCACTTCTACTTGTAAGCTTTCTTTGCCAAACACACTAGTTCTAGTGGTGGGCTTATGGTTATCGAAATCTGCAACAAATGCATTAAATGAATCGTCATGAAATGGCCCACCAAATTCTGAAGCTGAAGCCTTCACTGGAGATACACCAGAGTCGATTGTGTTTTCATCCCCGTGGTCAGTATCTTCAGAGCTAAGCCTTATCTGGCTTATATCTGAATTCATTTCATCATATCCCTGCCGAGTTGTAGGTTGTGGTGAGGCATGCACCTTCTTCTTAAAGTTTGACATACCACTTTTCAAAATGTGTCCAGCTCTGGGCTGGTTTTTCTTTGGTGAACTTAAAATGCCTTGTTTTGGATGAGTTTCAGGGCTTTGTGACCTCTGCTTGAATACACTTTCACTCCCAGGATCCTTATCAAACACAGGGCCTTTGTCATCCACAGGCACAGATTCCTGTGCATACTGACTTGACCAAAATGCTCCTAAAGAGCTCCCACTACCAACACCACCTTGCATTGCCTTTGAATCTAGTTGTACCATAGGCGGTGACTGACGATCTTGGTCTTTCAATGTAGGTGGAGGTGGTGGTGTTCTGGATGGGAGTGGAGAAGTTCGCCTTGTTGCCACAGGATTACCTACAAAGTGATGTTCCAATTTGTCTGCATCAGGATAAAATACATAGCTACATGCCCACTCATACTTCTTCATTTGTCAACAATGAGTATAGACTCTACAGAAATGCAAAACTATTCCACAGTCATCTTACCATGATCTTGGGCATCCATAGAGGACAGTCTTATTCACTTCTGTCTGGATCCTAACAATGTGAATAAGACTGTCCTCTATATCTAGACTTCATCCTCTGTTGCCGCCTTGACTTGCTCTACAAACCATGGTTGCAACCATGTATTTGAAGTGGTGCCCAGGGATGAGTACTCCGCTTCCTTCTGCTGTAAATTTTCCTTTTCCTCCCGCGTGATCTAACATCTTGCTCGGGGTTTTCATCACTGTTTGCCCTAGATGATTGAAGAGGTCGAATGGGGCGGACAACACTGTTTTTCTGAAATCATTGTCCCCCTCACGAGCTGCTAGTCCTTCGCCACTTAGGTTAGGTTGCAACCATGTATTTGCAGTGGTGCCGAGGGATGAGTACTCTGATGCTTTTGCTGTAAATTTTCCTTTTCCTCCGGCGTGATCTAACATCTTGCTCGGGTTTTTCATCACTGTTTGCCCTAGATGATTGAAGAGGTCAAATGCCCTAGATGATTGAAGAGGTCGAATGGGGCACACAACTCTGTTTTTCTGAAATGATATTCACTATGGCGCCCTTTTTATTTTCATATAGTTACACAATTGATAGGATATTCATTATGGCGCCATAGTTACACATTTGAATATTTATTATTATTTAAAAATATTTTAAATTAATGTTACACATAGGATATTCATTATGGCGCCATAGTTACACATTTGAATATTTATTATTATTTAAAAATATTTTAAATTAATAACATTAATTAATAAGAAAAATAGAATCTTATATAGATTTGAACGTTAATTTTATTTTTAGTGAATTACCAAATTAAATATTTATGATTTTTTACATATATTTTATTTTAAATTAATAATACTTAATTGGAAAATAGAATTATTTATAGATTAAATTGAAAATAGAATTCTATATAGATTAAATTGAAAATACTTAATTGGAAAATATAATTTTATATTGATTGGAAGGTTACTATTTTTAGATAGTTAGGAAATTGAATATTTATAATTATTTTCATATATTTTAAATTAATAATACTCAATAGTAAAATATAATTTTATATAGATATGTTTAAAGTTCTATATAGATTTGTTTTGGAAATTTTAAATAAAAAAATGAGAAGTGAAGTGGACAAATTATTTACTTGATGGGTAGTAACCACTAATAAAACTATACATTTATAGTTGTACTTTTACACAAGTGTTAAGGACCACATAAATAATTATGGAAGTAATCCTAGTTAAGTATTCATATCCATTTTTTATGCAAAGATTTACTCAAATTATACTGGAAATTAAACTATGATAAATATGTTATTAACTAGAGTATAAGCTATCTTCAAAGATTTTATTTTTAAATAATTTTTTTACAAATCTTAAGAATAAAAGATCAGTGAAAATATATTTTGAAATCATGAATGAATATTGCAACCATATCCACGAATTATATATATAGAGAGAGAGAGAGAGATAATATTAATAATAAAAAGTTTCTTATAGTTAAAATATGTGGGTTTGTGAACATGACTAAGTGAACATGGCTTATGAAAATGACTAGGACTTAGGGTTGGTCCATGCTCCTTTCCTCGGTCTGTCTCTGTGACAGGTCCTGTGGGTGTGATACGACTAGTTGGGGTCAGGGCTCACCGCTCGACCCTTCCTCCCAACGCGCCCATACATGTCGTTCAAATATAAGTGGCAGACATTATGGTTGAGAACCACCTATAGGTGAGATGGTAAGGCTTTGAAGTTTGTTATGGCAGGTCAGGTTTGATTCCTGCCAAGGCCTTTCAACCTTTAACAATTTTTTAGCCAATGTGGAAGAGCCACGTGGTGGCCTCTAGTTGGGCCACGTGGAAGCTTCCCATTGGGCCACCAAAATACACTGCAACCAATAAAATTCGACCAAATCACACTTCAATATCAAAATTGCAATATTTCATTTCTAGAGTGACACAATTAATAATTACTAACATAAATGACTAATTCATACACTTGTTGTACTTATTATTTGGTCATATATTTAGTCCTAGATTAAATTAGTCAGTTTAGTTAGTCGTTTTTAGTTTGGTCACTTATTATCTAGTCATATATTTTAGTCCTGGACTAAATTAGTCATTTTAGTTAGTCGCTTTTATTTTGGTCACTTATTATATAGTCATATATTTTATCCCTAAACTAAATTAGTCGTTTAAGTTAGTCATTTTTAGTTCTGTCACTTAAAATTTCTCAAATTTAGTAGTAATTCACTTGAAATAATTGTGGTGACTAACTTTTTTAGTCACCTAGTCACTAATTTCATCATTTTCTACTAGTGACAGGTCAAAGTTCTAATACTAGTTCCAGTTTTATTACTTCTGCATCTTCTTCAAACATAAATCATCTGGATGAGGATAAAAGAATTGAATTATTTCACATAAGGGTAACTTATAAGCACACAAAAATAGATACTTTGTTTGACAGTGGATCACAGTCAAATTTAATATCTGCAGAATTAGTTAAGAAATTGGGTTTAGAGAAATAGAATCATCCAAGACCATATCCATTAGGTTGGCTAAAAGAAAAGGCTTAGATAAATGTCACAAAGCAGTGTCATTTAAAATTTTCCATTTGATGAAGTGGATTTAAATGTGATTCCATTAGACATATGTGGAATAGTGCTATGAAGTCCTTATCTCTATAACCGTGATACAATGTTTCATAGGAAAGAGCATAAATATCACCTTAATAAATATGGAATTTAATACATTGTCCGGGCACATAAAATCAAAACACACTTGGATTTAGTTACTGCTAATCAGATGAAGAGACTAATAATTTCAAGTAAGATATATGTACTCATGATTGTAAAAGAACAACATAAGGATCAACATGATGTTTTTTCAGGTTGCGAATCTCAGTTTAAAGATAGTTTGGTTAAAGTGGTAGATTCTTTCAAAGTCTATTTAAAGAACCAAAACATTTGCCTCCTAAATGGGAAATACAACATGAGATACAATTGATGTCTGATGCCCCTCTTCCTAATGTCAGAATGTATCACATGTTAGACATTGAGCATGAAGTAATAAAGAAACAAATCCAAGAGTTGGTAGAAAAAGGCTTCATTCAACCCAGTTCATCTCCATGTGGTTCACCCATAATTTTGTTTCCTAAGAAAGACGGGACATGGGGAATGTGTGTTGACTTTAAAGCTTTTGATTCACTAAAGAAGAAAATTTTCACAACACCAATCTTAGCTTTACCAGATCTTCAACAACCATTTGAAATTGAAACATATGCTAGTGGTTATGCAGTGGGTGCATTTTTACTTCAAAAATGGAAACATATTTGTTTTCATTCAGAAACTTTTTCTAAGGCAGTTTTAAATTATCCAACTTATGATAAAGAACTATTTTCTTTGGTTCAAAGTGTAAAGAAATGGAAACACTACTTAATGGATAATGAAATAGTGATTCATACAGATCATTAGCCGCTTCAGTTATAGACTAAGTTGCAACAATCTCACCATTATAGATGGATGTGATTTCTTCAGCGATTTCACTTAGTAATTAAGTACAAGAAAGGTGTAACAAACAAAGTAGTTGATATGTTGTCTAAACCATCTTTGAATGCTTCAGTAGTGTTGCAGAATAGTTCTTTAAAACTTGAAAGTTATTTAGAACAATATAATACTGATGCTGATTTCAAAGATATTTATTAATTACTAACTCATGGTACTCAGGTGGAAGACGTCAATTTTCATGTTCATGATCTGGGTAAGTTGTGCATACCACAGACAGAAAGGGCGCATGTTATTCGGGAAGCACATTCTTCTCGAATTTCAGGACATTTTGGCATAAGCAAGACAATAGCGTAAATTCAAAGGTATTGTTACTGGCCTCACATGTATGAAACAATTGTTAAGTACATTAAAGGATGTGTTATGTGTTCGAAAAGCAAGCCAATCAATCGAAATATTGGTTTGTATGTGTCACTTCTAGTTCCTTTACGACCATGGGACAACATTTCCATGGATTTTGTTGGAGGATTTCCTATGTCCAAGAGAGGGCATGATTACATGTATGTCGTGGTTGATTGTTTCAACAATATGTGCATTCTTGTTCCATGAAAAAAGAAAGTGACTACCGAACAAAATGAATAGATGTTCTTTCAATAGGTATGGGTTCATTTTGGGTTACCTACTTCCATTATTTTTGATTGAGACACATGCTTTGTAGGAGAGTTTTGGTCCACTTTGTGGGGACTCATGGACACAAATCTAAAGAAGAGCACAACTTTTCATCCACAAGCCGATGGGCAGATAGAAGTGGTGAACAGGGAAGTGATACTTATTCTCTGAGGTTACTACATCAAACATCCTAAGTTGTGGGATGAATCTTTACCTTAAGCGCAACATGCTTACAATCAAGCCTTACATTCTTCGACTAGTCGATAGCCATTTGAAATGTGTTTCGGGTATATACCAAAGTCACCGACAGACTTCATGTTCGGTGAAGAAGATAAAGTGGATTGATACGATGATTCAAACAAAGAAGCTAATTTCATTCAACGGATACAAAAGATACATGATGTAGTGCAGGATCAGTTAGAGAAGAGTCAGGCCAAGTACAAAATATTCCATGACAAGCATCGAGTCGATCATCATTTTCAGGTGGGTGATCAGGTATGGTTGTATATCAGTAACGATAGGTTGAGAGGCGAAGGTAAGAAAATGAAACCTGTCAGGTATGGTCCTTTCAATATTGTGGAAAAGATTGAAAATAATGCATTCCGGTTAGATTTACCTCCTTACATGCATAATTATTCAGTTGTAAATGTAGAAAATTTGAAGTTGTATGAACCTCCGATGATAATTGATCTAGAGGAAGATACACAGATTCCTAACATTGATGATTTGGCACCTGAGTATATGAATGAGTTGCAGGAAGATACAACCTTGGACAGGAAATTTCGCACTTCCAGGCGAGGAGATGTTGAATATCTTCGAGTGGGACTCAAGGGCATGAATCCAAGCAAGGCGAGGTGGATGGAGATCAGAAAAGTGAGGGAACTGTACCCTCACATGATATCTGCTTAAATAAAAATTTTGTTGGTCCAAAAGCTTTCAATTGGAGAGGATTAATCTAGGAGGACCTTACATCAGTACAAATCGACAACAAATATCAACTCAGTCTTCAGTTCTTCAGTTTCTCTAGTTTGTCCAATGCAAGTTACTTCTTCATGATGGAAATGTCATTATGTGGTGTTTGCAATGTCATGCTAAGGTGAAAGTGGTAAAATGAATGATATGGTGGTGTAATTTTAAAGGACTTAAGTAAAAAACATATGCTAAAGTCCTAAACCTATGGTCCTAATCATTAATCCTAGCGCATGACATATTATGTTGAAACCTATGGTTAAAACCTATGATAAAACCCATATAGCGCACGTAATGAAATGTTTCAGACTATGTTATGAAACCTTTGGACTATGAAAATCAACTATATATTGTAACACCGTCAGAATATATCATTCTAACCGCAACATTGATCGCGCGGAAGAGAAGTGGGTCAGGTAGCATGTGATCGGGTTTTTTATTAATGCAACGGACCGCCGGGAAAACCATAGGGTTAGCCGTCGTTAGATGATGGGTTGTCACATGTCGTTTGGGAGATGATCTCTAGACAGCCGTAACCACCGGACTTAACCACCAGGTGGCAGTCAGTGGTTAGACCGCAACACAATCATATGCAAACAGTCAATTGAGCACCACTATTAGCAAATCGTCGGGGTCTAATTATAAGCTATAGTTTTATTTTGGGTTTTGTTTTTTAATGTGCTACGTTTGAAATTAATGGACCATGAACCTAATCTCCTAGGTGTCACATTCCTACATGACTGAGAGCTCAAAGCTCATTCAATGTAAAACGACTTACCATATTTGGCCCAAAGGAGTTCGAGAATGAACCTGCATTTCCTTATAAAAACCACCATTCTTCATGATGAAAGATAGGGTGATTTTGAAGACTTGTATTCAAATTCTCAAAGAGAGAGGCAGTTTTGTTTTCAGTGTAACGTGGTTGTCCAGAGACGGAATTGGGAACTGAGACAGGCGTTGGAAATCTAGTAGAGAGAGATTTCTGTTGATAGTGACTAGAGGTGCCTGCAAGCATGTTCAGTCTGGTGTATTTATGTGTAAAAACTTCCTTGGATAAATCCTTAATAAAATGGATGCCCATCTTGAAAGCGGACCCAGAGATGTAGTCCACTAGGGACAAACTCTGTAATCAATGTTTGTTGTCTTATATCTCTCTTATTTGTTGCAAATTCATGTTTAATATGCTTCTTAAGTTCTAATTTAAGTCATAAACTCATTTTCTTTGCTTCAGTCTTCCACACTAAGTGATTGAGTTAGCAATCAATTCAATGTTGGCAAATATTCAGTTCTACTTCAGTATAAGATCAGATCTATTCCATATCAATAGGCGTAACCTTGGGAGGTTGGCCTAGCCTAATGCGTAGGTGTCCATTAAAAACTACATCAGATAATGGAGGTAGCATGAATGAGGATGTGTATATAAGACAACGAAGCATGAGCCATTGGTTGTGAGGATTCACTAGATATCTCCAATATTTTTCCTTGTCCATCTTTTTCAATTTTCATAATATGCTCCTCTTTTACTTTTGACAATTCCTGCCATTGTCTTATTAACTATTTTACCAAAGGTAATGCACCAGGAGGACATCTGTCAATGATATTTGTTGCGATAAGGTTCTGGCTGACAGTTTCCATAATTTTTGTGGCAATATCTTTGGTTCTGCATTCTTTAATTGTATATCCCAATTTGTGAACAATATCTCTTTCTTTGAGTCTTCAATTCTGGGCAGGTTGGCCTTTCGGACATTAACCGAATCTTGCCAAGTAACAAATTGGGATACCTTCTCATCTATGTCATCAAAAATAATCCTCATATCAGCAAGGTGATTCACAAGTGCATCACTTTGCACACATAATTCAAGGATGCTTGTTAATTTTTGACAAAATATAACTTGTTGTTGTGCCAATAAGGTGTTTAATTCCAAATCTTCTTTCCTGAACTCATCAATATTTGGGATATCTTTCATTTTCTCAATGAAGGGTTGTAATTGATGAATTAGAGTATATTTAGAATCAATTTCACTTTGATGTTGAATTTTCAGTTGGTACAGGCTCTCTTGAAGTTGTGTGATTTGTACATGTAGCTGCTAACTAACACTTTTATTTTATGCTTGCAACTTTATTTCAATTTGAATGATATTTTCATAGTTTTTTTCATCAGTTGATGAATATCTGATGCTTTGTCAATATTTACAGAAGCATAAGCTCCTACAAACTGTGATAAGAGAGTTAGATCCTGTGAAGGATTTGACTCTGTGTCTTTCCAAACAATGTCCATTGGCATATCTTATTGAGTGAGAGTCTGGGAATGCTCTGTTCTTCTTCTTTTATTTTTCTTACTAACAACTTCCTTGTGCTTAGGACTATAAAAAATGTACAAGGGAGGAATTTATTGAATATTTAGAATGATCTCAAAGGTTGGGAAGGCCGGGATGCATTCCATTCTTTCTATACTTACTACTTTGTTATAGGGCCCAACAGTAAATGAGTCCTGATTTGTAGTAGGAGGTGTTTGTACAGTTTGTTGTTGGTCAATAATCATAGATATTTGTTCTTCTTGGAGTTTGAGGTCAAACTCTTTCCAAGAATTTTTGAGATTTCTGTGGAAATCCAGATCTATTGTCTGAACTTCAACTAACTCATCTTGATCTGTTGTATTAAGGACTTTAGTATCCTTAATAGTTGATTCAATTTCTTTCTGACCCATGGTTTGGGAAACATCCAAAATTTTGAGTGGAATTGTTTCCTGTCTCTTATTTATGTAGTGCTGAAACTTTAGTAGTTGTTGTGGGTGGAGGCGTAAAGTTGCCAACTTTTTAACTGCAACATAACTATCGATAGACTCAAATAAGTCATAAAAATCAACATCTTCATGCATAAAGGGTTTGGAATATGGTACATTTTCTTCAGGTCTTCCGCTTTAAAGGAACCAATCATTGTTCCTCTACTGGTAAGGAAAGTGCTATCTCCGATGTTAAGATTGTCGATAATCCACCTTACCATATCAGTATATGGTAATATCTTGGGCCGTGTTGTAATTTGGTGAAGAAAAGAATTAGCTACGTCTCTAATTGTAGCTTCAAAATAAATAATTTGGGGCATCAACTATTTCCTTTCTATGGATTTTGTGGGGTTTATCGTCTTCAAACAGATTATACATAGATTCCCATAGAGAGGATTCACTTTCAGGTCCGCAAATCGTATATGTAAACAGAGGCAACATCTTTGTTCTCTCGGAGGTAGTAGGCATAGGGTTAACAAGAGCCTTATGCTTCTTTTCTTTCTTCAAAGCCTTAGACATTTCTGGAGAATTTTTCTTACTCAAACTCACCTGTAAATAAGTAAGAAAGAATAAGTGGAAAGAAGGAACCTTTTAGTTTTACAATATGCACAGATACCATAGTAATAGGAACATTTCAAATGGATGATACTTTGCATGCTGATGGGATATGAATTGAATGCTCGTTGTAGGAAAACGATTATGGCGGTATGGGCGAGAAAACCGTTAATTTATGACATTGATAACTGATATGGGTTATCGTGCTTATATAATTATTTCTCAATTAAAACTAGATCTATCGCATTACATCGTGGCTCATGTGCAATATCTTCATTACATATTGATGATCTTAGATTTTCTGCCGATTGCGACATCGCAATCACAATATCGGCAAAAGTTGGTAGAATGAAAAATGTGTTTGTTGACAAGAGTGTGATATGCGATGTGCGATGTGCTTTATTGCATCAACAAATATGAGAAATAATGAATAGAACGGTTAAAATTTGCATGAGTGCGATACGATATGCTTTATTGCATCAGGGATATGAGTGGTAACGAATAAGACTATCACGAGAAATTGCAATTTGTGAAATGCGATAGGATTACGTGGCAAAAGTAGGTTCCATGGGTATTATTTTATAGGATTTACTTATAAATATGGCTTTTTTCTCATATAATTTTTTTTTGATTATACTCATCAAATCGAAAAAATGTTTTAAGTAATCATTTTTGAATTTATACGTTTTGCAATGTTTTTGTGATTGCAAAGAGGCAATTTATCTCCGCTTAAGCCAAAATTTAAAGTTTTCATCCCCTTTTGACCCCTATTCCTATCAAAAGAAATACTCTAAGGTTTATTTGCTTTAACTCAAAAAATTAAAAGGGTCCCCATTATTTTATAAGGTAACTATGGCTTAAAGTAATGGGGGTTGTTGATTTACACAACAATTGGCGATTCACTGGAAGAACCAATTATCTCTGAAAAACAATTTCTTAGTATCTTCAAATAAGTAAAAATTATTTTAAGGAAACAAGAATTATTTCAAAATATTTGAATGAATAAAATTACTCTGAATATAAAAACTCATCTATATTGTTAATATTTCATAAACCTTTCATAAATGAATATCTTCTTTGCTCTATATCAATCATTAAACGGTTTAAAAGGTAAATTAAGTGTTCTTTTTGTAACTTAGCTTTTTAATTTGCTCCTCTTATCATAGGTAGAGCCACTACTGCTATTAATTATTAATATATCAAGCAAGGTTTCCTTTTAACCATCAATGAATCAGTGTCCCATCCATTTATTTACAATTTCTTTGAGTTAACTCCTTAGTTACTCATTTTTATTCTTTTTCTTAAAAATTCATTGTCCTGGTTTGATAACCAAAAAGTGACAATGCCATTTACTGGTTATGATTAGACTGAACAAGCTAGCTCGTGATGAGACCCCTTATCTTATGATTTTAATAATCATGAGCAATTACCCTGATTTGGTATGCAGTTGTAGTAATGTCAGTTAATCATTAACTTATGATCACGATAAGCAACCTCGTGATGAGACTTCTTATTCTTTAAGTTTTTTTTTATATATATTTTTGAATTACGCTCTAAAAAAATGTATTTTCAATGGATGGGGAGAATTATTGACTCCTTAAAAGTTTTGGATGACAGTTTAGAGTTAAAGATGCTTAGTTACAAAGAGTATTTTCTTTGTAAAGATGAACCTTTTTTTTGATTGATACTAGAGTAAAAAGACTTTACAAATTTCGAGTTTACAAAATTTACAATTTCGATGGAAAAATATTTCAGAGTTCTATAGTATTCATTCAATTTTCTAGCTTGGTAGTTATTTCCTCAAAAATTTCTATTCTTGAAAAGTAAAAACATAAAATAATTCAGAGGTGTTGTGAACAACCATAAGTATGTAATCAAACATTATTTTCTAAAAGAAATAAAAGAAAAAGGATATAATACATTTAGAAGATAATCTTCTTCTAAGAAAATAATTTTTTCAGGATCAACCCATTAACAGGGAGTAAGTCTTTTCTTCCTTGAAGGTCTTGCAACATAAAGGTTGATGGGTCAATTTTTTCAATGATTTGGAATGGTCCAAGCCACATTCTTTGGAATTTGGTATGCTTACCTTTTTCCTCATGTGCTTTGTCCCATTTGAGTACGAGATCTCCAACTTGGAAGTTTTTTGGGGAAACAAAATTTGCAACAAAAGATTTTTTCACTATTTGATGATGATGAGCATAAGTTATTTTGGCATTTTCTCTTTCTTCTTCAATTTTAAGGATATGTGACATTCTTAATTATAGGGAAGAAGAATGTACTTCATCAATAAGTTGAACTAGGGCTAATGAGGGAAGAACTAAATTTGAAGGAATTACATCTTCTTTCCCATAAACCAAATTAAATGGAGAAGTTCCTATGGAGGCTTTTTGAGTAATCCTATCTGCCCATAGTGCAAATGTTAAAGATTTATGCCAATTTTTCTGATTTTGATCAATATTTCTTTTGATGATTCTGATGAGGTTTTTGTTTGTTAATTCTGCTAAAACATTCCCTTAGGGATGGTAGTTAGCAGAGTATTTAAGTTTAGAACCTCTTTCAAGAGCGAAGTATGTCATACTATTTCCCATAAAATAAGATGCATTATCAAACATAAGTGCATTGGGCAAGCCAAATCTGGTAATAATGAATTGATCAATAAATTCAATTATGGCTTTAGAGTTAGCTACCTTGAGTGGAATTGCCTCCACTCACTTAGTAAAATAATATGTTGCAGTGAGAATATATTTATGCTGCTTGGATGAGTTAGGAAAAATATCACCTATGATATCTAATCCCCATTGCTCGAAAGGTTGTTCAATGTTGACTGGTTGCAATGACAAGGCTAGTTTTCTCTGTCTTCCAGCAGCAGTTTGGCATTTTTTTCATTTTCTCACATATGTGTGAGCATCTTTGAACAAAGTGGGCCAGTAATAACCTGCATGAAGGATCTTATGTGCAGTGGTATCTCCACCGAAGTGTCCACATGCAGGTCCATCATGGAGTTCCTGTAAAACCATTTGAGCTTTAGATTCCTCAAGGCATCTTAGTAGTACAGAGTCATATTTTTTTCTAAACAAGACATTGTCTATGAGTTTAGTATTGATTAGCTTTCAGTCTTAAAGCTCTTTTTCTTTTATGATAGAGTTCTATTGGAGCATATCCATTTTTCAAGTAAAATATTAAATCATTATACTATGATTATGAATCATTTAATCTTACCTCATAAATTTGTATAGTATTACCTGACTCTTCAACATTCTATATATTAGATGCTCCAGGTAACAGTTTGCAGAGAACTTGTCCTCTAATGATTTTGGCTGGTCTTATTTCATTGTCATATTCCTGCAAAATAGTTAGCCAATTTGCTCTCTTTTCCCATAGTTATTTTTGTATAAGTAGTTTCCTTACAACTGAGAATGGAACTATTACTTTAGTGTGTGTTTTAAGGAGAAAATATCTAAAATGTTTTAAAGATTTATAAACAACAAATGCTTTTTTTTCTACTTCAGAATAATTTATTTCCGCACCTTGGATGTTTGAACTAAAAAATTAAATAGGCGCTTCGATTTTTTGATCATCAATCTGTGTCAATACAACAACATAATATTTTTTTGATGCAAAAGTACATAAAATAAAATGTTTGGAAAAATCTGGGGTAGTTAGAGAAGGTGCGTTAATGATAGCTTCCTTAACCAAATCAAAAGCTTCTCTTTCATCATGTCCCCATTTAAAAAGTGAATTCTTCTTAATCATCACTTACAAAGGTAAAACAATTTGAGAAAAAATTGGAACAAATATTTTAACAAAATTTATCTGTCCTAAGAAGGACTGCATGGATTTTTTGTTATGGGGATGTGAAAGTCTAGAAACTGCCTTAATTCTTCCAAGATCAATACAAATGCCATGTTTTGAAATGATAAATTCTAATATTTTTCCTTCACTTAAATAGAAATAAGACTTTTTGGGATTTAAGTAAATTCTATATTTCAAACAATGTTCAAGGATTTGTTTAAGATCATGATAGTGGTCCTTCCTTTTCTTGGAGTAAATAGTTTTATCATCTAGATAAGCAACCACTGTTTTATTTATTAACCTTCTAAAAGCAATATCCATTTCTCTTTGAAAGGTTGCTCCTGCATTGATTAATCCGAATGGCATTTTCTGACAGGCATAAGTGCCCAATTTGTTTCTAAATGTAGTTTTTAATCTATCTTCAGGATGAACCAAAACTTGATTGTAACCTGAAAATCCATCAAGAAAAGACATTAATTCAGAACCAACAACTGATTGAAAAATTTGTTCCATTGGTGGTAATGTGAAATTATCTTTCAAGCAAGCTTTGTTCAAGTTTCTAAAATCAATACAAATACGAATATCACCGTTCTTTTTCCTAACATGAACTAAATTTGATACCCACTTAGAATGCCTAACAAGAATATAATCTTAGCTTTAAGGAGTTTGTTAAGCTCATTTTTTATTTGACTTTCGAGATAAGGGTGAATTTTCCTTAAATTTTGTTGTATAGGTTTTTCAGTGGATATCATTTGGATAGTATGTTGAATGATTGAAGTATCATAAGTTTTTAGATCTTCATATTTCCATGTGAAGACATTCTTGCGTTTTTTCAATAAATGAATAAAGGCTAATATTTCATCAGAGGAATGATAAAGTCCTAAGTTGATGTTTTGAGGGTTTAGATATGTTCCAATATTTACTAATTCAAATATTAAAGTTGAATTTTGGAGTTTATAATTAGCAATATTTTTGAATTTATCTTTAAGATCATAAAGATCTTCGAGTTTGACCACAGACTTAGGTATAGAATTTTCTTCAGAATTTTGTTGAAATTGCCTTTCATGTTCATCTTCATCAATTAATTGATCGTCATATGATCCTTCTGATTTAAGAAAATTAATAACATCATAATCATCATTGAATACCCTCCAATTAGTAATATTATCGGGAATAGATGGGTGAAAAATTAATTTTATGGAAAATCTATCTGGGCTATAATATTCTGAAGGAATAAGATTGGATGCTACATTTTCTAGAAGGTCTGCACTTTCATTCTAAATTCTTGGAATAGACGAGATACTGAATGCTAAAAAATGAGAGGTAAGAGACTGAACTAATGATTGATAATGTTTAAGATGGCCATAAATATAGTGTATGGTATTTCTTACTTGCTTAACAATTCTTTCAAAATCTCTGAATACCTTAAGATACTTAACACCAAGATCAATTGCTTTGGTTAAGCCTTGAACCAATGCCTTATATTATGTAGTATTATTTGTGCATTCAAATTCAAGTCTGCATGTGAGCATAGTATTTTCACCTTCTGGATTGATTAATATACAAACATCTCCTGCTCCTTCATTGGATTTTGACCCATCAAAATATAAAGTCTCCAAAATAAAATATTAATACAAGGTCTATATATAGTATTTACACACTTGAAAGAACCAGTCTGAGAAAAAATTTCAATCTGGGAATTAACTGAATTGGTAAGAAATGGAGACTTTAGAGCATTGAAATTCCCTAAAAAGGATTCAGCAGATTAATTGCCAAGAATGTTATTGGTAAAGGCCATGGGTTCATTTTCTTCTTCGAATTCAGTTACTAAATATTTTAAATGTTTTTCACGGTCTACCCTTATTTGATTTGGCTTACCATTATGGGGAAGCCACATATGAGACCAATCATTAGAAAAATAACCATGAAGCTTTTCTGACCAATATCTACTTAGGATTAGACCATAAAAATCTGGTATATCAACAACTAAGATATCAATTAGTACTTGATGGAATTTTGGATTGGATGCTAATTTGATAAGGACTGAATTCATCTCTACTAATACCTTAACTTTTGTTATGTCTAATTGTAAAATACGTACTGCTGACTTCTGAGGAGATGTATTCAATTTCAGACAAACATAATATGGCATAATGTTTGATGAGGCTCTAGAGTCAATTAAATAATTATGCATGTTTTTGTTGAATAATTCAAAAGTTAATAGAAAATGAGGAGTATGTGAATTGAATCTATCACCTATTCAAATAGCATCACTGGCATTAATTTTCTCAGGTGAATCGTTAGGACACTTACCTATTCCTTTAGCTTCTTTTGAAGTTACAAGAGAAGGTAAGGGTGTAGCGGGAATTGCATTCAATTCTTTGAGCAATATTTTCTATTTCTCTTTCAATTTTCTCAACTCACGGAGAGAGATATTTGCTTTAATTTTCTTCGTATATTCCACTTTATTGTATTCAATAGTATCAGAAACCACTAATGTTTTAGAGGTGTATGGAAGAGTAGAAGAAGTTGGATATGGTTGAGAAGAAGAAGTCTTTTTATTAACTACTTTATGCTTAACAACAGAGGATGAAGCTTTTTTATTTTGAGGTGAATGAGGAAGATCAACAGTATTTTTACTTCTAGTATTTACTGGAAGTGCTTAATGTTCATTTTCATCATCAGAGGTTGGAAGGATAAAGTCCCATAGTCCATGAACTTCGACTAGATATTCTTCTTGAGATTATTCTGCAAATGATATTGTTTCATCATGATCCTCGTCTTGATCTGATTCAACATTTGAGATTACATTTGGGGGTTGAGAAGCCTGGATTTTCTTAAAATATCTAAAATGTTTCTTTGAAGAAGATTCAACTACTTGTTTCTTTATCTCAACCATATTGTTTGACATGGTTTTGAGAACCTTTTGTAATCCTTCAAGATCGTAGGGATCTTTAGATGATTTATTTTTGGGCTCATCTTTAAAGGAAAATTTCTTAGCTTTTCTATCTTCATGAGAAATTTTCTTCTCTAAAGCAAGTATTCTTTTTTCAATAGAAAGAGATTATTTCATATTCTCTACCAATGTAGCCTTATTGGCTCTATCTACAAAAATAACAATATTTGAAGGAAGAGAGGATATATACCATTCTATTTTCACATCTACTCCAGGCTTAGATGTGGTTGGTATTTTGTTGAACAATTTATTAAATTTGGAGTTGAAGTCTTTGATATTTTTGCTTGTATTTGTTTTCAGATTTGAAAGATCGTTGATAAGGATTGCAGTAGTACGATCATATCCAAATTTAGTAAGGAAATTTTCTTCAAAAATATCCCAACTAGTAATTATGCCTGATGGTAGTGAGAAATACCGTGATCCAGCTAATCCTTGAAAAGTATAAGAAAATAATATAACTACACAATATTCTTGTGAAACTTCATTAAGATTTATATCAAGCATGAAATTATGGAGATGATCTTTTGCAGATAATCCATCGTCCGTCTTATACTTAGGCAAACATCTTTCTGGATGCTTAGGTAAAGGATGAAGAGGCCCTAGTATTTGGAAAACTCTAGGATTTTTCCAAGGTCTGTTTTCCATTGTATGAAGGGGAGGATTGGGTGGTCCTAAAGGAGGATTTGAAGTAGAAGAAGTAGTTCCAATAATATTTGAAGGTGAAGAAGTAATTAGTATGGAACTAATATTACTTGAAATAGAAGTTGTAGATTGAGAAGAAGAAGGAGGGATATTAATTAATGAAGAATTTGTTTGAGAAGATGTAAGAGAGGGAATAATAACTTATGTTGTTTGAGACGTAGAAAGAGATTGAATCTCACTATTTGATGATTGTGTTTCAGAAATAGGAGTTCTCCTTCGATGAGAATGAAGAGGAAATTAAAAATGGATTACCCTAGGTTTTTCACTCTTGGATTAAGTTAATACACCAGTGCCTTAAAAAATCGAAGTGACACTTCCTTCTGAGGCTTTCGAAAGTATAGGTTTTTCTTCTAAAATTGAAATTTCTTCCAATTTCTCTATCAACGTCTTTACTTCAGGTGACTTTGGAGTATATTCTAAAGAGATTTCTTTACGAATAGAACTAGGAGATTGTGGGGGAGAATGAACAACTTCTGATTTATGATTAGGAGATTTTGAATCAGGACTAGAAATTGTGGATCCGGAGGGAGAATGACTTTGGTGATGGTCTTTACTTTTTAAATTAAGCTTTGGTTCCATTCGTAGTTAGATGGCCCTCCTTCTAGCACTTAGAATATTGAGGCCTCGAAAATCGGTGGAACAAAATTGGGGAAAACTACTCGGACGGGGACTTAAAAGCCGCCCCTTTTCTGTTTGGAATGGTGGCTCTGACTGGCTTTGTGGAACCAATTTCCCAATTTGATATAGTTGGGGTGAATGGATGATTTTATCTCTAAGTGCTATTTTATGGATGGAAAAATAGGAAATCTTGCAATAAACAGTATATATATATATATATATATATATATATATATATATATATATATATATATATATATATATATATATATATATATATATATATATATATATATATATATATATATTTCCATAAAACCTTTTCTCTATGCAATCTACAAAATAATCTTTCAGTGGATGCAAATAAATATCATACATTCACTTATAGATATGAAAAACATTTAAGATAATTGATTTAGTTAAGAAGTTAATTAAATAAATTTAATGAAGCTTATATCACAACTTTTACAAAATGCATGTATTGCAATGATAACATCATAATACGTTCAAAAGTGAATTGATGTCAAATTGTGTTCAACCAAATATATAAGACAAGACATCATAATATCGATGAACTATTTCTCATTTGAAAATAAAATTAAAAATATAAGATAAAAGTACGATATATATATTTACTCTGCTCATCTGAGAAATAACTCTCGGTCCAACCTTTTCTATTCAGAAAACTTTGAGAGTACAGAAGTGCAACATCAGTAAAGTCTTATTTTCAAAATTTCAGGACCCCTTATTAAAAGACATGAAGGGGTTTAAATATAAAACTAATAAGTCTTAAAATATTCATTACAATAAAAACTGAGGAGATTTCAAAAAACTCTCCTTAAAGTAAGTAAAATTAAAACATAAATAGAAATTAAAGGGGTGATTTGTTGGAGGATTTTCCTGTTGTCCCTTCTTCCATTTGCTCCTTGAGTTGAAGAATATTAAGCATAGGCTTAACCTCGGGATGTTGTCTTGTCCTAATGAATAGGTTTCCAGTAAAAACAACATCAGATAATGGAGGTAGCATGTATGAGGACGTATCTATAAGACAACGAAGCATGAGCCTCATTGGCTGTGAGGCTTCACTAGATATCTCCATTATTTTTCCTAGTCCAGCTTTTCAATTTTCATAATATGATCCTCTTTTACTTTTGACACTTCCTGCCATTGTCTTATCAAATATTTTACCAAAGGTAATGCACCAGGAGGACATCTGTCAATGATATCTGTGAAAAATATCTCTTTCTTTGAGTCTTCAATTCTGGGTAGGTTGGACTTTTAGCCATAAGTAAAATCCTGCCAAGTAACAAATTGGGATACCTTCTCATCTATGTCATCAAAACTACTCCTTATATCAGCAATGCGATTCACAAGTGAATTGCTTTACTCACATAATTCAAGGATGCTTGTTGATTTCTGACAAAAGATAACTTGTTGTTGTGCCAATAAGGTGTTTAATTTTAAAGCTTTTTTCCCGAACTCATCAATCTTTGGGATATCTTTCATTTTCTCAATGGAGAGTTGTAATTAATGAATTAGGGTAGCTTTAGAATTAATTTCGCTTTGATGTTGAATTTCAGCTGGTGCAGGTTCTCTTGAAGTTGTATGAATTAATTTCACTTTGATGCTGAATTTCAGTTGGTGTAGGTTCTCTTGAAGTTGTATGATTTGTACTTGTAGCTATTGACTAACACTTTTCTTTTCTGCTTGTAACTCTATTTCAAGTTGAATGATCTTTTAATCTTTTTTTTCATCAGTTGATGAATCTTTGATGCTTTTTCAATATTTTCATAATCATAACCTCCTGCAAATTGTGATAAGCAAGTTAGAACCTATGAAGGATGTGAATCTGTGTCTTTCCAAACAATGTCCATTGACATATCTTCTTGAGTGAGAGTCTTGGAATTCTTTGTTCTTCTTTTCTTTTGCATGCTAACAATTGCCTTGTGCTTAAAAATATCAAAAATGTCCAAGGGAGGAATTTCTTGAATATTTAGAGTGATCTCAGAGGTTGGGAAGGCCGGGATGTATTCCATTCTTTCTGTACTTACTAATTTGTCAGAGGTCCCAGAAATAAATGAGTCCTAGCTTGTAGTAGGAGGAGTTTGTATAGTTTGTTGTTGGTAAAAAATCGTATGTCTTTTTTCTTCTTGGAGTTTGAGGTCAAACTCTTTCCAAACATCTTTGAGATTACTGGGGAAATCCAGATCTATTGTTTGAACTTCAATTAATTTCTCCTGATCTGTTGTATTAAGGAGTTCGGTGTCCTTAATAGCCGATTCACTTTCTTTCTGAGTCATGGTTTGGGAAACATCCAAAATTTTGAGTGGAATTGTTTCCAGTCTCTTATTTATGTATGGCCGAAACTTTAGTAGTTGTTATGGGTGGAGGTGTAAAGTTGCAAACTTTTTAACTGCAACATAGCTATCAACAGACTCAAATAAGTCATCAAAATCATCATCTTCATGCATAAAGGGTTTGATTTTCACTTGTGTAGTGAAATTATTGACTACTATAAGTGGATCATACTGCCTGTTTGGAATTGTAAATAATTTCAAACACTAAATTTGTCTAATCTCCAATATAGAATGTTTGTAGTTGTCCAGTCCATAAACACCGCAACTAATTGGAAAGGAAGGCCACAATGCTTTCTTGGCTTCTTTCAAAAATCTGGTCAGGCCATTTCGAAGTACAGTTTGATATGCAACTTCTCTCGCGAGGAGTTTGTCAGGAACATACAGTGGTAAGATATGTGATTGAGCACCTAGGCTACCAAATACTCATACATAGGTGAATGACTCCTCACCAAACCACTTTCCTATAGAAGAAAAGTCATCTTGGGCCTCTTTCGAAAGTCTGGGGGCTTTCTCATTGAAAACAACTTGAAAAAGGGGTAGAATAAATCCATGAAAGATTTTGTAAAAATGACTTTCATATTTGGATTCCCACAAAATACTATGAAATACATGAACGGGAACATGATCTTGTGTAATCCATTTCCATCCCATGGCTAGAAAATTTGATGTAAAACATACATCATCCATAATATAGCCGCTCATATAAAATGGAGGAAATATTTTAGAAGAGATAAAACGATTCTTTATATATTCTAAAATTTGGGTGGCAATATTATTTGACAGAATATTACCCCAATCCATAACATAAGCATCTGCCACTGCTTCCATAAGGGGAACCCATTCTACTAAAATCTAGTTTTGTCTGACTGACCAAAAAGTCTAGACATCATAGCAGAGATATAGCAATAGGGACTTGCAAGAGATTCAGTAGAATAGAAAACCCTTTTCATCGTTCTTGTATTTGTTAGGATTTATCCTCCATTGCTTTATTGGCGTTGATTTGAGTTCATTTTTCTTAGTGAAATGTGCTAGTAATTCCTTATCATAAATCTTATCAGGGTCTGGAATATGGTACATTTTCTTAAGGTCTCCCGCTTTAAAGGAACCGATCATTGTTCATCTACTAGTAAGGAAATTCATATCCCTGATGTTAATATTGTCGAGAATCCAACTTACCATATCAATATATGGTAATATCTTGGGCCGTGTTGCAATTCGGTGAAGAAAATAATTAGCTACTTCTCCAATTATAGCTTCAGAAGAATTTGGGGCATCAGTTGTCGCCTTTATCTAAATTTTTTGGGGTTTCTCGTCTTCAAACAACTTATACATAGATTCCCATAGAGAGGATATACTTTCAGGTCCGTAAGTTGTATCTGTAAACATGGGCAACATCTCTGTTCTCTCGGAGGTAATAGGCACAGGGTTAACACGATCCATATGCTTCTTTGCTTTCTTCAAAGCCTTAGACATTTCCGAATAATTTTGCTTACTCAAAATCGCCTGTAAATAAATAAGAAAGAATAAGAGGAAAGAAGGAACCTTTTAGTTTTACAATACGCATAGATATCATAGTAATAGAAACATTTAAAATGGATGAGATTTCGCATGCTGATGGGATATGAATTGAATGCTCGTTGCAGGAAAATGATTATGGCGGTATGGGCGAGAAAACTGTTAATTTATGGCATTGATAATTGATATGGGTTATCGCGTTTATATAATCATTTCTCAATTAAAACCAGATCTATCACATTACATCGTGGCTCGTGTGAAATATCTTCATTACATATTGATGGGCTTAGCTTTTCTATCGATCGCGACATTGCAATTGCAATATTGACAAAAGTTGGTAGTATGCAAATTGTGTTTGTTGACAAGAGTGCGATATGCGATGTGCGATGTGCTCTATCGCATCGACGAATATGAGCGGTAACGAATAGAATGGTTAAGATTTGTGAGAGTGCGATGCGATATGCTTTATAGCATCAAGGATATGCGTGGTAACAAATAAGACTATTGGGAGAAATTATGATTTGCGAAATGTGATAGGCTTACGCGGCAGAAGTAGGTCCCATGGGTATTATTTTATAGGATTTTCTTATAAATATGGCTTTTTTTCTCATATAAAAATGTTTTGATTATATTCATCGGATCACAAAAATGTTTTAAGTAATCATTTTCGAATTATATATGTTTTGCAATGTTTTTGTGATTGCGATGAGGAAATTTATCTCTTCTTAAGCCAAATTTTAAAGTTTTCATCCCCTTTTGACCCCTATTCCTATCAAAAGAAATACTCTAAGGGTTTATTTTATTTAACTATAAAAATTAAAAGGGTCCCCATTATTTTCTAAGGTAACTATGGCTTAAAATAATGGGGGTTGTTTATTTACACAACAAGAGTGTATTGTTGTAGTCAACCAATCTAAGGGGAATTTGATTCTTCCACAACTATCAACTCTTTGTTGATACTTGGTGAACAACTTGGGTCAGGTGGAAGATCAATATGTGTCTTCATTCACTGCATTTGATGGTCCATTCCTTTCATTATGAGTTGAATGTCATCCATCTTGAACAATATTTCATCCCGTGCTACATTATGATTCACTAAAATGTGTCCTAACAACATCTTGATGTCCCAATACTTGTCAGTGTCTCACGATGGTGTGACCAACATATAGGACCCAATCAAGAATTTCGCTGTAAATTTATATTTTCAAGAGGTATCCTCTTTCTCCTACAATTTATCTTTCCACAACATCTATTTCCTCTTAAACCTGCAATGTTGTGTGGACCTTGTAGTGGTTTGTTTAGGTGTGAGTTATTTTTTGGGAGTGAAAACTCTCCATATGTTTGTAGTAATTAGTGTTACGACGTGCTTGAGCACTTCGCCTTGACATGTTGACTAATGCATCAATATACTTGGAAATATATGCAAGATGAAATTTATCGAGCAATGGGGTAGCTAAAAGGAGAGGTGGAAGTGGAGAATATGAGTGCAAGAATTAAAGGGAAAATTTTTCAAGGATGTTGCCAAGAGAGCTGAGCACCCATAAGTTGAACGAATTGTTAGGAAAAATACAAGCGGAGGGAGTAGAAAAAGTGAGAGGGAGGGGTTGCCATAGGTGCAAAGGAATTGGTCATGAGGGAAGGTCAACGAAATATAGAAAGAGAATAAAAAAAACCTATAATTGGGCACATTTTAAAGGGAAACAACAATGAAGAGTTGGCATGAGAACCTTAAGATAATATGTTTGCCAAATCCTATCGTCAATCTATCATATCCAATGCATGCAGGAGTATGAGACTATGAGTGGTCATAACTCCCCATTTTTTTGAGTGTTATATTTTGAATAGTCCTTTGTCTTGTGCATGATCACACTAGTACTAGAGCTCCACCTTCTCCAACTATTGTAATGATCAATTGACATGAAATTTGATGCCCACATTAACTTCATTTTTCTTAGTTGCAAACCACCATTCTCCACATTAATGTGTTACACAATAATCCACTGCAAAGCTATTAAAAACTACTTGTGCTTGTGATTGCCAAGGCCCATTGAAGGGTGTGTGATGGGATGAAGTGTTAAACATTCATTAAATTCATGGTGGGTGCATTGGCACATCTTCTAATGATTGTCCTTGGTGGGTGGCAGCCATGTGCACCCTCCCCCCACCCCCACCTAACGCCTCTCAATCACCCCATCCAGGAAACTATTTATTATAATATTAATATTTAATTAATTTATAATTAAACAAGCATATAATATAGTTAGTACAATATTTATTTATAGTTAATATTAAATACATATTATAGCATTCTAATATGGATATATATAATAAGTTCAGACACACATATCAATACTATAATATATCTATATATTATAGTAACTAATAATATGTTAGTTATATATATTAGAACTAATTATGTGTGTGTGACGTGTATCATGAACTATATATATATATATATATATATATATATATATATATATATATATCACATTTCTAGAGAATTTGCAAGGTTTTAGATACCCTATGATCTCTAGCCATGCAACACCGATGCGTTTTCAACCAATAACTCAACCTCTTTGGTAGTACTTCATTTTGAAATTGGCAACAAGAAACATCGAAAATGGCATCCAGAAATGGCACCATAGGGGGCTTCTGGTTTAATTTTCCCTTAATTAAATTGGAAAATAAATTGTAATCTCATTTCATGACAACTTGTATTAGTTAAATAAGTCAGAATGACTAACTTAGCTTAGGAAATTCGAGTTAGAGGTCAAATAGGAGGCATGTAGAGTTGTCCCATGATTTAAGGGGGACTAGTTACAGTTATTTGTGAGTTGTAATTAGGTAACTCAATTAATTGAGTTAAAATAGGTTTAACTAGTTCTAACTGAGAGATGAGATAGTGATAGGTCCAATGAATTAAATATGATTTAATTCACAAGTAGTGATGAATCAGTTAACTGAAAATTCTCTATAAATATTTATTGCATGTCAATTCTAAGGAAGACCTAGTTGAGACAGAGGTTAAAGGGATGATAAATATCAATTGTATAATTAGAAAATTGTACAGGTCAGTTATAGAGTCATGTGGATGTATATGTTGCATTGTGCAATAAATTATTGGGAATTTCCTATTTAATAGGGAAACAATTCCTCCAAGAATGCGTGAGCAAGGCATGCTGAGAAGAGGTTGAGAATTTGTTAAGTAATTGATTGATTTTTCCTATATTAGAGTGAGACAATTGACAAAGTGCATGAATTTTTCGGTGACAGAAATTAATTGTGTTGTTTCATGGTCTTGACTTTATTAAATATACAGATAGTGGGGTTTTGAGTAGTTCTTTCCCCATATACATCTTGTGTTGTGCGATTGATTGTCTCTTTCTCTTAATTGTTATGTGATTGTGCGATCGTGTTTTGTTTCCTTAAATTGTAGAAGGATTCAATATTTTGTTTTAGTACATTACAAGATCAGTTTGAATCTCATTGTTAGATTTTCTACATGGTATCAGAGCACCAAGAATCACAATAGAAGATAAGAACAAATTTTGTCTTAAACAAGTTTGAATTTGCAGATTTATTCTTCAGGACCCAATAACTAATCAAGATATATTTCAATGGCTTGAGACTCGAATATTCTCTTGAGGGAAATTCAAATTACATAGCATGGAAGGATAGGATAGAGGCAGTGCTTGAGGATAACAGACTGAAGGAATCCATATACAATGATATTCCTTAGCCTGCAACAACATATGCTCAACTTCTTGATGCATGGAAGAATAATGTAGAAAAGGCAAGAAGGATATTGTTTGAGGGAGTTTTATATCATATTGTCTCGAGTCTCCACGAGAAGGCGACTCCATATTCTATACAGAATGCCTTAACAGAACTGTATCAGAATAGCAGCGACCACAGGAAGCTGACAGTGAAAGAAAAGCTCAGGAAGATAAAAATGGAGAAGGGTGAAATGATCCAAAAATACTTGACGTAGTTCACTCAATGTCGAGATGAGCTTGGAAGTGTTGATATCAATTTTTCCTCGGATGATTTGGTGAGCCTAACTCTTCTAGACCTTCTGAAGAGTTGTCATAGCTACTAGGACTCTGTGCATGTGAGGGAGAAGCTACCAGATTGGAAGTGATTATGATCTGATTTGGCACAAGAAGAAATTCGGTGGAGCACTAGAGATGGATCCTCAAAGAATGATGATGAGGAGAACCGTGCCTTGGCTGGAAAGGAAAAGAAAGGAAAAGGGAAGGCATCCCATTCCAAATCGGAGTCCGACAAGGAAATAAAGAAGCGACACTTGTCAAAGGTAAAATGTTTCAACTGTCATTAGTATGGACACTATGCCACAAATTTTCCATAAAATAAGACTAAGAAGAAGGCCTTAGGAGGAGCAGCAGGTGAGGCACTTGGTTCATAGTTTGAGTTGGATTTCACTCTTATCACATGCATGGTGTTATCGGTGATGGGTTATGTGTGGTACTTGGATAGTGGAGCTTCATTCCATCTGACCGAAAAAAAAATAATATTTAGTAGCTTGGAGTAGAAGGATCTCCAGATGCACATAGAGATGGGTGACGACAGGAGGTATAGAGCTACTGGTATAGGTACACTTACCTTTCAGAGGGAGCCTAGCTCCCCTCTTAGACTGATAGATTTTTTGTATGTTTCAGGACTAAAGATGATTCAAGTGGATATTGGTGGCCACCCGCCTATTCCACTTGGGGCCCCACCATTGTTTCTTTTAGTTTTTCAGTTTCCTTAATTATAGCATAGTTTACTATTTTTAGCATTTTTTTGGGTCCTAAACTTTCAGAGCCGTTTTGAGGCCCTAAACGATGTTTTTTGGGCATCAAACCTCCTCATTAGAAGGCAACTTAGTGTCAATGGGGTCATGGGAATGTGGAAAATGACATCCCATGCATATTTATTTGTTGGCCCAATTCTCTTTCTTGCCAGCCCATCTCTGCTGCTTACGCTGGATCTACTGAATCCACTGGAAAATATACTAGATATTCTCATTGGCACTGGGTCCCATAAAGCTGCTATGTTGGCTTAGTCCGGCGAATATGAGTCTATTCCGGACTCGATATTTATGATCAAAAGTTGTAGTCCTTGGATAGATCTTTCTAACGATGTATCATGTGCATCAAATGAAGATAGTATGCCAAAGTTATGACTTTGGGAAATTGATGTACCAATTTACCCCAACGGGGCCCATATTCTAGCGTTTCATCTCCTAGGGTTAGGTTTTTGGATTTCTAGGGTTTTTCATTGTTTCTAAATAATATATAGGCCTTCGAGCCTCATTGTAACACAGAGTTTAGAGGCCTATAGTCACCACATCTCTTCTCAGAGATAAGCTACTAGCGCCCTAGCTAGTTTATTTCCATTCTGTCTGTAAGCAAATTTCAGTTCTTTGATATTAATGAAATGAAGTGTTATTTCTGCTGCATTTTTATATTTATGGTTATATGTGTATTCTGTTGCGTTCCTACATAAATCCAGATCAAAAGAAGAATCATGTCTCTGTAGCGGTCTTGGAAGACTGTGATTATGATGTCATATTTAGAAAAGGAAATGAGTTCCTTAGAAACATCACCACGGGATGGGTGAAACATATCGGTGTACGAGTCAATAAATTGTATGCTCTTGAGGTAAAAGATGCATGCAATTATTTGAGGACCAAAGTAGAGGTTAGTGACTTGGTGGTTGAGAGGGAGCCTAAATTACCTCTCAACTTGTAGCCTCAAAAGTAGTCTCAGAGAGTTGTGGAGCAACCACAATTGGAGAATCAGAAAGGAGGCTGAGTGGAGGCATCCTCTCAAGTAGAGACTTACATAATGGGGAAATTTAGAGCCATATGGATAGAGGAAGCACATGAATCCATACCTACAGGTGAGAGGTAGGGCGATGTGAAGACATAATCCCAAGAGAATAAATTTGGGCAGGGTCCATTGAGATGGTGTGTTTCATGGATCAGACCTTGTTACGGGGAGCCCACAATACACAATAGTAGGAAGGAGCAGTAGGATTGATGTAGACAGATGTCAGATACTGGAGTGCAGATCAGAGTTGGAAGTAGTGTAGATGGAACATATGTAGAGTCAACAACAATGCAAATTTTTTGATAGAAAATGTAGTAATTGGTAACAGTCAGAAACTTTGATGATAGATGCATCATAGTGATTCTGTTTTTTTTGAGGCAATTCAGTTTCATGATTTGTAGGAGAAAAAAAACACTAGAGAAGTGTTGCATGCAGAACATTCTAAAGGTACCGGTTCAGGATAGATTAAATTCCTTTCTTGTTGACACAGAGTGTTGAAATTGGAAACAAGAAACATTGAATATGGCATCCAGAAATGGAACTCAAAAAATGGCACCATAAGGGGATTTTGATTTAATTTTCCCTTAATTAAATTGGAAGAGAAATTGTAATTTCGTCTCATGGCAACTTGTATTAGTTAACTTAGTCAGAATGATTGAGATAGCTTAGGAAATTCGAGTTAGAGGTCAGAGAGGAGGCTTGTAGAGTTTTCCCATGGTTTAAGGGGGGTCAGTTATAGTTATTTGTGAGTTGTAATTAGTTAACTCAATTAATTGAGTTAAAATCAATTTAACTAGTTCTAACTGAGAGATGAGCTAGTGATAGGTCGAGTGAATTAAATCTGATTTAATTCAAAATTAGTGATCAATCAATTAACTGATAATTCACTATAGATAGTTGTTGCATGCCATTTCTAAGGAATTCCAGTTGATACAAAGGGTAAAGGGATGATAAAAATCAGTTGTATAATTAGAGGGTTGTACAAGTCAGTTATAGAGTCATGTGGAAGTCTATGATGCATTGCAAAATAAATTATTGGGAATTTCCTAGTTAACATGGCGACAATTCCTACAAGAATGCGTGAGCAAGGAAGGCTGAGCAAAGGATGAGAATTGGTTAATTAATTGACTAATTTTTCCTAGATCAGAGTGAGACAGTTGGAAGAGTACATGAATTTCTTGGTGAGAGAAAAGCATTGTATTGTTTCACGGTCTTGACTTTATGCAATATACAGATAATGTGTTTTTGAGCGGTTGTTTTACCTAAATACATCTTGTGTTGTGTGATTGATTGTATCATTCTCTTACTTGTTATCTGATTGTGCGATCATCTTTTGTTTCCACAAATTGTAGAAGGATTCAAGATTTTGTTTTAGTACATTACAAGATCAGTTTTAATCCCGTTTTTATATTTTCTACACTTCACCTAGGGCCATGCCTCATGAATATTTTACTTGGTTGGGATGTCTTCGTTAATTATGGCAGTGGAAATTATATATTGAATAAAACCCAAGTAAGACTCGTCTCACGTGTAACATTCATGGATTATAGTTACATTTATTATATAACATATGTCACTATAAAAATCAATATAAAAAATCATAAATATGTCACACAATATTTCACTATAAAACACCAAATTTACATGGAGTGGCTACCAGCCTAACACTCCCTAAAATTATATCTATATGTTCATATTGCAAGAGTTATAGAATTTTGGGGTTTATATCACCCTTTGACCCAACGTGTTTCACATCAAGAACCAACCAAGCATTGTTGAGTCATGTCACCTGCATTAACAATTCTCAATTAAGTTCTGCAACAGTGCACAACTCAACTGCACGTATAGGCTTGTCCCAACCCTTAAACAAACACTCAACATATTTTTATGTCTCATCACTATTAGAAATATAGTTATACTGAGAGAGGGGGAATGAATCAGTATAGTGATCAATTTCACCAATCGAGTATTTCAATATTGATACAATGTCAATCACATTAAAAATAACATAGTACACAAGAAATATGAATGAACTTCTTTTATTATATATTAATTTTGTAGGTACCAACCTATTGTTACAATTGTTTGTAGGCACCAACCAACTGTTACATTTGTTTATAGGAAACAACCTACTGTTACATCTATTTGTAAGCACCAACCTATAAGAGACATTAGTCCCCTCTGCTACTTTGCAGGCACCAACCTACAAGAGACATTTTTCCTCTTTGTTTCTTTGTAGGCACCAACCTACAAGATACACTTATCTCCTCTGCACTATATTGTAAGAACCAACCTATCAAATCCATTTTTCATGCATTTTCAAACTTAGATCTACTTCATTCTCCTTCCAAATTTCTTCTTCATCTATCTTGTACTCATTACTATGCTCATATTCATTATACATCACTTTTGTGCTCCTTTGCACTTTTTCCCTTACTCTGTTAAGATTACATTCCTTTTTCTCCACACCATAGAGCCACTATCACCACTTCTACTCACGATCTATGTATCTTTTTTTCTTCTTCTTTTTTTCCTTCACATCACTCTCTCTAGCTCATTTATACTCGACTAGATTGTTAGTTCATGGCAAGGGTGACGTATAATATGGATAACATATTATTATTATTATTATTATTATTTATGCTTCTAGAAATATGATCCAAATGAGCCAAATTATTTTTCATATTTTCTTGGCTCCTTGAGGGCTTATCTCTGCATCCACGTGACCTTTTTAGTATAACTATGATTTTAAGACACTTTAACATATATGATGATTTGGGTCCACCTAGTTGTAATTTTTTACTGGACATCCATATTTCTACATACTCGGATCACTAATTTCGACTCTAGGAATTTTAATTTTAATTTTTGTGACCACATAACAAGATGATATGACCACATCCTTGAATTCATGCTTTTCAATTATACCTGGAAATCCGAGTCCATGATTTTAAAGTTTCTTGGATAACTGGATGGCTAGATTTCATTATTTTTCTTTGGCTTCAAGTGTTAGCATTTTTTGACTGAAGGCTAGGACCACGAGCTTAAATTCCCTTTCACTCATATCTGACATCTTGATTTTAACAACATTTAATATATTTCACCTAGTGTTAAATAACCACAAAATTATCAAGCATGCCTAGTGACATAATAAAAAACAATGGCGGAGAAGTCACATCAGATCCCCCCTAACTATCCAGACTTTAACGAGAGGGAGGCAGGTTAAAATTTTGACCTGAACAGTTTTTAACCATGCAATATGGTGGAAAATGAGATTAATTGTGGCTCCTCCCCCCTAGAGTTCCTAAGATACCACCACATATCCTGGTGGTTTACAATGCATTGTTCCCCTGCCAATGGCCAACGAGTAGTGGCCGATTACCACAGGGAAGTGTCTGATGGCCGATAGGTGGTGGGAAGTGATCGTTGGGCCCACTACATGTCATTATCGTTATGTATTGATGGCTTATGAAAAATGGGTAGTGGTCGATTACCACTGTGTGGTGTATAATGGACCCCATTATGTTTCATGACCATGTGGTGTTCGAGGGCATCCTAAGCTACCATGTCATTGTCTTCCATGTGTTTGTACCTGCCATGTGTCACCTTCCACACATCAATTTCCATTTGTCATTTTGAACACCCAAAAGGACAAAAAATAGGTGCCATGTGTCACTTCCTTTGACTGCCACATTATCACTCTACCACCTAGCACCACCTGTACTGCTGCTTCATGCTCCACCTGTCTGGGGTCCACTTGCATGCTTAAACTAGGAAATCTAGTATTCAATCTTTCTTAGGTGATTGTCTTGGTGAATCTCTGAATATCCATATATATTGGGGATATGGATATATTTGGGGCTATATTCTAAAAAACCCATAGAATAACCCAGAAATTCCAGTAAGATTATGAAAAATTCTGGCAAAGATTTTTGAAAATCTGGGTTACAGTTGTTAAGCTTCAATATTTTGGGTGCCATAAGGGTTTTTTATGGTGCTGAATCCATTTCAACCATTAGAAATGAAATTAAAACACTCCAACTACCTGATTTTTTGAAAAAAAAAAATTATCAGATTCTGGCAAAAAACTGTCGTCTGGGCTATTCTGTTGCCGCGATAGACAACTCTTATATCTGGGGCCTAGATATATTTTGTGGTTCCCATATGCATAACATGGCCTAGATATATTGGGGGCTAAGATGCAGTGGAACCTCATTGAACTTTCTTCACTTCAAAGATTTTATCATCTTTCCTTGGGAGTTTAACTAATTGCCATATACCATTGTAAAGCTATTTGTGAGGCCTATCTATCCAACCACTCTTCATGCTAATTTTATAAGGATAGCTGAAGAAAATGCCTATAAACATAAGTTGTTAAAATACTATATTTATGAACTATAACCTTCACTCAACAAGTTCCCCCTAAACTTAACATAACTAGACATCAATAAATGGGATCGACATCAATTACAACACATGTGCAACAATATCCGCCTTTGGAATTAATTGAAACACCACTATACATATGTTAGTCATTGATGATTTTGGGATAGACTCCCCTTATTTTCTTATGCATGCTTATTATCCTAATGTTTTTTTATTCCCCCCCCCCCCTTTGACATCAATAACAAAGGGCATATACTCCCCCTGAGTTGACGCATACTCTTTCCTTGAACTCCCCCTGTCACCAACATAATTCTTGGTTGAAATTAGTAGATCAATCCCCCTTTTGAGAATGAAATTACACCCATTTTTTGTCTAATATATTCAAAACTTTCTCTTTGTATGGTTTGCTAAATATGTTTGCAATTTTTATTTGTTGGAATTTATTCCAATGTGATAGTTTTATTAGCAACTTGTTCTCAAAGAAAATGGTATTTATAGGAATTTTCTTTGTTTTATAATGCATTACATGGGTTTTAGATATATTTATAGAATTGGTATTGTCACACATTATGGGTACAAGCTTATCACCATTTTCTTTAAAATACTTAAGATTCTACTTCATCCATAAGACATGAGTACAACATGATGTTGATGCAATATATTCTGCCTCAATTGTGGATAGAGAAATTGAGTTTTGTTTCTTGTTGATCCAGGAGACTAGAAAAATTCCTAAAAACAAGTCCCCTCCACACCCCCCCCCCCCAATTGGTGCTCTTCTTATAATCATCACTTCCAACCCAATCTGCATCTGTATAAGCTCTAAGGGTAATATTTTTTCCACTTATGTACCACAAGCCATAATATATGGTGCCCTGTAGATATCTAAATATCATTTTGATTGCATTCACATGAGTTTATTTTGGGCATGATTGAAATATTGCCACTAGACCTATTGCTTGCATGGTATCTTATCTTGATGATGTTAAGTAATGAAGGTTTCCGATCATGGCCTTGTACATGGTCTGATTTACTTTTGGAGACTCATGATCCTTATTGAGCTTACATCCTTTTTCCATGGGATTGCTCACAGGTGCAAAAATTTCCATACCAAACTTCTTTAATATTTTTTTAAGGTAATTGATCTGAGAGATAAAGATGTATTTTTTTCTAGTTGATGAACCTACAAACAAATAAAGAAAGACAATTCCCCTAGCATAGACATTTCAAATTCCTTATGCATCTTAGCTATAAAACGTTTTTCTCATAGACTCAACATCACTTCCAAAATGTATGCCATCCACATAGAAAACAAGTATCAACAAGTTATATTTTTCAGTCTTGATGTGAAGGTTATTATCTTCTTCCCCTCTTTTGAATCCTTGCTACTGAAGATATTCATCCAATATCAAATACCAAACCCTAGGAATATGTTTTAAATCATACAAGGATTTCTTCAATATGCAGACATAGTCCTTGACTTCTGATAACTGAAATACTTCCAGTTGATAAAACATATACTTATTATTATAGTTATCCATTTAAAAATGTTGATTTTAAATCCATATAATAAACTTTAAGCCCCTTAAAGCTTTAAAAGGTTGAGAACATCCTTATTTCTTTAAGTTTGGCTATTAGAGAAAAAAAATGTTTCTTTTAAGTCCACACCTTCGACTTGTGCATATCCTTTACATACAAGTATTTCTTTGTTCCTTACTACTTTTCCATCTTAATTCAAGTTATTTACGTAGACCCACTTGGTTCCAATCACATTTTTGTCCTTAGGTCTTAGAACATAGTCCCATGTCTCATTCTTCTCAATTTGATCTGGTTCTTCATTCATAGCCTCAACCCAATGTTCAATTTGAATGGCCTGAGCATAGTTTTGAGGTTCCACCAGGGATATCATGACTAAGTTATCTTGGCTTGTTGTGCTAGCAAGCTTCCTTCTAGTGATTCCTTATCTCTGGGAATTTGGATATCGAGACAATTCTTTTGGACATACCTTGATGGGGTTTTTGGATGCAATGGCTCACATTCTTCTCTTTTTTTTCATCACGCTCTTCATTTTTTTTTTCTTCTTCCTATGCTTCTTGGTAGATAATTGGTTGTGGCTAGGTTTGAGGAAACACTTCATTAATTATTACATCAATGCATTCAATAAAATTTTGTGTCCTTTTTTTGTAACAGTTGTATGCCTTTCTTATATATGCATATCCAAGGAAATTTTCTTCATAATATATGGAATCAAATTTCCCTAAATCATATTCATTTATCTTAAGATATCATTTTCTTCTAGACACTTTGAAATGTTTAACAATGGTTAGTATGCCTTTCCATATTTCTTAAGGTGTTTTAGTATCTTTTACCCTTATTTGATCTCTATTTAAGATATAGACTATTGTTTAATTGCTTCACCCCAAAATCTGTTTGGTAACTGATCTTCAAAGAGCATGGTTTTAGCCATTTCTTATACTGTTTTATTTTTTTCCATTGGCCACTCCATTTATCTATTGTGTTCTTGCAACAATTAGTTGTCTTATAATTACGTGTTTAAAAAAATTGTTGAATGCATTTGAAGTGAACTCACCTCCTATATTAGTTCTCATGCATTTGATTTTTAGATTGGTTTCATTTTCAACTCAAACCTTGAAACTTTTGGATTTCTCAAAAGCCTCATATTTTTCTTTCAGAAATGTAACCCATGTCATTCTTTTATAATCATCAATGAACAAGATAAATTACCTTTCACCCTATAGTGTTTGAGTCCTAGATGGTCCATAGTGGTTTGTATGGATGAGTTCCAAAGGCTTGAATGTATAATATTATTTTGTTTTGAAGAAGACTCTGTTTTTTCTTCCATGTTGAAATGCCTTACATATGACATTGTGTGGTTTTGATATCTTCAACATGTCCTTTATGGTTTGGTTTTTTGTAACCTTTACCATATTATCAAAATTGTTGTGTCCAAATCTTCTGTGTCATAGCCAAATCTCTTCTATTTTTCCCATACAATATCTTTCTCTTTCTGCTCCATTGATAATGTAAAAATTTCCTAAAGTTTTATTATCCTTTTCCAACAACTTTCCTGTATCAACATTTCTAATTTCACATCTTTTGGAATTGAATGCAAGATCATACCCTTGATAACACATTTTAATGATACTCAATATATTGTTTTTAGTCCTTCCGCATACAAAACATTTTGGGCCTTAGTTATTCCATTATCTATGTTGATTTTTCCTTTCACAACTATTCTCATAGATGCATTGTTACCAAGTACTACCTTGCCTCCATTCTCTTCCTTTAGTTTAATGAATTTGCTTTGATCTATTTTCATATGTCTTGAAAATCCACTATCAAGATACCATTTGTTTTCTTGTTTTTGGGCATATAACATTAGACCACACTCTTCCTTCTTCTCTTGTTACTTTTTACATACTATTGGATGATGACTTCTAAGGGGAAATTCTTCCTTGCTTTGGTTTTGAGACCTGTTTAGACTATTTTTGCAATCTCGTGCTTTGATCCAATAGTTGTTGCATATTTAGAATTCAACGTAATTCAATAGAGGAGCAAAGGGATTTCCTTTTCTAATACCAATTTCATAGTATGTACTTTTAGATTTGTTGCTTAAATAGATGGTCATTGAATTTTTAAGAAACTCTTTCCTTCCACAATTTCTTCTTGCATAGAATCTACAATCACTTGCTGTATGACAAAAATTATTACATGAGTAGCAGTATCCATAAAAAAAATTTGGTACTTGGATGTATATTTCCTACTTAAAGGAATAACTTTGTTGAATCTACTTTTCTTGATTTCTTTTCCATAACATTTTTGCTATATTGTTGTATTGGTGTCTTTTAGAGTATTTGCATGGCTGCCATACTCTCCTTTTTATGATTTCATTGAATATCTTTTTTTTTTTCTTCTGAATGACTCGACCCTATTTTGATGAAAGAATATTCACGACTTTTTTTTTCCATTTAAAATGTTAATATTGAGTGCATCAACATAGTTGGTGGGTTCCCTACATCCATTTTTTGTTAGTGTTGAGCTTGACTCTCCCTTGGTGTTTATTGGATTATCTTCATAACCAAGACCTGCATTTATTAATGGAGATATTTGAAAATTCAGGATGTGATCTAACGACTCAATACATTTTATTACCTCAAATTTTGATTTAGATGATCTAAGAATTTTTCTAATTCATTCCTCAAAAAGACAATTTATTCTTCCAAATTCTCACAAATTTGTCCTTCCTTTTCTTTCAATTGCTTTTACCAAATCTCCTTTATTATTTTTGTTTCTTCTAATTCAAATTTTTGAAGAATGATTGAATCTCCATCACATCCTTTATCCTTATATTCTTGCAGTTTTTGTTCTAATTGGCTTACCTTTTTCCTTAGTTGTCTTAACTCTTCCAGTGAACTTACTAGTTCTCCATAAAAATCCAATTTCTCTTCAATATCTTCTCATCTTATCATCAAAATTGCATTCATAACTTTCACAATCGGTAACTTATTTTGAGTACAAACCTTTCTTTTTGATATATCCTCTTCTTTTATGATCATGATATTTGGATTTTTCTTTATCATCACTATCATTTGATTTTCCATAAGGGAATTTAGATGCATAGTGAACTATCATACGACACTCAAAACACTTAAACATAATCTTACCTTTGAACTTTATTCCCTTTTTTTTATAGTTTTTTTAAAAATTGGGTTTCCTCTTCATCTGATTAATGAATAGTCTTCATGAATATTTTGCACACTTGTTTCTTTAGTTGCTTTAAATGCGACTTATTTTGATCCTAGATTCTCCTTCTCTTTTCTCATTTCATATGCATTGAAATTTCTAAAAAGAGTGTCCATATTTATATTTTGAAGGTTTGATAATTCATTAATAAATGAAACTTTTGGATTAAATCTTGAGGGAAGGGATATTAAAATTTTGTGAACAACTTCAAATTCCTTAACTGTCTCGCCAAGACCTTTGAAAGTGTTAACTATCCCATCTAAAAGAATAATTAAAGATGTAACATTCTCATCTTCTTCCATTTTCAAACTTTCAAACTGAATTCTATAAGTTTACAACTTAGCTTTCTTTACTTTGTCATCTTCTTCATAACTAGTTTGAAGCTTTTCTGAATTTTTTTTGGTTGATTTGCAATGCATTACTTTGAAAAATTGTGTGTTTGATAGCCCACATAATATGTCAATTTTCTCCATTTCATTATTTGTAAAGATTAATTTCTTATTTGTATCAGTTGGAGGTGTTGCACGCACGTGATAACTATTTTCAACAACCATCCAAACATTAGTAATTAAATACATAATGTAGGTACTCATTCTTATTTTCCAAAAGGCATAGTTTGATCCGTCAAACAACAGAGCCTTGCTTGAAGAATATCCTCTATGATTGGTAATGTTCCTTTGTGATCTAACTTCTTGTGATTAATTACCCCTGAAGGAACATGTTGTGATACCAATTGTTGGAAATATGGCTATACAGAGAGGGGAAGGGGTGAATCAATACAATGATCAATTTCACCAATAAAAATATTTCAATAGTCATATAATGTCAATCACATTAACAATAAAATAGTACACAAGATATGTGAATAAACTTATTTTATTATCAATTTATTTTGTAGGAACCAACCTATTGTTACATATTTTTGTATGCACTAACCTAAATTTACATCAGACTTTTAGGAACCAACCTACAAGAGACACTAGTCTCATATGCTACTTTGTAGGAACCAACCTACAAAAGACACCAATCCTCTCTGCTTCTTTGTTGGTACTAAAATATAGGAGACACCTATCCCTATTGGGTGTGGAGCCTAATTATCTTGTTTATTTTGTATCACAATGTTGGACCCCTGTACCTTAATGGGGGCAGCAACGCCGCCCGTAATTAAATACTTCCTGGGGGGTCCGGGGGGGGAGGGCAGCTGTGACTTTATGGAGCCCCCCCCCTGGCAAGGGGTTTCGGGGGCAGTGCCCCCGAAGCTAAAAACATATGTAAAATTGCCTTGTAAAAGTATAGTAATTTCTAGTCAATCTGGGTCGTTCATTAGGCAGATGATCTGACGGTAGAAGTTATGTTTAGTTTAGGGTTTTTTTCCCTAGAAGGAAACCCCTCGCTTGTATGAGGGTATTTTATTGCGGCTACGTATTGTATATGTATTCTCAGAGCGAGAAACATATAGGGAGACTGTGATAGAGAATAGAGGATATTACAGCGGATCTGCTGTAGGTTGTGTCTCTTCATTTTTTTGGATAATAGAAAGGAAGGACTGGATGTTCAGGGTGGAAGTAGCCCAAACTAGGTGAACCACGTATATCTGTGTCTCTCTGGTTTTATGTGTTTTGTGTGCTTGTGTTTTCTGCATATTTTATGTGTTGCATTGCTCTATTATATATATAATTTTCTAACAACTGGTATCAGAACCGAAGGTCTATTTGGCTGATAAACTCATAGCAAAGCAGGGTTCCTAGTTCGAGTGGGATAAATGGCGGAAGATGGTAAATTTAGGTTCGAGAAATTCAACGGCCAAAACTTCTCGCTGTGGAAGATGCAGATGGAAGAATATCTGTATCAGAAAGATCTATACCTACCATTGAGCGAAAAAACAAAGAAGCTGATGACTATGACAAACGCAGAATGGGATATTCTTGATAGAAAGGCACTTGGAATAGTACGGTTGTGCCTCGCAGCATCAGTAGCCTTCAATATTTCGAAGGAAACAACAACAAAAGGTTTGATTAAGGTGTTGGCGAAACTATATGAAAAACCCTCAGCCTCAAACAAGGTATTTCTTATGAAACGTTTATTTAATATGAAGATGTCGGAAGGTGGATCTGTTGTAGACCATTTAAATGATTTTAATACAGTTACTAGTCAGTTAATTTCTGTAGGGGTAAACTTTGATGATGAAGTTAGGGCTCTTTTATTTCTGTGCTCATTGCCAGAAAGCTGGAATGGTTTAGTTATGGCGATTAGTAACTTTGTCTCTGGATCTAGTACTTTAAAGTTTGATGATGTTTTCGGTGCTATCCTTAGCGAGGAAATGCGACGGAAAAGCTCCAGTGAGACATCAGGTAATTCTTTGAGTGTAGAGTCTAGGGGAAGAAGAATGGAAAGAGGAAAGAGCTTGGTATATCACAGTAAATCAAGGAAAGGCAGATCCAAGTCCAGGTCGGGGATAGTGTGCTGGAAATGCGGAAATAAAGGACACCTAAAGAAAGATTGTAGATCTTGGAAGGGAAAAGAAGGAGACACATAACAAGAAAAAAATCATGAAGAAGATGTGACAGGTGATGTGTTACAAGATGCCTTGATTCTTTCTTTCGAAAATGTTACTGATTCATAGGTAGTAGATTCAGGGGATTCATTCCATGCCACACCTGATAAGAAATATTTTCATGACTATGTTCAAGGATATTTTGGACAAGTCCGTTTGGGTGATGATAAACCCTGTAAAATTGTTGGAATGGGTAAGGTTCTTGTAAAACAACAGAATGGAAACCAATGGCTATTAAAGGAGGTAAGGCATGTTCTAGATCTGAAGAAAAATATGATTTCAACAGGGCAGTTAGGCAGTGAAGGTTGTGTGACAACTTTCACAGATAAAACTTGGAAGGTCACCAAAGGAGCCCTGGTAATAGCAAAAGGCGAAAAGGTTGGTACATTGTATTTATGCAATGGTATTTCTAACTCTGTTAATGCTTTAACTTCCAAAGGAGTAGATGCAACATTATGGCATCATAGGCTCGGACACATGAGTGAGAAGGGGATGAAGATTCTTCACTCAAGAAATTTGTTGCCAGGTTTGAAGAATGTTGATTTGGATTTCTGTGAAAATTGCATTTATGGAAAGCAAAAGAGAGTCAGATTTCTCAGAGTTGGGAAAGAAAAGAAGAGCGAAAAATTGGAGCTTGTGCATACAGATGTATGGGGACCTGCTCAGGTATCATCTCTCAGTGGCTCTCATTATTATGTTACTTTTATTGATGATGCAACTAGAAAAACATGGATTTATTGTATTCAGAATAAATTTGATGTATTTGATACTTTCAAGAAATGGAAAGCTTTGGTTGAGATTGAGACAGGAAAGAAGTTGAAGTGTCTCAGATCAGACAATGGAGGTGAATATTGCAACAAAGAGTTTTATAGGTACTGTTCAGAGCATGGAATTCGTAGAGAGAAGACAGTTCCAAGAACACCACAAGAAAATGGTGTGTCAGAAAGGATGAACATAACAATCATGGAGCGTGCAAGGTGCATGAGATTGCATGCAGGATTGCCTTTACAATTTTGGGCAGATGCTGTAGATACTGCTGTTTATCTAATAAACAGAGGGCCTTTAAGTTCCTTGGATGGTGGTATTCCAGAGGAAGCATGGACAGGTAAAAAGGTAAACTACTCTTTTTTAAAGCCTTTTGGTTGTGAGGCCTTTGTCCATATTAATAAAGAAAACAGAACAAAGCTTGAGGCAAAATCAAAGAAATGTACCTTTATTGGATATGGTGCTAATGATTTTGGTTATCGCTAATATGATTATGAAAATCACAAAATCATTAGGAGCAGAGATGTAATATTCAATGAAAAGGTCTTGTATAAGAATCAGTTGCAGGAAAAGAAACAAGAAAAAGAAAACAAAGAATACACAGTTCTTGATGAGATCACAGAAAAGGTAAAGGTGCTTGAAAATAATAATAATCAAGAGCCACAACAACAACAACCACCACAACAGC
Organism: Pinus albicaulis; assembly: GCA_034641835.2. Lineage (NCBI taxonomy): Eukaryota > Viridiplantae > Streptophyta > Pinopsida > Pinales > Pinaceae > Pinus > Pinus albicaulis. The sequence goes on along the minus strand of CM076579.1, from coordinate 537,289,830 downwards.
AACATGCACCTCAAACACCTGAAAGTGGTGTTAGAAGATCTACCAGGATAAGTAGACCCCCTGAACGATACTCTCCTTCATTATATTATTTATTGTTGACTGATTTTGGTGAACCTGAATGTTATGAAGAAGCAATGCAGGTTGAAAGCAGGAAGAAGTGGGAGCTAGCCATGGAAGAAGAGATGGACTCCTTAATGCATAACCAGACTTGGGACTTAGTCAGGTTGCCTGCAGGTAAAACTACATTGCATAATAAATGGGTTTACAAGCTGAAGGAAGAAGATGGAGGAAAACAGAGGTACAAAGCTAGACTTGTGGTGAAGGGGTTTGCACAGAAGAAAGGTATTGATTTTGATGAAATATTTTCTCTTGTTGTTAAGATGACTTCAATCAAAACTATCTTAAGTCTTGTAGCAGCGGAAGATTTACATCTTGAACAGTTAGATGTAAAGACAACATTTCTCCATGGAGATTTGGAGGAAGAGATATATATGGAGCAACCAGAAGGATATGAGGTCAAAGGGAAAGAAAAATTAGTGTGCAAGTTAAAGAAGAGCTTGTATGGCTTAAAACAGGCTCCAAGGCAGTGGTATCTAAAATTTGACAAGTTTATGTCTGAACAAGGTTATACTAGATGTCACTCTGATCATTGTGTTTATCTGAAAAGGCAAAATGATGGTAGCTATATTATATTGTTATTGTATGTAGATGACATGCTTGTTGCATGGTCTAACATGCAGGAAATAAATGTGCTCAAAAGAAAATTGCAAAATTCATTTGCAATGAAGGATTTGGGAGCTGCAAAACAAATCCTTGGTATGAGAATAACTAGAGACAGGAAAAATCACAAATTAACATTGTCTTAGAATGAGTACATACAAAAGGTGTTGAAAAGATTTAATATGCAGAATGAAAAACCAGTTAGTACACCTTTTTCTAGCCATTTCAAACTTAGTAAGGAGATGTGCCCCAAGACCCAAGAAGAAATGCACTATATGTCTAAAGTTCCATATGCATCAGTAGTTGGAAGCTTAATGTATGCAATGGTCTGCACAAGGCATGATATTGCACATGTAATGGGAGTTGTAAGTAGGTACATGAATAATCCAGGAAAAGAACATTGGATGGCAATAAAATGGATTGTCAGATATTTGAGAGGTACCACAAATCAAGCATTATTCTTTGGTGGTTCAAACATTTCTCTACAGGGATATGTTGATGAAGATATGGCAGGTGACAGAGATAATAGGAGGAGCACTACAGGATATGTATTTACTGTAGGTGGAACAAATTTCAGTTGGGTTTCAAAAATCCAAAGTGTTGTTGCACTTTCAACAACAGAAGCAGAGTATGTTGCTGCTACAGAGGCTAGTAAGGAAATGATTTTGTTACAAAGGTTTATGGATGAATTGGGTAAGAAGCATGATATGGGCACATTATACAGTGATAGCCAAAGTTCCATTCATCTTGCAAAGAACTCAAAATTTCATTCCAGGACTAAACACACACAACTCAAGTACCATTTCATACGGTCAATATTGGAAGATGGACAGTTGAAGCTAGAAAAGATACACACTAGCCATAATCCTGCAGATATGCTAACAAAAGTTGTAACTAGGGAGAAACTAAGATTATGCTTAGTTCAATTGGTCTTCAAGGATGACGATGAAGATGAGAAACAAATAGGTCCAAAGAGGAGTCATTTTCCAGCAAATGAAGCAGCGGTGGAGTTGCTACAATTAGTATCCAAGTGGGGGATTATTGGGTGTGGAGTCTGATTATCTTGTTTATTTTGTATCACAACATTGGACCACCGTACCTTAATGGGGGCGGCAATGTCGCCAGTAATTAAATGCTGCCTGGGGGGTCTAGGGGGGGCGGCTGTGACTTAATGGAGCCCCCCCCTGGCGGGGGGTTTCGGTGGAAGCACCCCCGAAGCTAAAAACATATGTAAAATTGCCTTGTAAAAGTATAGTAATTTCTAGTCAATCTGGACCGTTCATTAGGCAGATGATCTGACTGTAGAAGTTATGTTTAGTTTAGGGTTTTTTTCCCTAAAAGGAAACCCCTCGCTTGTATGAGGGTATTGTATTGCGGCTGTGTATTTTATGTGTATTCTCGGAGCGAGAAACAGATAGGGAGGCTGTGAGAGAGAACAAAGGATATTACAGTGGATATGCTGTAGGTTTTTTCTCTTCATTTTGCTAGATAATAGAAAGGAAGGACTGGCCGTTCGGGGTGGACGTAACCAAAACTGGGTGAACCACGTATATCTGTGTCTCTTTGGTTTTATGTTTTTTGTGTGCTTGTGTTTTCCACATATTTTATGTGTTACATTGCTCTGTTATATATATAATTTTCTAACAATCACCTCTACATTGCATTGTAGGCACCAACCTTTAAAATCCATTTTTCATGCATATTCAAACTCAGATCTACTTCGTTCCACTTCCATATTTCTTCTACTTCTACATTTTACTCAATTCTGTGCTCAGAATCCTTATACATTTCTTATGCACTCCTTTGCACTGTCGAAATTTGTAACAAGAAATAGTGAAATTAGCCACCAGAAAGGACAAAAATTACACACACATTGGCGAGGAAATTCAATGAGGAATTTTAGTTACACACTAGTGAGGAATGTGGGTGTCTAATTTATTTTTCCCTTAAATAAATTGGACAATAAATTGTAATTTCATCTCATAACAACTTGTATCAGTTAACTAAGTCATGATGACTAAGTTAGCTTAATAAATTCGAGTTGAGGGTCTAAGATGAGGCATGTAGAGTGATCCTAATATTTTGGGGGTCCAGTTGCAGTTAATACACTAGTGGGGTGTAGATGTAATCAATTAACTCAATTAATTGAGTTAAAATAGGTTAAACTAGTTCTAACTGAGTGATGAATTAGTGTGTGGACGATGAATTAGTGAGAGGTCCAGTGAATTAACTTAGATTTAATTCACAAGTAGTGACCAATCAGATAGATGATGATTCACTATTAATATATGTAGGCATTTCAGTTCTGAGGAAGACCCAATTGAGACAGAGGTTAAAGGGAACACAACTATCCGTTGCATTTTTAAAGAATTTCCTGAGTGTAATTATAAAGCCACGAGGAAAACATTATGGATTTCACAATAGAGGAAGAATGATTTTCCTATTTAATAGGGGCATAATTATTTAGGAATTTCATGAGCAGGGTAGGTCGAAGGAAGAATGATAATTGGGTATGTGTTTGTCCAATTTTTCCTAGATCAGTGTGTGACAATTGGTAGAGCGCGGGAGATTCTTGTGAGCAAGAAAGAATTGTATTGTTTCATGATTCATTGACTTTATACAATATATGATAGTAGGGTTTTGAGCAGTTGCTTTCCCCAAGATACATCTTGTGTTGTGTGATTGATAATTTATTTATCTTACTTGCATGTGATTCAGTGATCGTGTTTTGTATTCCCTGAATATTGTAGAAGGATTCAGTATCTTTTTTTAGTACATCACAAGATCGGACTGAATCCATTGATATAGAATTTCTATAAATTTCTACATGGTATCAGAGTGTCAGGAATCACAATAGAAGAGAAGAAATTGAGTTTGACTTGAACAAGTTCAATTTTGTAGATTTATTCTTCAGGATACAACAACAGATCAAGATGTCTTTCAATGGCTTGAGACTCGAATATTCCCTCGAGGGAAATTCGAATTATATTGCATGTAAGGAAATTATGGAGGCATTGTTGGAGGAAAATGGGTTGAACGAATTCATAGATACTGATATTCCCAAGCCCGCAACCACAGATGCCCAACTTATTGATGCATGGAAGAAGAAGGTAGAAAAAGAAGGAAGGATCGGTTGAGAGGGAGCACAAATTATCTCTCAACATACAACCTCGTAAGCAGTCTTAGAAGGTTGTGGAGAAGCCACAATTGGAGAAGCATAGAGGAGATTGAGTGGAAGAGTCCACTCAAGCAGAAACCTCCAGGAGGGGGAAATTTCGACCCAGATGGGAAGAGGGAGTACATGCAGCTATACCTGTAAGTGATAGGTGGGGTGATGTGAAGCTATAATCCCAAGAAGAAATTCGTGCAGGGTCCATTGAGATGGCATGTCTCATGGATTGAACCTGGATACGAGTAGTCCATAGTACAATAGTAGCAGGAAGGATCGGTTGGATTGATGCAGTCAAATGTCAGGAAGACAAAAATCAAAGTAACATATGTCAGATACTGAAGAGAAGATAAGAGTTGGAAGAAGTGCAGAGGGCATGGATGCAGATGTTAGTAGCATCACAGAGAGTTTAGTAGACATGTGTAGTAGATAGTAGTAGTCAGAAGACTCTGATGACAAATACATTATATTGATTCAGTTGTTCGGAGGCTATTCAATTTCAGGAGTTGCAGGTGCAAACAACACTAGATAAGTGTTGCATGCAAAACATTCCAAAGGTACCAGATCGAGATAGATTGAATTCCTTTCTTGTTGAGAGGGAGTGTTGAGATTTGCAACAAGAAACAGTGAAATTAGCAACCAGAAAGGAAAAAAATTACACACACATTAGTGAGGAAATTCAGTGAGGAATTTCAGTTACACACTAGTGAGGAATGTGGGTGTCTAATTTATTTTTCCCTTAGATAAATTGGACAATAAATTGTAATTTCATCTCATAACAACTTGAATCAGTTAACTAAGTCATGATGACTGAGTTAGCTCAAGAAATTCAAGTTGAGGATCTAAGATGAGGCATATAGAGTGATCCTAATATTTTTGGGGTCTGGTTGCATTTAATGCACTAGTGGGTGCATGTGTAATTAGTTAACTCAATTACTAGAGTTAAAATCATTTTAAATAGTTCTAAATAAGTGATCAATTAGTGAGAGGTCCAGTGAATTAAATTAGATTTAATTCACAAGTAGTGATAAATCAGATAACTGATGATCACTATTAATAGATACATGCATGTCATTTCTGAGGAAGACCCAGTTGAGACAGAGCTTAAAGGGAACATAAATATCAGTTGTATTTTTAGTGAATTTCCTGAGTGCAATTATAAAGCCATGAGGAAGCCATGATGGATTGCACAATCAAGAAAGGTTGTTTTTCCTATTTAATAGGCGCCTAATTCTTTAGGAATTGCGTGAGCAAGACATGTTGAAGGAAGGCTGAGAATTGGCTATGTGTTTGTCCAATTTTTCCTATATCAGGGTGAGACAATTGGTAGAGTGTGAGAGATTCTTGTGAGCAAGAAAGAATTGTATTGTTTCATTATTCCTTGACTTTATACAATATATGATAGCAGGGTTTTGAGAAGTTGCTTTCCCCAAGATACATTTTTTGTTGTGCGATCGATAATTTATTTCTCTTACTTGCATTTTATTGAGCGATCGTGTTTTGTATTCCACAAATATTGTAGAAGGATTCAATATCTTGTTTTAGTACATCACAAGATCTGATTGAATCCATTGATATAGAATTTGTATAAATTTTTACATGAACTTAATTCCCTACTCTATTTAGACATCATTCCTATTTTTCCACACGACAGAGCACGTTTGCACCATAGAGCTACTATCACCACTTATACTCATGATGTATGCATATTTTTCCTTCATATCACCTTCTATGGCTCATTTATACTCAACTAGATTATGAATTCATGGTAGGTCCGACATATAATATAAGTAACAAACTATTCTTATTATTTATTCTTTTGAAAATTCTATTTGGATGACCCATATTACTTTTCATGTTTACTTGGCTCCTAAGGGGCTTATATTTGCATCCACCTGACCTTGTTAATGTAACTGTGCTTTTAGAACATTTTAATATATATTCAGATATAGGTCCACTTAGTTGTAATGTTTTGTCAGAAATGCAAATTTCTACATATCCGGATCACCAATTCCGTCCAGGAACTTTAATTTTCATTTTTGTGACCACATCACCAGAAGTTGGGACCACAACCTTGAACTAGCACTTTTCAATTGTATCCAGAAATATGGGTCCACAATTTTAAAATTTCCCGAATAATTGGATTCCTCAAATTTCTTTTTTTATTTTATTTTATTCAAGTGCTAGCACTTTGTGACCCAAGGTTCGGACCATAGGATTAAATTCCTTTTCACTCTGTTATGCAGGTAAATCCTCTCTGCGGACAAAGATGATCCCTCTAGCCCTAGAGTGGATCTAGAAACAAAGAGACATGTTAGAGTGTTGATTCCTAATTATTGAATGAAAATAGGACACAATAGATCGACCTACCTGGAGTCCAACGTTGTCGTCATTGCTGTAGTGGTGGTGGCCTCTCGCTCCTATCTCGGCAAGTCATGGTCCTTTCGCAGTCATGCTCGGATACCTGCACATAGAACAAAAAAAAGAACAACATACAACATAATAATTTCACTCATAACTACTAGCCAGTCAAAGAGGGCTAATCATATTGCATTAAACATCTAACATAATACAAAATGGGAACCAAACAATAGTCACATGTATGTATTGATAGAAGGAAGAGTTACAACCAATGCTTTGATGTCACAGTCTCCTCTAGCGGGGTTCATTCAGAGTGCGTCTCAGATTCTCGTCAGGGAATTCAGACAGGATAAAGGCATGGACTCAAGCTCTCTCAAAAGACATGGACTGAAGCTCTCTCAACATAATTCCTTCTTATTCTATCTCTCCAGTATTCTGCTATAATATGTTAATTCTCCAAGTTCAACACTTCAGTTGTTCAACTAGTTTATGCAAAGAGAGATAACTTCTTTTTATAGAGGAAAAGGAGGAGGTTAGGATCCCTACAAAGGTGGGAGGGAGGCCTATCCTTTAGGGAGTTCCCATAAGATGTGGAAACCATAAAATAAAGGAGGGAGCCCATGGTTTTTCAGTTCAACCACTCCCAATGACTCATCCTTGAGGTGGTTGGAGTGGAATCTCCGCCTCTATTTTAAAAAAAAAATCCATAAACAGCTTGGCGTAGGTGGAAAACTGGGATAGAGCACCAACTGGCGTGGGGCCCAATGTTAATCTTCCTCTTCGGCGTGAGGGTATAACTGACTACTCGCGCCAAGGCAAAAACAAGGTTTTTTGAGTCTCTGCTCAGGTAATTGTCAACAAAAGGAATATTACTCTCATGTAAAGGGATACAATGATGGTCTTTGCAAGGCATGACCCTGCTTATTGATCACGGAAATTACCCTCTAATGGGCGAGATGGGGATTGCAGGGACAGTGAAAAAATGCTGTGTAACAGATGTCCCTAAAGAATGAGGTTCGAGAGAGAGGAGGGGTGAAATTCTTTATGAGAACGCGTTCGAACCAAACACCGTTGTTGGAAAACCTACAATTACGAATAAAAATTATCTTTGACACGTGAACATGTGGTATGGGCGCAACCATCCATAATAGAGTATATAGAATTGAGATCCGAGGTATGGATGTAGTCATCTAGCAGTAAGGATCAATAAATAGACTCAGGTATGGTCACAACCATCCAATTAAAAGATTCATGCAATAAGTCATGATAATCCACCAAAATCCATAGCCTGGATTTTATCAAAAAAAACCCAGGGTCTTGAGCTCCATATCGACCCGAACAAGTACAAATTCAAGCATGCGAATATATGAGCTCACGTTGAACATGCAGGAAAATCACCTGATTACCAGCCAATGATGAAAGATGTTAACAGGCACGAGAGAAACCACCGATGATGACAATGGCTCTCAAGGTACCACCGGTAAAATCCACAGAATGTGAAAAATGATCTGGCATCGAACATCTGCAGAATCACTAGATCGAAGGCCAATGATATGGACATTACGTCGAATGTGAAGAACCTGTCATTGAGGCATCCAGGCTCCAAAGTACCAAAAGGGAGTCTGTAGATCAAATTCCTGGATAATGAGCTTAAGTCGACAGGAAGTGACTTGATCGAAGGTGGGCCATAATATTTCCCACATCATTGATACGAGACAGATAAATATGATGATAGTGAATAAGGACCAACAGAGAATCAGAGGGATGTTGAAAAATGCAGAGGAAAACTTCTCTTGAACATATCAGTAGCACAACACTGGATTTGACAGTATTTGACATCAAAGGATCTGAGGTCATGATGATCTGGAAAAGAGAAGATGAGAGGTAAAAAGAGATTACCCAAACCCATGGAGGTAAAAATGACGAAATGAGATGTCCCCAACCCGACATGAATGCAAACAAGTGCCATGTTTAAGAGTGACATACTGCCAACATAAATAAAACTTGGTTCCATCTCCCCCCCCACCATTTCTGGCGAGTACCCCAATTATTTTCTTAAAACAAGCTTGAAGGGGATAACATATGCTTGTGCTGTAATTTTGTCCTTTGGAAAAATCCATCCTAGTACATTTTACGAGCCCTAGGAAGGAGGAACTCGAGTATCGTCATGGTGATGAAATTCAATGTCATCAGGGTTCAATGAGTCTGACAAAGGGAGAACTCGACATCTTTTCATGTTTAGAGAGTTTGAAAAGAAGGCAGAAAAGAAAACTCCATCATGGCCCTTTTCGTAAATAGTCTCTCAAATCTAAAAAGGTAGAAGAAAATATCTGAAAGAACCTCTTAGTTGCAATAGGCTAAGGTATTCCTTTTTCATAAATAGTCTATCCCAGGCCGAAAAAGGGGTAAACGTATACTGGGTAGATATCGCTTCGCAGCCATTTAGCGAGTTCGAAACGACAAGAGTCTCGGCAATCTTTTCAATTTTAGGGAGTCAGAAAAGAGCTGAAAGATGACTCCAGTAGTGACTTTTTCCTATTTTTACCGAGTCCAAAAAAGTATAAAATTTAACTCGTTACTCCATCACTATGTGCTGAAAACCTATTGTTGCACAAGAGACACGTGTAAAAACCATTTCTCGAAAATAATATAATAAAATAATCGAAAAACATGTCTTAAAACCTAATTAGGGTTGTAAAAAGTTATAAAATGCCAAAAATGGTAAAAAATAATTACCTTTCACTATTTACCTCTTGTGGAGAAATAGTTACCCATTTTATAGTGTGACTTTGTGGCGATGATAGCGGACAATCCAACAGATCAATCTTGAATCCGTCAGTTCCAGGTAAGAGTTGAGATCTCTCCTTTCATTTTAAGTCACTTCTTACTACCTGCAACTTCCAATTTTTAATTTTGGGGGAGAAAATGTGAATATTAGGGCACGACGGTTGGCGTGGGTTTCGGGCACGGAGTCGCGCCAACCGCCCAATTTTATACACTAAGGCACGCCAACGGCGCAAACCATTTTTTGTGAAAAATGCAAGTCAAATCCCCTAATCATTCACAAATCCAAGCTTCAAAAATGGATAATTCTATTCATATGAATGCGTTTGCAGGTAGAAAGCGGAAAAATGGTGATCAAATGGAAAGAACGGGAACACGACGAAGAGGACGAGCTTGCCATGGGGAATGAGAGATGCGTGGAAGCTCTCAGAGACTGTGGGTTGAAAAAGTTCTTCTTGACACCGTGTCTCCATGCTCAACTGGAGCTGCTACAATATTTGATCAACATATGAGATGAGGAACACGAAAAGTTAATCCTTCGAGATCAGGAACTTGAGATTGATGTTTTTGACATCTAATTTATCACAGGATTGTTGCGGAGTGGAGCAACACCAATCCTAACCGGTACTTGGCCTTGCATGGAGAGTATGTCCATAGTAATGGATAGGGTATGTCAAGGGGCATGGAAGGGAACAGGAAGTGGGAAATTTGATATCCAAACTATCCCATACTTAGCACTAAAAGTAGTGCTACATACCATCACATGAGATGCGGGATTGCAAGCACTGCACAAAGCAACAAAAATACAGTTGCTTCTTGCTGTAGACTGCTTGACACCGACCATATACAACTGGGTAGAGGCTGTGATGACAAACATGAAATTACAGCTAACAAAATGCAAGAAGGGAAAATTGAAGCAATTTGGTTATGGTTCTATCCTGGTATTGTTCTTCCTGGAAAGACTACCAATTTTTCAGCATTAGGAGGTCATAGTCCCAACACCACTAGCGAGAGAACCATGGATGGCCCGATGGGTGGCTCTGATGCCAAGGGCAAGGGGTGGTCAACATATTTCCTGGAGACTGGAGTTCTTTGATTGGCTCCACCAACAGTTGATCATCGTGGAGGACTAGCCCTACTCTGGTACAGATTTTACTGGTGATCCAGACCTCCCACTCCCGGAGGGAGAGGATTGGGATAAAGATTTGGGTAAGACTCATTTTTAATTTTCATGAGTGTTATAATTTTTTTTAACTATGTATGTTTTGACATTAAATCCATGTGTTTTTAGATTTCGGCCCAGAGAGACCCGTGGGCATGTCTCTAATAATGAGGTGAATTCCTCGTGATTTCGACCCTCATGGTGAGGGAGGCGAGGAAGAGGAGCTCATGTGCAACCTAGAGGGGATCACACGTGGAGTCCCAGATTATGCATGATTTGATGATGTTCCTCAGGCCTACCAGAGACATACCATCGGGGTGCCAAGCCATATTCACTGCTTTTTGAGGCGGTTGGTATGGGCAGTGACATGCTACCATGATCATCATGCTGATTAGACACCTAGGCTTTATATCTGCATATTTTGAGATACATGGTGTCTCAGGATGTAACAAAAACATACATATTTTTTGAATGTATGATGCACACTGATGAAAACACGTGATATATATATATATATATATATATATATATATGGATCTTTTTCACATGATGATGATTTTACAAATTACAAAAATGTCTATCTAATACAATTTTAGCCACTGTATCAGTTAATGCAGTCATTAGTCTGGAAATATGTTGATATGTGATAAAATAAAAATGTCTTTCCAACAAACGAATATGTAAATACAGTCTCAAAATGTATGGGTTTCTAACCGAATAATGACCATTGAGTTGCAAAACAACAAGTTGTGAATCTAGATTTACAGGCAATGCGCGTATGTTGAGATTGATTGCCTTGGTTAATAGTTCAAGGACAACACTATATTCAGTGACATTGTTTGTAGTTCGTCCTAGACGAATACCTTGCAATTCTATCAACTCACCAACAGGATCATAGATTACCCAGGCTGCTAAAGACAAATATTGGGTGCTGCGGGAAGCACCATCCGCGAAACCGACATAAGTTGCAATAGACATCTACACAAATAAGCAAGACCCAAATAAGTAGGAAAATACTCGCAAAGCACACCAAATCAAAAAAATGTACAAAATGAAAAAAACACCTATGTGCACAAATCATGCATGAATGACTCACGCATAATACTTTTTAAGATACAACCCATTTCCAGGTTGTTCTAGAGGATGACCTTCGTAATCAATAAGCTCATAGGCCCCATTCTGCAACACATGTTTAACAATGTAACGCCCATGCCACATGGGTTGAAATTTACCTTCCCCCAGCTTATCATGAGCTTGTTCGTATAGGAGGACGAGATCTCCTTCAATGAAAGGAGGGAAAATTGATTCCTCAAAATGAGCTTTGACCCACTTTTTTTGTGCTTCAATAACAAAAGTAGCAAAGCGGTAGGTTTCATCCAACAATTCTAGATAAAGAGGAGATGTAACAACACGATGAAAGTATTGACGGTAATTCAAGTAACTTGAGAAGAGGTATTTCACATTCAATCGGAAGAGTAGCTTCCAGACCATAAACCAACTGAAAAGGGGTGAATCCGGTTGCACTCTTAGTTGAGGTTCAGTATGCCCAAAGAGCTAAAAACAACATGAGATTCCAATTGGATTTATGGATCCCAATCGTACGTTGAAGCATGGTAACAAGAAATTTGTTCACGGCTTCAACCTGGCCATTGGCCTGAGGATAGTACGACGTTGAGTTGTCATGATGCAGACCCAACTTGGACGTCAAATCGGCCACCATGTAATGCTGAAAATGGGAACCATGATCGGTAACGATGGCTTGAGGGAATCCAAACCTAGCAATGATGTGATTGAATATGAATTAAACAGCTGTCTTACCGTCAGCAGCAAGTGTAGGCATTGCTTCGGCCCATTTGGTGAAGTATTCCATAGCTATGATAATATAAGCATGCCCCCCAGCCGAGTGAGGGTTACACGTCATAAAATTGATGCCCCGCTTCGTAAAGGGACCAACGGTAATGATGGGATGAAGCGGTATAGGCGGTGCACGCATCTTGTGTTGATAAATATGGTAATCATGATATTTACGAACCGTGACAATGCAGTCTTTGATGATAGAAGGCTAGAAATAACCATCACGAAGAATCTTTTGTGCAGTGGCATAACTAGACATGTGACTGCCACAGGTGCCACTGTGACAATCATTGAGGACTTTCTCAGCTTCCTCAAGGGTCAAACATCGACGGAGAGTGGAATCCACTCCGACACGATAAAGGGTATCCCAGACTATATGATAAGGTTGCAACTGATGATGGATGCGTCGTCGGGCATCCTTCGCCAACTCAGATCTGAAAGTAGAAGTATGGAGATAAACGATGATATCCCCGTACCATGGATCGAGGGTGCTGTTAGCCACCTATAAATGTTTTGTCAAGAAAACAGGTGGCTAAATTTATTTTTGAGCCTTCAATAAATACATTTCCTCTGAAAACATATCATTCTTGAAGCCTCTATGTGTCCTTTGCCTTTGAAAATATCTTCACTTCTGTTTCCATCAAGAAATCCTTACTGTCTGTGAAAGATTTATACTAAAAAAGCCTCCATTTGCTTCCTTTTTACCCCTGCAAAATTCCCTATTTCAACCCCTTTCTTCCCTTCTCAAATTTCCCTAAAAAACCTTCAAAATCCCTCACTAACCCTCTAAACCATCAATTTCCCTTTTTTTTAACCATGTGAAATCCCTTCATTTGGTGGAAAAACCCCATTTTTCCCCCTATCGGAACCCTTCTATAAGCCTTAAGAACCCTCTTTTGGCTTAAAAAACACTTATTTTTCATTATAGGCTTTAGCCCCTTCTGGCTAAGCCCCTAACCACTTCCCCTCCATGTAACTGGGCGCTAAGACCAAGCGCTAAGCCACAAAGCGCTAATCGCAATAGGAAGATTAGATGTGAGCGCATTTTCTTTGTTATATGGAAAATTTCTGATGCGATGAGTTCTTTGGTCTATCAGCCTCCGCCGAGATCTCTGCTGTTGATCTCCTTAAACGATCCAATGACTAGCATTAAATGCATTCACCGTCAATCGCAATTGGGGGTATCATTATGAGCGCATTTATTTGTTAAAGTGAAATCTTCCGATGCGAGAAAGAATTTTTCTATTGGCCGCGGGTGCAATATCCACCGTAGATCTGTAAAGATGTAACGGTCCATGCAAATCTCACCGCGCCCCAACTCATCCCTTTGTCAACCCTCGATCGTGATCTCTGTCATTGATTCCCATTTAAATCCAATGGTCAAGCACCAATCGCCAATCGGAAAAACCTTAAAGTGCCACCTTCCGTTCTCCCCGATTGCGATCCCCCGATTGGATCCTGGCCGTTGAACCCACAAGAACCAACGGTCAGGATTTAATCACGCTCCGCCTCTTCTGCCCTTTGTCATCCCCCGCCAATTTAATCTCCACCGTCGACCTTGTGCCGGATCGGATGACTGGATGTTGTGGTGGCAGATGTGCCACCTAAGTATGGCATGTTGTTGTCAAGGTCATGGGGAGCCAAGCTGCAAGGTACAATGCATATGGCTGGGTCATATGCCACAATCCCTGTCTTTAGCCAGCTTAGGAGACTGTATAGAGAGGCACAAATGAAGTTTATGGTTAGCAGCCATGAAAGGCCTGAAAATTCACCTTTGTACTCTATCCATACCGACCTGGACTCTTTTATCCTTTGCATTGACAAATTTACAGATGAGCCAGAGTTAGAAGACGGTGATGCAAAAAATAGAGTAGAGCCCACAGATATTAACATAATGGCCACTCTAGACATAGAAGAAAACAAAGAAGAAGCCTTTGAACAGTGCACTGAATTAGAAAATCAGAGTGAACAAAGCAAAGACTGCAAACTGCATATTACTCATCACTCTGAACTCCATGCACATCATGAAGAACAAAACGCTCCGCATCACGGTGCAGACCCCATAGTATAACATAACGATGAACCCATCATTAGGGATGAAAATGAAGATAAACCTAAAAACAACCCCTTATGGAGGATGAGCTTTGATGGGTCTTGCACTAGGAAGAACGCAGGAGCTGGAGTGTGGTTGCATAATACCGAGAGTGACTATGCTGAGAGTCATGCCTTCAAGATGGACTTAAAATGTACAAACAATATCACAGAGTATGAGGCTCTCATCCTAGGATTGAAACTAATTAAAAAAATAGTAGCCCGAAGGATAGTTGTACATGGAGACTTAGAGTTAGTCTGTTGGCAATATGATGCAGAGTGTTGTCCTTGATGGCAACCCACTGAATGAAGATGAAGACATGAGATTGTTGACATGTGTTGTCCTTGATGGCAAACCACCTGATGAAGTTATTATTGACTTGATGGACTTGGTAAATGATGTAAATCTGATATGAAATGATGTTTGTTAGCAATATGATGCTGAGTTTTGTCCTTGAATGGCAACCCACTTGATGAAGATGATGGAAACTTACTTGATGAAGTTGTGCTTGATAGAATATGACTTGATGAACTAAATCTGATGTATCTACAGTGAGTACAGGAGGTAATGAAGAAAGGAATTCAGTATGTGCTAGATCTATGATGAAAAGAGTATGTCTCAAGGCATACGTGGATTTGTCTAAAAGAAGTTGTGTATGCACGCGGGTAATAACGTCCCAAGTCGCGTATGGGCAAAAGCGCTCATAAAGTGCAAAACCAGGGGTAACCACCATGGTATTGACCCATTGTATTGAGTAATGATTCGTCTATGTGACCCCGTCCAGGAATACCATCGGAAGTAATGTGGTTTTGGCTCATGGTATTGAAAAAGGGTAAAACTATATAAAGAGAAGAAATTCATTGTGCAAAGGATGAGCGTGGGGGCAAGATGTCTGAGCTTGAATGAATACTTCTCTCTGAAGTATATCAGAATGGAAAGGGTTATAGTTGAATGATAGATCTGTATGCATGATGCACCAATGAAGAAAATGATGAAGAAGGGTATCTAGATCTGAAATGTATGTGTACTTTCTAGATCTGTTTATGGAATGATTAGATCTGAGATGAGGCGAACATCTGTCTGAAGTAAAGGGTAAAATCTGTGAGATGTATCTGTTTTGAAGAATTGCAATGACCTAAATGTCTGAAGAACCATACGCTAGTTCGCCGCAGAAGAAGCGCGTATATACGCGGCTTCGATGAAGAGAAAGCACGTATGCGCAGTGAAATTAGCTCTGTAATTTGTACAGAAGTATACGCGGGTTTGTATGGTAGAAGGCGCGTATATACGCGGTATCAGTGAAAGGAAAGCGCGTATGCAAACTAGGGTTTGCTGAAGCATGGGGTATGAAATGTCTGATCTGTTCTGCTGTGTTGCTGCTATCTGTATTCTACAGTTCTGAGTTGTCTGTTTCAGTTTGGTTGAATGATTGAGCTTAAATATGTGGAGTGGGTCCAGTCTGAAAATATGATGAAACGTGGCCTGCAAGTTGTGTCCTAAAGGAAGCTTTGGATCCAGTGTGAAAATTGATGAAACGTGGTCCATAGAGGTGCTGAGGGTTGTAGCCTTCAGTCAGGGGGTTGTAGCTCCCTTCCAGGTGAGGCTAGTAAACGAGATCGGGGGGTCGTAGCTCCCTTCCAGGAGAGGCTGGTAAACGAGAGCAGGGGGTCGTAGCTCCCTTCCAGGAGAGGCTGGTAAACGAGCGCAGGTGGGTGCCTGCGTGCTGGTAGGAGTCTGCGCCAACACATATGTTGTAAGATGTTTTCTCTATAATAAAATATTGAAGGCTGAGCAACTGTAGTGGTGGTTTTCTCCCGACTTGGGTTTCCACCTAAAATCTTGGTGTTCATGTGTGATGCTTATGTGTGATGGTTTATTCTGTTCTTACTACACATGTTTACTGTTTATAGAACATCTAATGAATGAATTATGGAATGATATAAGTGAAGAATTAATGGTATAATTAGATCTCTGTGTATACGCAAGTTTTATGAAGGATATCCGCGTGTATACGCTAGTTGGCTTCAGCAAAGTAGCGTATGGGTTTTAGAGCATGAAAAAGTAAAAAGTTTTAGTTTGCCCTAAATACTGATTCACCCACCCCTCTCAGTATTTTTCCCAACAATTGGTATCAAAGCAGGTTCTTCTGCAGAAGCTTGATCGCTTGAAGGAGATCCGTCGCAATGGGAAAGAAGAAAAAGAAGAAGGCTACTCGAAGCAAGGAGATGTCTCAGAAAACCTGTATAGAAGAAATTGAAGAAGATGAATTAGATAGTGATTGGGGTCCTTGTAATAATCTTCTTTGTGCAAACAATGGTGAAGATAGTGAAAATTATGCTATGGACCTAGAAGAAGTTATCAAAGATCAACAAAGAATATTTAATGAGAAGGAATCTGCCTCCAAAGATTTGATCTTTAGACTGAAAAGGATGTTCGATGATGTATCCAATCGAAGTAAAGGACTTGAAGCAGATCTGGAAAAATCAAATAAGAAGAATGAAAGACTTGAAGCTGAAATCATCTCTCTTAGGGAAGATCCGAAAATATCAAAGAAGAAGATTGCAGGACTTGAAGCAGAGAACATTTCTCTAAAAACAGATCTGGAAAAATCAAATAAGAAGAATGAAGAACTTGAAGCAGAAATCATTTCCCTCAAAGAAGATCTGAATAAAACAAATAAGAAGAATGCAGGACTTGAAGAAGAAATCATATCTCTGAAAGTAAATCTTGAAGCGTCGAAGAAGAAGAATGAAGAACTCTTACAAAATTTTGAAGAAAAAGGAAATGGGTTGAAAGAAGAGATTCTAAATCTGAATCATCAAGTAGAAGATGAAAGAGGGAAAGAAGAAAGCATGAAGAGGCAATGCCAAGGATTGGAGGTTGAGGTAAACATTCTCAAAGGTAAATTAGAAGAAAAGGTTAAACTTTTGAGGTTTCAAGATAGTTCTAAGATTTTGGACAATATTCTGAGTAATCAAAGGTCTCCTGCTATCAAACTTGGTCTTGGTTTTCATGAAACTGTTAAAGGAGAATCTAGTTCACAAGGAAGTGCTAAATATTCAAAGGAAGTCAATGCAAAACCTGAAGAGTTGAAAGAAACAAAAGGTCAACCAACGATCATGAATTATCAAAGGATATCATTCAAGAATGTTGAATGTTTTAAATGTCATAATTATGGGCATGTTGCAGCAAATTGCAGAAGAAAAATATGTCAGCCTCAAACAAACAGTTCCTACATAGAAAGGTACTCTGGTTTCTTCAAGGGATATTGTTTTTCATGTAACAAGTATGGACATAAAGCAATTGATTGTAAAAGGAGGAAGATTAGAAATACTCATGCTTATTTCTCTGGACACATGAGATGTTATTCTTGTAACAAGTATGGACATGTAGAAAAGGAATGCAAGTTGAACAGATATGAGAAAGTGGACAATTTTCAGCACACAGTTAGGAAGTTCAAGCAAATTTGGAAAAAGAAGGAGGACCAGTCAGAAACATAGGGAATACTGACCCTACTGCAGTCATCCGCTTCTGAAGCTTACTTCTCTTATTGACTGCAGGAATGATGTGGGATACATTATGAGATTTAGTAATGTATCGTCACAGGGGGAGCAATGTATGATGACTCTCATGGTTGATTTGATTATTCTGGTTATATGTATTTCTGACAGAGAATCTGATATGAAGAAGACAGGTACAGGAAGTACAAGTTCAGGGGGAGATGAAGGAATGTAATTTTTTTTTTTTTCTATGCTTCACTTTCCATACGCGGGTTAGATGAACAAAAGTCGCGTATACACGCGAGTGCCAGTAGACACAGTCGCGTATGCATTGATGATAAGAGAATTTATATGATAGCTGAAGATCTGGAGCAGCAGGTTGAATACTAATGATTGCATTGTTGGCACTATGACTGCTTATTCCTTGATACTCATGCTCAAATGATGATAACTTGGTATATGGTTTATTATGATAAAATTTTGAGCCCTGTTTGCTGAAAAGTATCTTTTGTGCTCACACATGGATGAGTTGGAAGTCGTTTGATTCAGAAATAAGAATAGATCATGCAGAGTTTGTTACTATGGTTGAGATCGTTTCCCTACATATGTTACTTCATGTTAAATCTTAAAGATCATGGTGATATTGGACCACATGGATGATTGACACATATTTGAAGATGTTGTTCTGGTATGATAATTTCTCTTGGAAAGATTGTATCGATGCTGCAAAGAATCTGAAGGCTTGGTTACTAATGTGCTTATGCTACAACCGTTGGATGACGCTTGAAGACACAACTACACTGTTCTATCTATCTGTACTCCAGGGAAGCATTCAAATATCTCATAAAGAAGCTGAACACTGTCTTTTTCTCACAGAGGATCAGATCTGGTTAAAACATAGAAGATGGTATTGGATACACGGATTTCCTAAAACACAGTCGCGTATATACGCGAGTTCATGCACATAAAACCGCGTATGTCTGATTGCTGACAAATTTCTGTTTGGGGTCAGCTCTCTTCAGCACAGCTGCAGTGCTGTTTGGTATCTATGATACTGTTTGGTATCTCTGGTGGTGTTCCAGTTCTCATAATTCTATTTCTAATGTTTTGATAAAGATGCCTTGATGATTGGTTGGTGAAAGTGTTCAGGATGCACAAACTAAGGGGGAGCCTTAGTCATATGGAAAGGATGCTTGGATGCACAGATTCAGGGGGGAGCATTAGCGTTGCTGAGTATAATGCATTGTTGGCATTATGATAGTTCTAAAATATGTTCTCTTTCTTGAGGACTTTCTGGTGTTGGTCATAAATGGTCATATTTGTAATTTGATGAAAAGGTCTTGTTGAGACACATGATGTAAAATTGTAATATTCAGTCATGTAAGGACTTGACAAATTTGTAAACCCACTTGGTTGGGTAGCTGAGTCAAATTTTGTAAACCCACTTGGTTGGGTAGCTGAGTTGAAATGTGTAAACCCACTTGGTTGGGTACTTGAGTCTCATATGTAAATCCACTTGGATGGATCTTTGATGTAAGTATGATTCATTGGTGATAGGAAAGTCATAGAGTCATGTACTTCATTGAAAATATGTTTGAAGATTCAGCATGAACTCAGGGGGAGCTTGGTCACTTCAGTATATATCAGATCTGCAGAACACTTCTTCTACATGAGGAGAAAAGGGGGAGAGTGTGTTGGTTTTGATCCGCCCTTTGCCCTTGATGTCAAAGGGGGAGAGTGACATGGTGTTTGAATGAAGAGAAAGAATGGTGTCAAAGAATGGGGAGAGTGACATGGTGTCATTGTATTCTTAATGTACCTATCTATTGTGGTGATCAAACACCATCGTGGTTGCCATCAAGTCCAAAGAGGGAGATTGTTGGCAATATGATGCAGAGTGTTTTCCTTGATGGCAACCCACTGAATGAAGATGAAGACATGATATTGTTGGCATGTGTTTTCCTTGATGGCAATACACCTGATGAAGTTATTCTTGACTTGATGGACTTGGTAAATGATGTAAATCTGATGTGATATGATGTTTGTTGACAATATGATGTAGAGAGTTGCTCTTGAATGGAAACCCACCTGATGAAGATGATGGAAACTTACTTGATGAAGTTGTGCTTGATAGAATATGTCTTGATGAACCTGTTTAAAGATGAAAATCTGATGTATCTACAGAGAGTACAGAAGGTAATGAAGAAAGGAATTAAATATGTACTAGATCTATGATGAAAAGAGTATGTCTCAAGGCATACGCGGATTTGCCTAGGATAAGTCACGTATGCACGCGATAAAGTACGTGCCAAGTCGCGTATGGGCAAAAGCGCTCAAAAAGTGAAAAACCGGGGGTAACCACCATGGTATTGACCCATTGTATTGGGTAATGATTCATCTAAATGATCCCGTCCAGGAATACCATCGGAAGTAATGTGGTTTTGGCTCATGGTATTGAAAAAGGGTAAACCTATATAAGGAGAAGAAATTCATTGTGCAAATCATGAGGGTGGGTGCAAGACGTCTGAGCTTGAATGAATACTTCTCTCTGAAGTATATATGAATGGAAAGGGTTATAGTTGAATGATAGATCTGAATGCATGATGCACCAATGAAGAAAATGATGAAGAAGGGTATCTAGATCTGAAATGTATTTGTACTTGCTAGATCTGTTTATGGAATGATTAGATATGAGATGAGGCGAACATCTGTCTGAAGTAAAGGGTAGAATCTGTGTGATATATCTATTCTGAAGAATTGCAATGACCTAAATGTTTGAAGAACCATACGCTAGTTCGCCACAGAGGAAGCGCGTATATACGTGGCTTCGCTGAAGAGAAAGCGCGTATGCGCAGTGAAATTGGCTCTGTAATATGTACAAAAGTATACGCGGGTTTGCATGGTAGAAGGCGCGTATATACGCGGTATCAGTGAAAGAAAAGACCATATGAAAACTAGAGTTTGCTAAAGCATGGGGTATGAAATGTCTGATCTGTTCTGCTGTGTTGCTGCTATCTGTATTCTACAGTTCTGAGTTGTCTGTATCAGTTTGGTTGTATGATTGAGCTTAAATGTGTGGAGTGGGTCCAGTCTGAAAATATGATGAAACGAGGCCTGCAAGTTGTGTCCTAAAGGAAGCTTTGGATCCAGTGTGAAAATTGATGAAACGTGGTCCATAGAGGTGCTGAGGGTTGTAGCCTTCAGTCAGGGGGTCGTAGCTCCCTTCCAGGTGAGGCTGGTAAACGAGATCGGGGGGTCATAGCTCCCTTCCAGGAGAGGCTGGTAAACGAGTCAGGGGGTTGGAGCTCCCTTCCAGGAGAGGCTGGTAAACGAGCGCAGGTGGGTGCCTGCGTGCTGGTAGAGTCTGCACCAGCACATATGTTGTAAGATGTTTTCTCTATAATAAAATATTGAAGGCTGAGCAACTGCGGCGGTGGTTTTCTCCCGACTTGGGTTTCCACCTAAAATCCTGGTGTTCATGTGTGATGCTTATGTGTGATGGTTTATTCTGTTCTTACTGCACATGTTTACTGTTTATAGAACATCTAATGAATGAATGATGGAATGATATAAGTGAAGAATTAATGGTATAATTAGATCTTTGTGTATACGCGAGTTTTATGAAGGATATCCGCGTGTATACGCTAGTTGGCTTCAGCAAAGTAGCGTATGGGTTTTAGAGCATGAAAAAGTAAAAAGTTTTAGTTTGCCCTAAATATTGATTCACCCCCCCCTCTCAGTATTTTTCCCAACATAGTCATCAAACAAGTGAATGGAGAGTACACTGCAAAGCAGCCTAGATTGAGGGCATACAGAAATGATGCCATGGATTTACTGAAAACCTTTGAAGAATACAAACTTGTGTTTGTTCCTAGGATTCAGAACATTGTCGCAAATGGATTAGCTTGCATAGCTAGTTCATATCAGAGATCACCTAGTGACAAACATATCATCATTAAGACAAAATACAGACCTGCAGTGCCCGATAATGAGAAATATTGGCAGGTTTTCGAGGGCGGCAAGAAGATATAGGATTTCTTGCTTGGCAGGAATGAGTTTGAATTCTTTGATTCAGACTCTAAATCCGATGAAAACTACCTGAGTGAAGAGCCCCCCGATGAAGAAAAATCACCACATAATGTAGAAATAAACATGTTAACCGAAGAACTTGGAACTCATACTGAAGAGTACAAGAACGCAGAAAAAGAAGAAATAGAGGTGCTGCAATCAAAAGATAAGAATATACCCAGAGGACTGGCACCTTTAGAGGACCTTTTTGATTTTAATGACGTAGAAAAGAAAACCACCATAGAACACTCAGATTATGATGTTGAGGAATGAAACATAGGCCCTGAAGATAAGCCTAAGATGATTAAACTAGTTAAGTCCTTGCCAGCAGACATGAAGAAGAAATACATTGACTTATTTAAATAATTTGTTGATGTTTTCACCTGGAGCTACGAGGACTTGAAAGCCTATGTTACCAATATCATCCAGCACAAGATCCCACTAAAAGAAAACCAAAAACCCTTCAGACAGAAACTTCACAGAATTAACGCAGTACAACTGCATCTTGTGGAAAAGGAGATCAAGAAAATGTACGAGGCAGGAATCATAGTGCCTGTGAGGTTTTCTGATTGGGTTTCCAACCTTGTAGCTGTGAGGAAAAAGACGGGTGAGATCGGACTGTGCATCGATTTTAGAAACCTTAACAGAGCTTCACTCAAAGATAATTACCCCTTACCAAAGATGGAACACATCCTAAAGAGGGTAGTTGGCTCAGAAAGGATTTCCATGTTAGATGGCTTTTCAGGGTATAACCAAGTTCTAGTACTCCCAGAAGATCAACTTAAGACAGCTTTCACCACTCCATGGGGCACGTTCATGTACGTGAAAATGCCTTTTGGACTGATGAACGCTGGCGCGACCTTCCAACGAGCTATGGACATAGCATT
The DNA here is from genome assembly GCA_034641835.2 of Pinus albicaulis. NCBI lineage: Eukaryota > Viridiplantae > Streptophyta > Pinopsida > Pinales > Pinaceae > Pinus > Pinus albicaulis. The sequence continues at coordinate 537,267,233 of CM076579.1, read as the reverse complement.
TTCAGAGGAAATAAGGCATTTCATTGTTATCTATCTTGATGACATAATAGTCTATTCCAAGACTGACGAAGAGCACCTTAAACATCTAAAGAGAGTGTTTGAGAAATGTAGAAGATTCGGTCTATCTTTAAATCCAAAGAAAACTATATTCGGGCTTCAAGAGGGTAAGCTTCTTGGCCATATTATATCAAAGAAGGGGATTAAAATAGACCCAAAAATATTTGAGGGAATACTACAACTTAGTCACCTGAGAAACATAAAGGAGCTGCAGTCCTTTATTGGGAAAATTAACTTCTTAAGGAGGTTTATTCCCAACTTAGTGGAACTCCTACGAAATATGACGGAAATGATTAAGAAAGGAATGGGAGTTAAGTGGACTGTAGAAGCCAAAAAATCTTTTGAGTTAGTTAAACTTGCACTTACCCGGGCACCAGTTTTAATCAGCCCTGACTTTTCAAAAGATTTCCTGATATTTTCCTTTGCCTCCGAGCATACAGTGGCTGCAGTCCTGCTGCAGAAAAATCAAGAGGGACATGAACAGCCTATTGCTTTCTTTAGCAATGCACTGAGGGATGCACCCTTGAAATATAACATAATGGAAAAACAGGCTTACGCCTTGGTAAAAGCCTTAAAATATTTCATGGCATATATTCTACATTCTCACACAATTGCCTACGTGCCTAACATAGTGGTTAAAGAAATTTTGTCCCAAGATCCTGATGGAAAAAGGGGAGAATGGATCGCTGTAATACTAGAGTATGACCTGGAAATAAAACCCACAAAACTTATCAAAGGTCAGGGCCTAGCTCAACTAATGGCTGAATCCAACCTACAAGCCCTTGACATAAACATGGTATATGCCTTGGATGAACATGAAGGATTGCCCGACCCTATTGTTGAAGAACAATTTCAAAACTCTCCTTGGTATTCTGACATCCTATATGTGCTTACAAATATTAGTGCTCCTCCTGATTTATCAAAGGCTAAGGCCAGGTTTCTAAAGTTAAAAGCCAGAAACTATTGCATTTTAAATGAATGCCTGTACTGGAAAAATGCAAATGGTTTTTTTTCTTAAATGCCTGCCTGAAACTGAAGTAGAGAGGATTAAACATGAGTTCCATGCAGGAGAGTGTGGAGGCCATTTAAACTGGAAAGCCACTGCTAACAAAATACTCAGTTCTGGCTATTACTGGCCTACACTTTTCAATGATATCCATAAAATGATAGTTTCCTGCCATAAGTGCCATATTTTCGAGGGCAAAAGAAAGCTCCTCCCTTTACCATTACAAACTATAACTGTTGAGGCCCCCTTTTAACAGTGGGGCCTAGATTTCATAGGGGAAATCCACCCTGCTTCCTCAGCCCAACACAAGTGGATTCTCACAGCCAAAAACTATTTCACAAAATGGATAGAGGCCATCCCTTCTAGGATGCCACAGATTCTGTTATTATTAAATTCCTTGAAGATCACATCCTCTCTAGATTTGGCTGCCCTAGGAAGATAATCACTGATAATACTGCTTCTTTTGGATCCAAGAAGATGATTGATTTTTGTCACAGGTGTCAGATTGCACTCGGTCATTCTACTGCTTACTACCCACAAGGTAACGGGCTAATAGAATCATCAAATAAAATTTTGGTGACCATCATCAAAAAGCTGCTGGAAGAGAATAAGAAATCATGGCATAACAAGCTAGTGCATGCTTTGTGGGTAGACAGACTGAATACAAATAAATCCATCAGAATTTCACCATATCAGCTTGTTTATGGAATAGAGGCAGTGTTTCCAACCAAACTAGGAGTACCAGTGATTAAACTAGTCCAAGAGATTCAGATAGAAGAGGACAGTATGGTAAGGAGAATAAATCAAACCATACATCTTGAGCAAACAAGAGAAGAAGTCTACAACAGAGCTCTAAAAGTGCAACAAAACTTAAATAAGTTGTTTGATAAGAGAACCAAAGCTTGTGACTTCAAAATTGGACATAAGGTTCTTAAGTGGGACTCTAGGAGAGAGGAAAAAGGAAAGCATGGCAAATTTGACAGTTTGTGGCAGGGTCGTTACATCATCCATCCACCATTGGTCCAAATTCCTTTTTTCTGTAAGAGCTAGATGGTACAGATCTGTTTGGGGGTCCTGTCAATGGCAGGATGCTCAAGCATTACTACTGCTGATTTCCAGTTTAAATTTTTCATTTCCATTGTAAATACCATTGTAGTGTTTTTTTTTTCAAAGAAAAAGAGAAAATGTTTCAAAAAAATAAGAGAAAGAGAGGTTTCGACATTCTCAAAACATGAACCTCTGAAGTTCCAAAAAGAATGGCTCAAACAAGCTTAAAACCTGAGCCAAAAGAAAAGAAAGGGCTGGTTCTAATATGCCAAAAACCTAAACTAGGGAAGGAAGAAAGAAGAATCATCTCTAACAAGCCTAAAACCAGAGCTAAAATAAAGAAGAAAGTGACTCTAACAAGCTCAAAAACTGAGTCACAAGGAAAAGAAGGATGCTTCAAAAGTTTCAGAATTTCAAAGCCTTCACAATTTTGGTTCCAGTTTTTTGCAAAGTTCAGTCCATGTGCAACTGTCCTTATGCCATGGATCCACAACAAACCAGACTGTCTAATCCTGGTTTGACTGTTTTTAAATTTCTGTTGTAGAATGTAGAGAAAGAAATCTGCTAGACAATTTAATCCTAGCAGATATTAGATTAGGTAGAGAAGCTATGAGGCCAACTGTTTAATCTGGTCTCATGGAGGAATAAAGGTAGATTTAGATTAGTTTGTTTTCTTCTTTCAATAAAAAAATGATGAAGAAGGTCTGAAAATTCAAATGCACCTTGAAGAAAAAATGTTAGGATGGTAGGATGGGTAGGTAGATTGTTTGGGAGGATATTTTCTACTGATATGATGTCTTCATGAGTTGTGGCAGCTGGTTAAAGAAAGAAAATATTTGTCAAGCACTAGGCATCTGGCCTACGTCCAAAGATTATCTTCTGAGATTCTTGACACCTTCAAGAAGGTTCCATCCCCATGTGGAGCCACTGTTATCCACCTATAAATGTTTTGTCAAGCAAACAGGTGGCTAAATTTATTTCTGAGCCTTAAATAAATACATTTCCTCTGAAAACATATCATTCTTGAAGCCTCTATGTGTCCTTTTCCTTTGAAAATATCTTCACTGTTGTTTCCATCAAGAAATCCTTACTGTCTGTGAAAGATTTATGCTCAGAAAGCCTCCATCTGCTTCCTTTTTACCCCTGCAAAATTCCCTATTTCAACCCCTTTCTTCCCTTCTCAAATTTCCCTAAAAAAACCTTCAAAATCCCTCACTAACCCTCTAAACCATCAATTTCCCCTTTTTTTAACCATGTGAAATCGCTTCATTTTGTGGAAAAACCCCTTTTCCCCCCCTACCGGAACCCTTCTACAAGCCTTAAAAACCCTCTTTTGGCTTAAAAAAAACTTATTTTTCATTATAGGCTTTAGCCCCTTCTGGCTAAGCCCCTAACCACTTCCCCTCCATGTAACTGGGTGCTAAGACCAAGCGCTAAGCCACAAAGTGCTAATCGCAATCAGAAGAATAGACGTGAGCGCATTTTCTTTGTTATATGGAAAATTTACGATGAGATGAGTTCTTTGGTCTATCGACCTCCGCCGAGATCTCCGTCGCTGATCTCCTTAAACGATCCAATGGCCAGAGCTAAATGCGTTCACCGTCAATCGCAATCGGGGGTATCGTTATGAGCACATTTCTTTGTTAAAGTGTAATCTTTCGATGCGAGGAAGAATTGTTCTATTGGCCGCGGCTACAATATCCACCATAGATCTGTAAAGATCTAAAGGTCTGCGCAAATCTCACCGTGCCCCGCCTCATCCCTTTTCCAAGCCCCGATCATGATCTCCACCGTTGATTCTCCTTTAAATCCAACGGTCAAGCGCCAATCGCATCGCTGCCCCAATCGCCAATCGGAAAAACATTAAAGTGCCACCTTCCGTTCTCCCCGATTGCGATCCCCCAATTGGATCTTGGCCGTTGAACCCACAAGAACCAAAAGTCAGGATTTAATCGCGCTCCACCTCATTTTCCCTCTGTCATACCCCTCCGATTTAATCTCCACCGTTGATCTTGTGCTGGATCAGACGGCTGGATGTTGTGATGGCAGATGTGCCACCTAAGTATGGCATGTTGTTGTCAAGGTCATGGGGAGCCAAGCTGCAAGGTACAATGCATATGGCTGGGTCATATGCCACAATCCCTATCTTTAGCCTCCTTAGGAGACTGTATAGAGAGGCACAAATGAAGTTTATGGTTAGCAGCCCTGAAAGGCCTTGAAATTCACCTTTGTACTCTGTCCATACCGACCTGGACTCTTTTATCCTTTGCAACGAAAAATTTACAGATGAGCCAGAGTTAGAAGACGGTGATGCAAATAATAGAGTAGAGCCCACAGATCTTAACATAATGGCCACTCTAGACATAGAAGAAAACGAAGAAGAAGCCTTTGAACAGTGCACTGAATTAGAAACTCAGAGTGAACAAAGCCAAGACTACAAACTACAGATTAATCATCACTCTGAACTCCATGCACATCATGAAAAACAAAATGCTCCGCATCACGGTGCAGACCCCATAATACAACATAACAATGAACCCAACATCATCGATGAAAATGATGATAAACCTGAAAACAACCCCTTATGGAGGATGAGCTTTGATGGGTCTTACATTAGGAAGAACGCAGGAGCTGGAGTGTGGTTGCATAATACCAAGAGTGACTATGCTGAGAGTCATGCCTTCAAGCTCGACTTCAAATGTACAAACAATATCGCAAAGTATGAGGCTCTCATCCTAGGATTGAATCTATTTAAAAAACTAGGAGCCCGAAGGATAGCTGTACATGGAGACTCAGATTTAGTCATCAAACAAGTGAATGGAGAGTACACTGCAAAGTAGCCTAGATTGAGGGCATACATAAATGATGCCATGGATTTACTGAAAACCTTTGTAGAATACAGACTTGTGTTTATTCCTAGGAGTCAGAACATTGTCGCAAATGGATTAGCTTGCATAGCTAGTTCATATCAGAAATCACCTAGTGACTAACAGATCATCATTCAGACAAAATACAGACATACAGTGCCCGATAATGAGAAATATTGGCAGGTCTTCGAGGGTGACAAGAAGATAGAGGATTTCCTACTTGGCAGGAGTGAGTTTGAATTCTCTGATTCAGACTCTAAATTCGATGAAAACTGCCTGAGTGAAGAGCCCCCCGATGAAGAAAAATCACCACATAACGTAGAAATAAACATGTTAAACGAAGAACTTGGAACTCATACTGAAGAGTAAAAGAACGTAGAAAAAGAAGAAATAGAGGTGCTACAGTAAAAAGATAAGAATATACCCAGAGGACCTTTTTGATTTTAACAATGTAGCAAAGAAACCCACCATAGAACACTCAGATTCTGATGTTGAGGAATGCAACATAGGCCCTGAAGATAAGCCTAAGATGATTAAACTAGCTAAGTCCTTGCCAACAGACATGAAGAAGAAATACATTGACTTATTTAAAGAATTTGTTGATGTGTTCGCCTGGAGCTACGAGGACTTGAAAGCCTATGATACCGATATCATCCAGCACAAGATCCCACTGAAAGAAAACCAGAAACCCTTCAGAAAGAAACTTCATAGAATTAACCCAGTAGAACTGCCTCTTGTGGAAATGGAGATCAAGAAAATGTATGAGGCAAGAATCATAGTGCCTGTGAGGTTTTCCGATTGGGTTTCCAACCTTGTAGCTATGAGGAAAAATATGGGTGAGATCAGACTGTGCATCGATTTTATAAACCTTAACAGAGCTTCACTTAAAGATAATTACCCCTTACCAAAGATGGAACACATCCTACAGAGGGTAGTTGGCTCAAAAATGATCTCCATGTTAGATGGCTTTTTAGGGTATAACCAAGTTCTAGTACTCCCAGAAGATCAGCTTAAGACATCTTTCACCACTCCATGGGGCACGTTCATGTACGTGAAAATGAATTTTGGACTGATGAACGCTGGTGCGACCTTCCAACGAGCTATGGACATAGCCTTTTCAGAGGAAATAGGGCATTTCATTTTTATCTATCTTGATGACATAACGGTCTATTCCAAGACTGATGAAGAGCACCTTAAACATCTGAGAAGAGTGTTTGAGAAATGTAGAAGGTTCGGTCTATCTTTAAATCCCAAGAAAACTATATTCGGGCTTCAATAAGGTAAGCTTGTTGGCCATATTATATCAGAGAAGGGGATTAAAATAGACCCAAAAAGAGTTGAGGGAATACTACAGATTAGTCACCCGAGAAACATAAAGGAGTTGTAGTCCTTTAATGGGAAAATTAACTTCTTAAGGAGGTTTATTCCCAACTTAGTGGAACTCCTATGAAATATGACGGAAATTATTAAGAAAGGAATGGGAGTTAAGTGGACTATAGAAGCCAAAGAATCTTTTGAGTTAGTTAAACTTGCACTTACCCGGGCACCAGTTTTAATCAGCCCTGACTTTTCAAAATATTTCCTAATATTTTCCTTTGCCTCCGAGCATACAGTGGCTGCAGTCCTGCTGCAGAAAAATCAAGAGGGATAGGAACAACCTATTGCTTTCTTCAGCAAGGCACTGAGGGATGCACCCTTGAAATATAACATAATGGAAAAACAGGCTTACGCTTTGGTAAAGGCCTTAAAATATTTTAGGGTATATATTTTTCATTCTCACACAATTGCCTACGTGCCTAAGATAATGGTTAAAGACATTTTTCCCAAGATCCTGATGGAAAAAGGGGCAAATGGATCGCTGTAATACTAGAGTATGACCTGGAAATAAAACCAAAAAAACTTATCAAAGGTCAGGGCCTAGCTCAACTAATGGCTGAATCCAACCTACAAGCCCTTGACATAAGCATGGTAGATGCCTTGGATGAACATGAAGGATTTCCCGACCTTACTGTTGAAGAACAATTTCAAAACTCTCCTTGGTATTCTGACATCTTGTATATGCTTACAAATCTTAACGCTCCTCCTGATTTATCAAAGGCTAAGGCCAAGTTTCTAAAGTTAAAAGCCAGAAACTATTGCATTTTAAATGAATGCCTATACTGGAAAAATGCAAATGGTTTGTTGCTTAAATGCCTTCCCGAAACTGAAGTAGAGAGGATTAAACATGAATTCCATTCAGGAGAGTGTGGAGGCCATTTAAACTGGAAAGCCACTGCTAACAAAATACTCAGAGCTGGATATTACTGGCCTACACTTCTCAATGATATCCATAAAATGATAGTTGCCTCTCATAAGTTCCATTTTTTCGAGGGCAAAAGAAAGCTCCTCCCTTTACCATTACAACCTATAACTATTGAGGCTCCCTTTCAACAATGGGGCCTAGATTTCATAGGGAAAATCCACCCTGCTTCCTCAGCCCAACACAAGTGGATTCTCACAGCCATAGACTATTTCACAAAATGGATAGAGGCCATCCCTTCTAGGAATGCCACATATTCTGTTATTATTAAATTCCTTGAAGATCACGTCATCTCTAAATTTGGCTGCCCTAGGAAGAGAATCACTGATAATGCTGCTTCTTTTGGATCCAAGAAGATGATTGATTTTTGTCATAGATATTAGATTGCACTTGGTCATTCTACTGCTTACTACCCACAAGGTAACGGGCTAGCAGAATCATCAAATAAAATTTTGGTGACCATCATCAAAAAGCTGCTGGAAGAGAATAAGAAATCATGGCATAACAAGATAGTGCATGATTTGTGGGTAGACAGACTGAATACAAAGAAATCCATCGGAATGTCACCATATCAACTTGTTTATGGAACAGAGGCAGTGTTTCCGACCAGCCTAGGAGTACCAGTGATTAAACTAGTCCAAAATATTCAGACAGAAGAGAACAATATGGTAAGGAGAATAAATCAAACCATACATCTCCAGCAAATAAGAGAAGAAGTCTACAACAGAGCTCTGAAAGTGCAACAAAAATTTAAGAAGTTGTTTGATAAGAGAACCAAAGCTTGTGACTTCAAAATTGGAGATAAGGTTCTTAAGTGGGACTCTAGGAGAGAGGAAAAATGAAAGCATGGCAAATTTGACAGTTTGTGGCAGGGTCCTTACATCATCCAATCCACCATTGGTCCAAATTCCTTTTTTCTGTAAGAGCTAGATGGTACAGATTTGTTTGGGGGTCCTGTCAATGGAAGGATGCTCAAGCATTACTACTACTGATTTCCAATTAAAATTTTTCATATCCATTGTAAATACCATTGCAGTGTTTTGTTTTCAAAGAAAAAGAGAAAAATGTTTCAAAAAAAGAAGAGAAAGAGAGGTTTCGACATGCTCAAAACATGAACCTCTGAAGTTCCAAAAAGAATGGCTCAAACAAGCTTAAAACCTGAGCCAAAAGAAAAGAAAGGGTTGGTGCTAATATGCCCAAAACCTGAACTAAGGAAGGAAGAAAGAAGAATCATCTCTAACAAGCCCAAAACTAGAGCTAAAATAAAGAAGCAAGTGACTCTAACAAGCTCAAAAACTGAGTCACAAGGAAAAGAACGATGCTTGAAAAGTTTCAGAATTTCAAAGCCTTCACAATTTTGTTTCCAGTTTTCTGCAAATTTCAGTCCATGTGCAACTGTCCTTATGCCATGGATCCACAGCAAACTAGACTGTCTAATCCAGGTTGGACTTTTTTTAAATTTCTATTGTAGAATGTAGAGAAAGAAATCTGCTAGAAAATTTAATCCTAGCAAATATTAGATTAGGTAGAGAAGCTATGAGGCCAACTGTTTAATATGGTCTTATGGAGGAATAAAGGTAGAATTATATTAGTTTGTTTTCTGATTTCAATAAAAAATGATGAAGAAGGTCTGCAAATTCAAATGCACCTTGAAGAAAAAATCTTAGGACTGTAGGATGGGTAGATAGATTGTTTGGGAGGATATTTTCTGTTGATATGATATCTTCATGAGTTGTGGCAGTTGGTTAAAGAAATAAAAGATGTGTCAAGCACTAGGCATCTGTCCTATGTCCAAATATTATCTTCTGAGATTCTTGACACCTTCAAGAAGGTGCCATCCCCATGTGGAGCCACTGTTAACCACCTTTAAATGTTTTTTCAAGCAAACAGGTGGATAAATTTATTTCTGAGCCTTCAAGAAATACATTTCATCTGAAAACATATCATTCTTGAAGCCTTTATGTGTCCTTTTCCTTTGAAAATATCTTCACTGCTGTTTCCATCAAGAAATCCATACTATCTGTGAAATATTTATGCTCATAAAGCCTCCATATGCTTCCTTTTTACCCGTGCAAAATTCCCTATTTCAACCCCTTTCTTCCCTTCTCAAATTTCCCTAAAAAATCCTTCAAAATCCCTCACTAACCCTATAAACCATCAATTTCCACTTTTTTTAACCATGTGAAATCCCGTCATTTGGTGGAAAAACCTCTTTTTCTCCCCTACCGGAACCCTTCTATAAGCCTTAAAAACCCTCTTTTGGCTTAAAAAACACTTATTTTTCATTATAGCCTTTAGCCCCTTCCGGCTAAGCCCCTAACCACTCACCCTCCATGTAAATGGGCGCTAAGACCAAGCGCTAAGCCACAAAGCGCTAATCACAATCTGAAGATTAGACGTGAGCGCATTTTCTTTGTTATATGGAAAATTTCCGATGCGATGAGTTATTTGGTCTATCGGCCTCCGCCAAGATCTCTGCCGTTGATCTCCTTAAACGATCCAACGGCCAGCGCTAAATGCGTTCACCGTCAATCGCAATCGGGGGTATCGTTATGAGCGCATTTCTTTGTTAAAGTGAAATCTTCTGATGCGAGAAAGAATTTTTCTATTGGCCTCGGGTGCAATATCCACCATAGATCTGTAAATATCTAAAGGTCTGAGCAAATCTCACCGCGCCCCAAATCATCCCTTTGACAACCCCCGATCGTGATCTCCACCGTTGATTCCCCTTTAAATCCAACGATCAAGCGCCAATCGCATCGCCGCCCCAATCACCAATCGGAAAAACCTTAAAGTGCCACCTTATGTTCTCCCAGATTTCGATACCCCGATTGGATCCTGGCCATTGAACCCACAAGAACCAACGGTCAGGATTTAATCGCACTCCGCATTATTTTCTCTCTGTCATCCCCCGCCGATTTAATCTCCACTGTCGATCTTGTGCCGGATCGGACGACTGGATGTTGTGGTGGTAGATGTGCCACCTAAGTATGGCATGTTGTTGTCAAGGTCATTGGGATCCAAGCTGTAAGGTACAATGCATATGGATGGGTCATATACCACAATCCCTGTCTTTAGCCAGCTTAGGAGACTGTATAGAGAGGCACAAATGAAGTTTATGGTTAGCAGCCCTGAAAGGCCTGAAAATTCACCTTTGTGCTCTGTCCATACCGACCTGGACTCTTTTATCCTTTGCGACGAAAAATTTACAGATGAGCCAGAGTTAGAAGACGGTGATGAAAAAAATAGAGTAGAGCCCACAGATCTTAACATAATGGCCACTCTAGACATAGAAGAAAACAAAGAAGAAGCCTTTGAACAATGCACTGAATTAGAAACTCAGAGTGAACAAAGCCAAGAATGCAAACCACAGATTACTCATCACTCTGAACTCCATGCACATCATGAAGAAAAAAACGCTCTGCATCACGGTGCAGACCCCATAATACAACAGAACGATGAACCCAGCATTAGGGATGAAAATGATGATAAACCTGAAAAAAACCCCTTATGGAGGATGGAATTTGATGGGTCTTGCACTAGGAAGAATGCAGGAGCTGGACTGTGGTTGCATAATACCGAGAGTGACTATGCTGAGAGTCATGCCTTCAAGCTGGACTTCAAATGTACAAACAATATCGCAGAGTATGAGGCTCTCATCCTAGGATTGAATCTATTTAAAAAACTAGGAGCCTGAAGGATAGCTGTACATGGAGACTCAAAGTTAGTCATCAAACAAGTGAATGGAGAGTACACTGCAAAGCAGCCTAGATTGAGGGCATACATAAATGATGCCATGGATTTACTGAAAACCTTTGTAGAATACAAAATTGTGTTTGTTCCTAGGAGTCAGAACATTCTCGCAAATGGATTAGCTTGCATAGCTAGTTCATATAAGAAATCACCTAGTGACAAAAAAATCATCATTAAGACAAAATACAAACCTGCAATGCCCGATAATGAGAAATATTGGCAGGTCTTCAAGGGCGGCAAGAAGATAGAGGATTTCCTGCTTGGCAGGAATGAGTTTGAATTCTTTGATTGAGACTCTAAATCCGATAAAAACTGCCTGAGTGAAGAGCCCCCCGATGAAGAAAAATCACTACATAACGTAGAAATAAATATGTTAACCGAAGAACTTGGAACTCATACTGAAGAGTAAAATAACGCAGAAAAAGAAGAAATAGAGGTGCTACAGTCAAAAGATAAGAATATACCCAGAGGACTGGCACCTTTAGAGGACCTTTTTGATTTTAACGACGTAGCGAAGAAACCCACCATAGAAAACTCAGACTCTGATGTTGAGGAATGCAACATAGGCCCTGAAGATAAGCCTAAGATGATTAAACTAGCTAAGTCCTTGCCAGCAGACATGAAGAAGAAATACATTGAATTATTTAAAGAATTTGTTGATGTGTTCACCTGGAGCTATGAGGACTTGAAAGCCTATGATACCGATATCATCTAGCACAAGATCCCACTGAAAGAAAACCAAAAACCCTTCAGACAAAAACTTCGCAGATTTAACCTAGTACAACTGCCTCTTGTGGAAAAGGAGATCAAGAAAATGTATGAGGCAAGAATCATAGTGCCTGTGAGGTTTTCCGATTGGGTTTCCAACCTTGTAGCTGTGAGGAAAAAGACCGGTGAGGTCAGACTGTGCATCAATTTTAGAAACCTTAACAGAGCTTCACTTAAAGATAATTACCCCTTACCAAAGATGGAACACATCCTACGGAGGGTAGTTGGCTCAAAAAGGATCTCCCTGTTAGATGGCTTTTCAGGGTATAACAAAGTTCTATTACTCCTAGAAGATCAGCTTAAGACAGCTTTCACCACTCCATGGGGCATGTTCATGTACGTGAAAATTCCTTTTGGACCGTTGAACGCTGGCACGACCTTCCAACGAGCTATGGACATAGCCTTTTCAGAGGAAATATGGAATTTCATTGTTATCTATCTTGATGACATAACAGTCTATTCCAAGACTGACGAAGAACACCTTAAACATCTGAGAAGAGTGTTTGAGAAATGTAGAAGGTTCGGTCTATCTTTAAATCCCAAGAAAACTATATTCGGGCTTCAAGAAGGTAAGCTTGTTGGCCATATTATATCAGAGAAGGGGATTAAAATAGACCCGAAAAGAGTTGAGGGAATACTACAGATTAGTCACCCGAGAAACATAAAGGAGCTGCAGTCCTTTATTGGGAAAATTAACTTCTTAAGGAGGTTTATTCCCAACTTAACAGAACTCCTACGAAATATGACGAAAATTCTTAAGAAAGGAATGGGAGTTAAGTGGACTGTAGAAGCCAAAAAATCTTTTGAGTTAGTTAAACTTGCACTTACCCAAGCACCAGTTTTAATCAGCCCTGACTTTTCAAAAGATTTCCTGATATTTTCCTTTTCCTCCGAGCATACAGTGGATGCAATCCTGCTGCAGAAAAATCAAGAGGGACGGGAACAAACTATTGCTTTCTTCAGCAAGGCACTGACGGATGCACCCTTGAAATATAACATAATGGAAAAACAGGCTTACGCTTTGGTAAAGGCCTTAAAATATTTCAGGGTATATAGTCTGGATTGTCACACAATTGCCTACATGCTTAACATAGTGGTTAAAGAAATTTTGTCCCAAGATCCTGATGGAAAAAGGGGCAAATGGATCGCTGTAATACTAGAGTATGACCTGGAAATAAAACCTACAAAACTTATCAAAGGTCAGGGCCTAGCTCAACTAATGGCCGAATTCAACCTACAAGCCCTTGACATAAACATGGTAGATGCCTTGGATGAACATGAAGTATTGCTCGACCCTACTGTTGAAGAACAATTTCAAAACTCTCCTTGGTATTCTGACATCCTGTATGTGCTTACAAATCTTAACGCTCCTCCTGATTTATCAAAGGCTAAGGCCAGGTTTCTAAAGCTAAAAGCTAGAAACTATTGCATTTTAAATGAATGCCTGTACTGGAAAAATGAAAATGGTTTGTTGCTTAAATGCCTGCCCGAAACTGAAGTAGAGAGGATTAAACATGAGTTCCATGCAGGAGAGTGTGGAGGCCATTTAAACTGGAAAGCCACTGCTAACAAAATACTCATAGCTAGCTATTACTGGCCTACAGTTTTCAATGATATCCATAAAATGATAGGTTCTTTCCATAAGTGCCAGATTTTCGAGGGCAAAAGAAAGCTCCTCCCTTTACCATTACAACCTATAACTGTTGAGGCTCCCTTTCAACAATGGGGCCTAGATTTCACAAGGGAAATCCACCCTGCTTCCTCAGCCCAACACAAGTGGATTCTCACAGCCACAGAATATTTCACAAAATGGATAGAGGCCATCCCTTCTAGGAAAGCCACAGATTCTGTTATTATTAAATTCCTTGAAGATCACATCCTCTCTAGATTTGGCTACCCTAGGAAGATAATCACGGATAATGCTGCTACTTTTGGATCCAAGAAGATGATTGATTTTTGTTACAAGTATCAGATTGCACTTGGTAATTCTACCGCTTACTACCCACAAGGTAACGGGCTAGCAGAATCATCAAATAAAAGTTTGGTGACCATCATCAAAAAGCTGCGGGAAGAGAATAAGAAATCATGGCATAACAAGCTAGTGCATTCTTTGTGGGCAGACATACTGACTACAAAGAAATCCATAGGAATGTCACCATATCAACTTGTTTATGGAACAGAGGCAGTGTTTCCGACCAACCTAGGAGTACCAGTGATTAAACTAGTCCAAGAGATTCAGTCAGAAGAGGATAGTATGGTAAGGAGAATAAATCAAACCATACATCTCTAGCAAACAAGAGAAGAAGTCTACAACAAAGCTCTGAAAGTGCAAGAAAACTTAAAGAAGTTGTTTGATAAGAGAACCAAAGCTTGTGACTTCAAAATTGGAGATAAGGTTCTTAAGTGGGACTCTAGGAGAGAGGACAAAGGAAAGCATGGCAAATTTGACAATTTGTGGCAGGGTCCTTACATCATCCAATCCACCATTGGTCCAAATTCTTTTTTTTTGTAAGAGCTAGATGGTACAGATCTATTTGGGGGTACTGTCAATGGCAGGATGCTCAAGCATTACTACTGCTGATTTCCAGTTAAAATTTTTCATATCCATTGTAAATACCATTGTAGTGTTTTGTTTTCAAAGAAAAAGAGAAAAATGTTTCAAAAAAAGAAGAGAAAGAGAGGTTTCGACATGCTCAAAACATGAACCTATGAAGTTCCAAAAAGAATGGCTCAAACAAGCTTAAAACCTGAGCCAAAAGAAAAGAAAGGGCTGGTTCTAATATGCCCAAAACCTGAACCAGGGAAGGAAGAAATAAGAATCATCTCTAACAAGCCCAAAACTAGAGCTGAAGTAAAGAACAAAGTGACTCTAACAAGCTCAAAAACAGAGTCACAAAGGAAAGAAGGATGCTTCAAAAGTTTCAGAATTTCAAAGCCTTCACAATTTTGGTTCTAGTTTTCTGCAAAGTTCAGTCCATGTGCAACTATCCTTATGCCATGGATCCAAAGCAAACCAAACTGTCTAATCCTGGTTTGACTGTTTTTAAATTTCTGTTGTAGAATGTAGAGAAAGAAATCTGCTAGACAATTTAATCCTAGCAGATATTAGATTAGGTAGAGAAGTTATGAGGCCAACTGTTTAATCTGGTCTCATGGAGGAATAAAGGTAGAATTCGATTAGTTTGTTTTCTGCTTTCAATAAAAAATGATGAAGAAGGTCTGTAAATTCAAATGCACCTTGAAGAAAAAATGTTAGGATGATAGGATGGGTAGGTAGATTTTTTGGGAGGATATTTTCTGCTGATATGATGTCTTCATGAGTTGTGGCAGCTGGTTAAAGAAATAAAAGATGTGTCAAGCACCAGGCATCTGGCCTACGTCCAAATATTATCTTCTGATATTCTTGACACCTTCAAGAAGGTGTCATCCCCATGTGGAGCCACTGTTAGCCACCTATAAATGTTTTGTCAAGAAAACAGGTGGCTAAATTTATTTCTGAGCCTTCAAGAAATACATTTCCTCTGAAAACATATCATTCTTGAAGCCTCTATGTGTCCTTTTCCTTTGAAAATATCTTCACTGTTGTTTCCATCAATAAATCCTTACTGTCTGTGAAATATTTATGCTCAGAAATACTCCATCTGCTTCCTTTTTACCCCTGCAAAATTCCCTATTTCAACCCCTTTCTTCCCTTCTCAAATTTCCCTAAAAAAACCTTCAAAATCCTTCAAAATCACGGTGCAGAACCCATAATACAACATAATGATGAACCCAACATTAGGGATGAAAATGATGATAAACTTGAAAACAACCCCTTATGGAGGATGAGCTTTGATGGGTCCCTCACTAGGAAGAACGCAGGAGCTGGAGTGTGGTTGCATAATACCGAGAGTGACTATGCTGAGAGTCATGCCTTCAAGCTGGACTTCAAATGTACAAACAATATCGTAGAGTATGAGGCTCTCGTCCTGGGATTGAATCTATTTAAAAAACTAGGAGCCCGAAGGATAACTGTACATGGAGACTCAGAGTTAGTAATCAAACAAGTGAATGGAGAGTACACTTCAAAGCAGCCTAGATTGAGGGCATATAGAAATGATGCCATGGATTTACTGAAAACCTTTGTAGAATACAAACTTGTGTTTGTTCCTAAGAGTCAAAACATTGTCACAAATGGATTACCCTGCATAGCTATTTCATATAAGAAATCACCTAGTGACAAACAAATCATCATTCAGACAAAATACAGACCTGCAGTGCCCGATAATGAGAAATATTGGTAGGTTTTCGAGGGTGACAAGAAGATAGAGGATTTCCTTCTTGGCAGGAATGAGTTTGAATTCTCTGATTCAGACTCTAAATTCAATGAACACTGCCTGAGTGAAGAGCCCCCCGATGAAGAAAAATCACCACATAACGTAGAAATAAACATGTTAACCGAAGAACTTGGAACTCATACTGAAGAGTACAAGAACGCAGAAAAATAAGAAATAGAGGTGCTGCAGTCAAAAGATAAGAATATACCCAGAGGACTGGCACCTTTAGAGGACCTTTTTGATTTTAACGACGTAGTGAAGAAACCCACCATAGAACACTCAGATTCTGACGTTGAGGAATGCAACATAGGCCCTGAAGATAAGCCTAAGATGATTAAAATAGCTAAGTCCTTGCCAGCAGACATGAAGAAGAAATACATTGACTTATTTAAAGAATTTGTTGATGTGTTCGCTTGGAGCTACAAGGACTTGAAAGCCTATGATACTGATATCATCCAGCACAAGATCCCACTGAAAGAAAACAAAAAGCCCTTCAGACAGAAACTTCGCAGAATTAACCCAGTACAACTGCCTCTTGTGAAAAATGAGATCAAGAAAATGTACGAGGCAGGAATCATAGTGCCTGTGAGGTTTTTCGATTGGGTTTCCAACCTTGTAGCTGTGAGGAAAAAGACGAGTGAGATGAGACTGTGCATCAATTTTAGAAACCTTAACAGAGCTTCACTTAAAGATAATTACCCCTTACCAAAGATGGAACATATCCTACAAAGGGTAGTTGGCTCAAAAAGGATCTCCGTGTTAGATGGCTTTTCAGGGTATAACCAAGTTCTAGTACTCCTAGAAGATCAACTTAAGACAACTTTCACCACTCCATGGGGCACGTTCATGTACGTGAAAATTCCTTTTGGACTGATGAACATTGGCGCGATCTTCCAACGAGCTATGGACATAGCCTTTTCAGAGGAAATAGGGCATTTCATTGTTATCTATCTTGATGACATAACAATCTATTCCAAGACTGACGAAGAGCACCTTAAACATCTGAGAAGAGTCTTTGAGAAATGTAGAAGGTTCAGTCTATCTTTAAATCCAAAGAAAACTATATTTGGGCTTCAAGAAGGTAAGCTTCTTGGCCATATTATATCAGAGAAGGGGATTAAAATAGACCTGAAAAGAGTTGAGGGAATACTACAGATTAGTCACCCGAGAAACATAAAGGAGCTGCAGTCCTTTATTGGGAAAATTAACTTCTTAAGGAGGTTTATTCCCAACTTAGCAGAACTCCTACGAAATATGACGGAAATGCTTAAGAAAGGAATGGGAGTTAAGTGGACTGTAGAAGCCAAAAAATATTTTGAGTTAGTTAAACTTGCACTTACCCGAGCACTAGTTTTAATCAGCCCTGAATTTTCAAAAGATTTCCTGATATTTTCCTTTGCCTCTGAGCATATAGTGGCTGCAGTCCTGCTGCAGAAAAATCAAGAGGGACAGGAACAACCTATTGCTTTCTTCAGCAAGGCACTGAGGGATGCACCCTTGAAATATAACATAATGGAAAAACAGGCTTACGCTTTGGTAAAGGCCTTAAAATATTTCATGGTATATATTCTGCATTCTCACACAATTTCCTACGTGCCTAACATAGTGGTTAAAGAAATTTTGTCCCAAGATCCTGATGGAAAAAGGGGAAAATGTATCGCTTTAATACTAGAGTATGACCTGGAAATAAAACCCACAAAACTTATCAAAGGTCAGAGCCTAGCTCAACTAATGGCCGAATCCAACCTACAAGCCCTTGACATAAACATGGTAGATGTCTTGGATGAACATGAAGGATTGCTCGATCCTACTATTGAAGAAAAATTTCAAAACTCTCCTTGGTATTCTGACATCCTGTATGTGCTTATAAATCTTAACGCTCCTCCTGATTTATCAAAGGCTAAGGCCAGGTTTCTAAAGTTAAAAGCTAAAAACTATTGCATTTTAAACGAATGCTTGTACTGGAAAAATGCAAATGTTTTGTTGCTTAAATGCCTGCCCGAAACTGAAGTAGAGAGGATTAAACATGAGTTCCATGCAGGAGAGTGTGGAGGCCATTTAAACTGGAAAGCCACTGCTAATAAAATACTCAGAGCTGGCTATTACTAGCCTACACTTTTCAATGATATCCATAAAATGATAGTTGCCTGCCATAAGTGCCATATTTTCGAGGGCAAAAGAAAGCTCCTCCCTTTACCATTACAACCTATAACTGTTGAGGCTCCCTTTCAACAGTGGGGCCTAGATTTCATAAGGGAAATCCACTCTACTTCCTCAGCCCAACACAGGTGGATTCTCATAGCCACAGACTATTTCACAAAATGGATAGAGGCCATCCCTTCTAGGAATGCCACAGATTCTATTATTATTAAATTCCTTGAAGATCACATCCTCTCTAGATTTGGCTTCCCTAGGAAGATAATCATTGATAATGTTGTTGCTTTTTGATCCAAGGAGATGATTGATTTTTGTCATAGGTATCAAATTGCACTTGGTCATTCTACCGCTTACTACCCACAAGGTAATGGGCTAGCAGAATCATCAAATAAAAGTTTGGTGACCATCATCAAAAAGCTGCTGGAAGAGAATAAGAAATCATGGCATAACAAGCTAGTGCATGCTTTGTGGGAAGACAGACTGAATTCAAAGAAATCCATCGAAATGTCACCATATCAGCTTGTTTATGGAACAGAGGCAGTGTTTCTAACCAGCCTAGGAGTACCAGTGATTAAAATAGTCCAAGAGATTCAGACAGAAGAGGACAATATGGTAAGGAGAATAAATCAAACCATACATCTCCAACAAACAAGAGAAGAAGTCTGCAACAGAGCTCTGAAAGTGCAAAAAAACTTAAAGAAGTTGTTTGATAAGAGAACCAAAGCTTGTGACTTCAAAATTGAAGATAAGGTTCTTAAGTGGGACTCTAGGAGAGAGGACAAAGGAAAGCATGGCAAATTTGACAGTTTGTGGTAGGGTCCTTACATCATCCAATCCACCATTGGTCCAAATTCCTTTTTTTTGTAAGAGCTAGATGGTACAGATATGTTTGGGGGTCCTGTCAATGGCAGGATGCTCAAGCATTACTACTGCTGATTTCCAGTTTAAATTTTTCATTTCCATTGTAAATAACATTGCAGTGTTTTGTTTTCAAAGGAAAAGAGAAAAATGTTTCAAAAAAGAAGAGAAAGAGAGGTTTCGACATGCTCAAAACATGAACCTCTGAAGTTCCAAAAATAATGGCTCAAACAAGCTTAAAACCTAATCCAAAAGAAAAGAAAGGGCTAGTTCTAATATGCCCAAAACCTGAACCAGGGAAGGAATAAAGAAGAATCATCTCTAACAAGCCCAAAACCAGAGCTGAAATAAAGAAGAAAGTGACTCTAACAAGCTCAAAAACTGAGTCACAAGGAAAAGAAGGATGCTTCAAAAGTTTTAGAATTTCAAAGCCTTCACAATTTTGGTTCCAGTTTTCTGCAAAGTTCAGTCCATGTGAAAATGTCCTTATGCCATGGATCCACATCGAACCAGACTATCTAATCCTGGTTTGACTGTTTTTAAATTTATGTTTTAGAATGTAGAGAAAGAAATCTGCTAGACAATTTAATCCTAGCAGATATTAGATTAGGTAAAGAAGCTATGAGGCCAACTATTTAATCTGGTCTCATGGAGGAATAAAGGTAGAATTAGATTAGTTTGTTTTTTTCTTTCATAAAAATTGATGAAGAAGGTCTGCAAATTCAAATGCACCTTGAAGAAAAAATGTTAGGACGGTAGGATGGGTAGGTAGATTGTTTGGGAGGATATTTTCTGCTGATATGATGTCTTCATGAGTTGTGGTAGCTAGTTAAAGAAAGAAAATATTTGTCAAGCACCAGGCATCTGGCCTACGTCCAAATATTATCTTCTGAGATTCTTGACACCTTCAAGAAGGTGCCATCCCCATGTGGAGCCACTGTTAGCCACCTATAAATGTTTTGTCAAGCAAACAAGTGGCTAAATTTATTTCTGAGCCTTCAAGAAATAAATTTCCTCTGAAAACATATCATTCTTGAAGCCTCTATGTGTCCTTTGCCTTTGAAAATATCTTCACTGTTGTTTCCATCAAGAAGTCCTTACTTTCTGTGAAAGATTTATGCTCAGAAAGCCTCCATCTGCTTCCTTTTTACCCCTGCAAAATTCCCTATTTCAATCCCTTTCTTCCCTTCTCAAATTTCCCTAAAAAAACCTTCAAAATCCCTCACTAACCCGCTAAAACATCAATTTCCCCTTTTTTTAACCATGTGAAATCCCTTCATTTGGTGGAAAAACCCATTTCCCCCCCCTACCGAAACTCTTCTATAAGCCTTAAAAACCCTATTTTGGCGTAAAAAACACTTATTTTTCATTATAGGCTTTAGCCCCTTCCAGCTAAGCCCCTAACCACTTCCCCTCCATGTAACTGGGTGCTAAGACCAAGCGCCAAGCCACAAAGCGCTAATCGCAATGGGAATATTAGACGTGAGCGCATTTTCTTTGTTATATGCAAAATTTCCGATGCGATGAGTTCTTTCGTCTATCGGCCTCTGCCGAGATCTCCGCCATTGATCTCCTTAAATGATCCAACGGCCAGCGCTAAATGCGTTCACCGTCAATCGCAATCGGGGGTATCGTTATGAGCACATTTCTTTGTTAAAGTGAAATCTTCTGATGCGAGAAAGAATTGTTCTATTGGCCACGGGTGCAATATCCACCGTAGATCTGTAAAGATCTAAAGGTCTCTGAAAATCTCACCGCGCCCTGCCTCATCCCTTTGCCAAGCCTCGATCGTGATCTCCACCGCTGATTCCCCTTTAAATCCAACAGTCAAGCGCCAATCGCATCGCCGCCCCAATCGCCAATCGGAAAAACCTTAAAGTGCCACCTTCCGTTCTCCTCGATTGCGATCCCCCGATTGGATCCTGGTCGTTGAACCCACAAGAACCAACGGTCAGGATTTAATCGCACTCTGCCTCATTTTCCCTCTGTCATCTCCCGCCGATTTAATCTCCACCGTCGATCTTGTGCCGGATCGGACGGATGGCGCTCAATCACGCATCGCCTTAAATGTGCCACTCCTGCTTCCCCCGATTGCGATCACCTGATTCGATCGCGACCGTCCATGGGATCTAGATCGACGGTCCATATTGCATCGCGTTTTCATTCATATTTCTTCCATCGGGCCTCCATAAGAACTTCTTTAGAGGATCCTCGCCATTGATCTCCTCCTGAGATCCAACGGTCCACATTAAATCTCCCTCTACCCATGCTGGTCCCACCATCCAAAGCCCCATTTCATTTGATTTCCATCGATTTCCTTTGTATTTCGCCCAAAGGATAAACTTTAGTGTTTTACACTAAAAGTTTATTCATCCATCTGACCTTCTAAAGCCACCCCTCCGGCAAATCACGACTGTCGATCATCATCCCACAGTCTCATCCTACGGTCCATAATCGTCTTTCCACCAGACCTTCATCAGACCGACTTCTCCACCATTACACAACAATTTTCACTATTTTCTCCACTACAGCCACTGTTTCCACAGTTGTGCCTCCATCTTCCACAGTCTTCCACAGCAACCTACCTCCACCCCTGTTTGGTCTCAATCTAGTCTCCTAAATTGAGTTCATTTAATTGTCAACCAGGGTTGGTAAACTGCTGAAGTGAAGTGTACTGTATGTACCTAGGTGTTTGTTTCTTAATGCGTTGTGTGTAGTGTTTTGTGATGTTTTTGTTCTTTTGTGATGATTTATGATGTTTTTGATCTTTTGGTGATTTATGTTCACAAGGAAAATGAATAGAAAGCTAATGGAAGGAAGCTAATGATTAAAAAACAGAGTGAAGCAATGAAAAATGACAAATGCAATTGCAGATATTGAAACAGAATCAAATCCAAACTATGACTAAGCAAAAACAAAGCTTGATAATGACTTTTAAGCAAATGATTCAAAGCATAAACTCAATTTGTCAAATTCTTTCATCAAAGGTGTTTGAGAGAGAGCTTGAGACATGGTCAAATAAGTATGCAAATCCTCCTAACTAAACAGTTAAACAACTAACTTATAATGATGCAACATTTTATCCTTGATTAAAGATTTGTTGAAGCATAATTGGAGTAAAACATTGATATCATCATAAGATCTTCTACTCTAAGTCTAGTTCCTAACTCTATTCTGCAACTCAGTTTTATAGTACTACACTTCACTCAAAGGTTATAGATTTTTGAAATAGTCTTTTGAGGAAATGTTTGTTTGTGAGATGATAAGGAAGTTGCAGAAGTACTTCAGGCCTTAAAATGATATTGTCTTCTGTTCCTGTGGTTATGAAGCAATTATAGATTTTAGAACAAGAAGATGTTTGTAAATAATGAAGGTTGTTTTGTTAAGTTTAACAACTGAAGTAGTCTAATATGCAGTGAATGACAACTGAATATGGAGTGCAAATGCAATGAGTTAAGCTAAGAATGAACTTAAGATGTCAATAATCTAAAACAGTGTTGAACTACAAGTCATTATCAAACTTAAAACAGAACAACTGAGCATGAGTTAAGTGCAATTAAACTCCGAAGTATCCTAACTAAGCTATCATGCATTATTCTATGGAATTATACAGTCTGTTTGTCCATCATGATTGGTATTTTGGAAGAGTTCCTTCTTTTGGAAGAGTTTTTAGAACAATCCTGACTGTGTAATTGAGTGAAAATGCAAACATAAAGACTGAAAGCAATGAAGAACTAAGATATCATAGCCATCTCCCACTCATCATTATGATATTTTGGACAAGCGTTTAAGAGCAAGAACAACTATGGTACTTAGTGAAAACACACAACTAAAACGTTCAAGATCACAATCATGCTTAAGACAGTATAAGGATTTTTTGGAAGAGTTTCTTCTTTTGGAAGAGTGCTTAGCATAAGTATAACTGTGATGATGAATAAAAGAGATTACAATTAAATCCTACAATACTATAGCCATTTCGCATTCATCATTATAATCTTTTGGAAGAACTTCTTCTTTTGGAAGAGTTTTTAGAATGAGTATAACTACAGTAGCTAATGAAAACAACTACGAATTCAACTTCAAAAACGTAAAGGCAGCTAGAATACTTATCTAAATTACGCAAATAAATCCGTGCAAGAGGCAGGGGCCCTCTACCACCTGGCGGAATCTAACTCCAAATCAAATCAACGCTTTCAAAACAACACTGTCTGCTTCATTAAAAGTGAAATAACTTGAACAGAGCACTCTGCGTCTTCAGAAATGTAGCACAGAATCTAAGCAAAATCTAGAACAAAATCTAGCCTAGCTCTCGGTTTCCCAAGTGTTTATATAACAAATGCACATAACAAGACTTGCAACAATTTCAGGATCATTGTCTTTCCTTATCAGAATCACATTAGGACTCGTGAAGTGGCTGCGTAAAAAGGAAAAAGACATCTGGACTGAGACAGTCCTAATAGAAGTCTGCCTTCTTAAATGTGTTCCCACGTTCCAAAACCATACCCAGAATTCGTTTCTTCCTTCATGGTGAGCAACGAACCATGTAGACATGACGTGGAATATGCCCATACGTGGTTTTTCTTGAGAGGCCACCTGGAACATACTCAAACGTGAAGACAGCTGCAGAATCGCCGGTTAGCTACGGAATGTCTGCATTTTGCAGCTAGTTCCGGTCAAAATGCATTACAATGACAAAAATCATAAAACTTAGCAAGTCAGTCATGTTAATCATTCTAAAAGTAATTTTAACTAAATTCATTGATCAATTGGGTCTAGGATAGCAATGGACAAAGGAAAATGAGGTAAAGTAAGATGAAAGAAAGCACAATTTTGAGGCTCAACATACCCCCACTGTTGTCTCCTTGCATGTCCTCATGCAAATTATCCTATAAACTCAGAGGCTTCTGCAAGAACATCTAATCCTCTCCTTCTCCTTTTCCTGGAAGCTAAAGATCTTCTGGGTTTTCTGATGACAAGTTTGAACCTTAAGTTGGTAAGTGCCCTGATTAGCTTCTTGTTCCTCTTCTTCAACTTTTCATTAGCCTTTTCCACTTTGTCTATATGTAGGGATAAGGTTGAGTTCATATCGGTTTTGAGCTTGACTTGTTCCTTCAAAATTTCATTCTCATTTTTGATGTGTCTATTAAGTATTTCCAACTCATACCTATCCCTTCTTAATACATCTATTTCAGACAGTGGAGGACTAGGGGTTCTCTCCTTACTTTCTAAAGCTCTCCTTTCCAAAGTTTCCACATAGTCATAAATTTCTTGTTGATCAGGGTCAATTTCAGGGGTTCCTTCATTAAAATCCTCTTCTACATCTTCTTCAATGGATGTTTCCTCATATTCTATATTAATCACCCCTGTTTGTTTGATTTGAGTTTTCCTTAGTTTTCCCTTTAATCTATGGCTTCTTCTTGGCTGAGAAGATCCCTCTCCTTTCTCCATGGCAGATTTCCTGATTACCTTTTCTTTCTTAAGCTGTCTCTTGATTTGAGTCAACTTCTCTGAGATGATTTCCTCACTACTTTCTTGGAATGTTTTGTCGATTTCAACTTTTGAGGCTCTCCATTTTCTACTTCTCCTTGTAGGCTGTGGTTCCGGTGAGGGTTCTTTTGGCTCTTCAAAATGATTTCTTATCAAGAAATTGTCCCATGTATCATTTGTTTTGGTTAAATGATGTTCAATCAAAATTTTAACCAAACCATGATGATATAGAGTTGTCTCTAAAAATTGAACCCTTCTTTGAACACAGGAAGCCATCTTTTTCAAACTTTGAAGCAAGAAATAAGGTAGGTTTAAGTCTTCCCCCAGAAAATGCATTATCAGTCTAATGTGGTAGACATAAAATGTGCCATATCTACCCTCACATGTAATACATTTTTGCAGAAGAAGTAGTATGTTTCTCCATTTATTTTTCAATGCAGAACTTGGAATTCCTTTCTTAAACACAGTGACATCCATACCTGGTGATTTTAGAATTTGCTTCCAGGATTCATTGTGGAATTCTCTATTTTTGAACCATCTCTCTCCATTTCTAAGCAACCCTGTAGCTTCTGCAATGAAAACTTCAGTGACAGTGAATTTGAGATCTCCCACTTCAACTTCAGTTCCTTGAAATGATCTTGCAAATGTTTGAGTGACTTCTTTGTGGAAGCCATTAAATTTCTCCAAAAATTGAAGCCATCCTATCTGTTGCAAAATTTATTTGCATTGAGGGTAGCCTTCTAAGTATTTTGAACCCACTGGTTCAGTTCTTACAATGAAACCCATAATTGCTTCTTCAATGTTCATATTAACACTCTTCTACCCACAGAAACAATAACTTTCACCTTCGAATTGAAATGGCTTCAGGTTCTTAATGACAATGGCTTCAAACTTCGGAATGATATACCTCTGGTTGACAGTGACAACAGATTCAAACTTCGGACTGATATGCCTCTAGTTGACAATGAAAACAACTTCGAATTTCAGACTGATATGCCTCTGGTTGATAGTAACAAATGGCTTCAAATTCCCACACTGCTATACCTGTATCTCTCGGTAACAAATGGCTTCAAATTCTTCACTGCTATACCTCTGCATTTACAGTGATAATGCTCAATCTCTGCCCACGGTGATTCAAACTGATATACCCTTTTGCTCTGGTCTCAGTGATAAGGATATTTCTGTTTGCGGAATGAAGTGCCGGCTACAGAATGGAGTGATGGCAGTGGTCACAGAATGAGGTAATGGAGTGAGGTGGAGGAAACGAATTAATGATTGAAAAGATGGCGGAGATTTTTACAACGGAAAAGAGAATCATCATTGAATGATTTGGTTGGGTTACGTGAAGAATTCAAACACTTCGACCATTTGAACCGCTTAAATGATGTCGGGCATGGAATTTGAAATGAGAGATTTTAATCCAAAGTTTGTGGAGGGTTTATTAGTCATGATCAATAAAAATAATTAAAACAACCTTTTCGAACAATTCATAACTAAAACTATGCTAAACTTTATGAAATGCCATTATAATCTAAACTTGTTACCTTTGCTTTTCATTTGATTTTTGTAGTCTTTGTCTTCTTTGTTCTCCTTTGGAAGAGTCTTCATGGTCCTTCTTGATTTTTCTTATTCATGGATACATTGGATCATTTTGTTGCAATTCTAATGTCTGCTGATTGGTGCCTTTAGGATTTGTAGCTGCAGAATGAATGTCTGGCTGCGGAAAGGCTGATCAGCTACAGAATGTCTGTTAAGCTGCAGAATGTACCTGTAGAGCATTTTGATCATGGAATGGAGTGTTTTTGGAATATAGGTGAAATGTTATATGGTATGAATGAAGATGGATGATGAGAAATGATATGTATGAAGTGGATGATGAAATGGAATGGATTCAGTTTATGAAATGGAGTGGAAGAACATAAGAACTGCCCTGCAATCCATGACATGTTTTATTCATTTACAGCAAGACATCAGACTTTAAATCTTGACATGAAAATGAGATGGATGGAGTATGGAATGAGATGAATGAAACATGGAATGAAGTAGAATATGAATGAATGAATGAAATGGAGTATGGATGGATAGGTGAGTGGAGTGAAATGAAATGAGATGGATCATAAGCACTATGGATTTGAACTTATGATTTTGTAACAGCTGCTTGCAAAAACAAAATGGAAAAGTTAGAGTGTCAGAGAGACTCTGATTTTCACCCTATCTTTTCTGTATAAACATGCCAATCAATGATTGGTTTTCATGTTTATACCTTTATTTATTTATTTATTTTTTCAAAGAGAAATACTTCATAAAATTTAATCAAGTTGATGAAGAAGAAGAATTCTTCTTCATTAACTTCACATCACTGCTTTCTTGGAACTTCTTGACAAATTCTTCTCTTGAGAGTGGTTTGTGATATAGCTTCAATCTATGACCATTCACAAGAAAAGTGACCTCTTCTTCATCTATTGTCCTGATTTTTACCGCTCCATTGTCAAAAATTTCAACAATTTCATATGGCCCAAGCCAATGTGATTGAAATTTACCTTGAAAATCCTTGAATTTTGAATCAAACAAGAGAGCCGAGTCACCTTCTTTGAATTTCTTCTCTTTGATGTACTTGTCATGCCATCTAGTCCTTTGCTGTTGGACTAGACTTGTTTTCTGAACTGCATCTTGTCTGATCTCATCCAATTCATTAATCTGCTCCAGTCTATGCTTTTGTGCCTCCGTCAAATCAAGTCCTAGCTGAACTGCCATTTTGAAAGTTTGAATCTGGAACTCTATGGGAAACAAAACTTGCTTTCCATAAACAAGTTCATAAGGAGTATGGCCTGTTGTGTTTCTCCATGTAGTTCGATAGGCCCACAAGGCTTCAGGAAGCCTATCTACCCAATCTCTTCTATGTAAATGAACAGTCTTTGTTAGGATTCCTTCAATGACCTTATTAGTAGATTCCACTTGACCATTTGCTTGTGGATGATAAGGAGTAGATTTTCTATGTCTGATTTTGTACCTCTCCATCATTTGCTCCACTAGCCTTGATGTAAATTGAGCTCCTTAATCTGTAACAATTTCCCTTGGGACACCAAAACGAGCAAAAATATCCTCAAAAAGAAAAGCAACTACAGATGCTTCATTAGCAACAAGTAATGGTTTAGCTTCTACCCATTTAGTAACATAATCAGTGCAAACTAATATATATTTCTTTTGTCTTGATGGAGGACTAATAGGTCCTACAAAATCCAAAGCCCATTTTTCAAAAGGTTGAATGTGTACCTGAGGTTGTAATGGCATCTCACCTGAAGGAGAAGGTTTCCCTACCCTTTGGCAACTGTCACACCTTTTGACATACTCTTTAGCATCTTTAAACAAGGATGGCCAATAATATCCTAAATTAAGGATCTTATAAGCTTTCCTCTTATCTGCAAAGTGCTCGCCACAAGGTTAATCATGACATGCCTTGAGAATCTCAGGCATCTCATCTTCACAAACACACCTTCTAACGATCAAATCTGGACCTATCTTGTACAACTCATTAGCAACCCATGAATATTTTGCACTATCACAAATGATTTTTATTTTATCCCTTGCATTCATAATTGAAGGAAATTTTCCTGAAACTAAATAATTAGCAATATCAGCAAACCATGGAGTTTGAGTAGAGATTGCAAAAAGATATTCATCGGGAAATTGATCTTCAACCGGAGTGTCATCTTTGATATTTTGGAGTTAGATAGGAAATCAGCTATTGTGTTTTGTTTTCCAGGCCTATCTAGAATAGTAATGTTGAATTCTTGTAAGAGCAACAACCATCTTATCACTCTGCCATTAGTGATTGATTTGTTCATTAAATATCTAATTGCAGAATGATCAGTGTGAAAAAAAGTTTCATAGCCTGTTATATAGTGTCTAAATTTGTTTATGGCATGAAAAACAGCTAAAAACTCTTTTTCAGTTACAGTATAGTTTAACTCTGCAGGAGTCAAATTTTTACTGGTATAATAGATGGCATAGGGAATCAAGTCTTTTTGCCCCAATACTGCTCCTAGAGCTGTATCGGAAGCATCTGTCGAGATATGAAAAGGTAACTTCCAGTTAGGTCCCCTTAATATAGGTGCTTCAGAAATTTTGGTTTTCAGGGTTTCAAAATCTAACTGGCAATCAGAAGTCCACTTGAATTCACAATCTTTGGTGAGTAATTTGAAGAGTGGAGATGTTATCTTGGTAAAGTTTTCTATAAATCTCCGATAATACCCTGTAAATCCTAGAAAACTTCTAACATCTCTTTGACAACTTGGAATGGATAGGTTAGAAATGACTTCAACTTTTGCCTCATCAACTCTAATCCCATCCCCTGAAATGTGGTGCCCTAAAACAATACCTTCAATAAACATCATAAAACATTTTTCATGACTAAGTGAAAGGTTTGCTTCTTGACATCTTTTTAAGACTTTTTCCAAGTTTTCTAAAGCCTCTTCAAATGTGTCCCCATAAACTGTAAAATCATCCATGTACACCTCTACACAGTCATGTATTAGATCAGAAAAAAATCCTAATACTGCCCTTTGGAATGTTGCGGGTGCATTGCATAATCCAAATGGAAATACTCGGTAGGCATAGGTACCCCAAGGACAAGTAAATGTGGTTTTATCTTGGTCTTCAAGTGCTACTTGGATTTGATTGTAACCACTAAACCCATCTAAGAATGAAAAGTACTTTTTGCCAGCTAATGTATCTAACACTTGATCTATGAAAGGTAAGGGAAAATGGTCTTTAAGAGTAGCTTTATTCAGTTCTCGGCAGTCAACACACACCCTCCATTTTCCATTTTTCTTTGGCACAATTACCAAAGGAGAGACCCACTGACTATCTGAAATAGGATAGATGAAATTAACATTTAACAATTTTTGCAATTCCTCTTTAACAATTTCCCTAAGATTTGGATTCATCCGTCTTTGAGGTTGTCTGATTGGTTTGCAATTTGCCTCTATATAGATGTGATGAGTACAAGTCTTGGGGCTTATCCCTTTCATGTCGGTGTATTCCCATGCATATGCAGAAGAATGTCTCTGTAATACTTTGACTAACTCTTCTTGTTGAGATTTTTCTAGGTTCTTGTTTATGTTCAAAGTTTTGCCTGGAAAAATTTCACTTGTAGAGCTACCAAATTTGTCCATAGAATGAAGAGACATCTGCCTAGATGACAAGAACTCAATATTGTATCCCTCTTGAAATGATTCATGTTTGTGTTCTGGAGAGGATTCAAAGTTTTCTAGAGTATTCAGAATTTGATTATCTTCACTAATTTCTGAAATTGTGAAAAGTGGTTGTAAATCTTCTTCATCCTCTATCCATTGAGTGTCATCTAGATCTGTAATTGTCCTAGTTGGAGGATATAAAGTGAATTTTTTAGTTGAACTACCATCAAAGATATACATATCACCGGACCTACAACTAATAAAAGCATCAGCTGTAGCGAACCAAGGTCTTCCTAATATAACAGGATGGCCTCCTAGATTATTCTTAGGAGTTAGGATCATGAAATCCACAGGGTACTCCCAAGAATCTAGGGACATTGGAATGTCTTCTATTACCCCATCTGGTCTGATCACAGATCTATCTGCTAATTGTAATAGTGTGGGTGTAAAGAGAAGATTAGGAAGTTTTAGTTTGTCCATGATTTGTCTACTCATGATATTTATTGCTGCTCCTAAATCAATGAGTGTGTTTTGAATTTCAATTCCATTGATGTGAATTTTGACAACTGGATTTCCTGGGTCAAGATACTTTGGAATAGAAATCTTTCCCATCATAATGTCTGCTATTTGTCCTACCAGTTGAATCTTCTTGGTTTCTCTTATTCTTTTTCTTGTTGTTTTCATACTCAACTCCTTTATTGTTTTGGCTAAAATTGGGATTTCCTTGATGGCTTGCAATAATGGAATTTTAATGCAAACATTTCTTAATTCATTTAAGAAATCATAATTAGGCACCATGATTTGTTTTTCTACACCTCTATCAATTTGTAATCTTTCCGGAAAGGGAGGTATAGAAGTAGATGTGGATGGTTGCTCTAATACGGGAGTTGGATTTATTGGATCTTTTTGTTTTAGTTTTTCAATGTGTGGGTCTTGAAAGGATGTGTCTTCCTCAAGACTTTTATTCACCCGTAGGGAGTCTTCCTCAGAATTATCTTATTCTTGTATGATCACAGAAGGTTTCCTCTTTTCAAGTATCTTTCCAGACCTAAGTTGAACATCACTAAGGTCTAGAGGAGTAATTAAATAAGTTGGAAACTGTTGGCCTTCTATCATGTATGTATTATGAGGGTTCTTATTATTGGGGTTTGGTATGGGTTGAGCAGGCAATTGATTTGATTTTTGAGGGAATGGTAATGAAAGTGGTTTATTTTGATGTGGTTGGTTCTGATGATGTTGTTGAGGATTTTGTTGAAGATTTTGAGGAAAATTTTGTTGAGAATTTTGAGGATAAAAATGTGGATATGATGGATAGGATGGTGGATACTGATAGTATGGGGAGTATCTTCCATAGGGAATTTGTGATCCTTGTGCCCAAGATTGAGATTGATTTTGAAATTGGGGCCAAGGTTGCTGCCAAGAATTCCAAGGTGGAGGTTGGTTATACATTTGATTATGAATCCTTGTGTCTGAGGTCCTTGCCAAGGTCTTCTAGATACAAAATTGAGAGACTCTGTGGAATCTGTAGGAGTTTCCTCCTGAAAGACAGCTTTGAGACCAGGAAGAGAAGGACAATTCTTGGTCTCATGTTTCTCAGAAAAAATGACACAGGTTTCTACAACTTTTACATCCAAAGGACACTCTCTCAAGGCATGTTTCTTTCTACATTTGGGACAAAAGATTGCCAAAGCATCAGATTCAACCTTTTGCTTGTTTTGTATCTTGAGGGTGTCTATTTGTTCACTAAGACTCCCTAAGATGTCAGATTTAAAATCATCAAGCATGTGTCCTATTTCTGATCTACTTACTGTCCCAGAAGCGGACTTACTTGCCCTTGCAAGAGCAGGATCTCTTGGACCTTTGACAGTTTTGGATTTCCCTCTGGAAAGGTTGATACATAACTCAGATATTTCAGGTAATGTGAGTTGTGATATATCTCCTTTTCCCATCATGTTAAGGATATCCAACCATTCATCCCTAATTGTTTTCAATAAAAGAGCTTTTAAGGTGTCTTGATCTAGGTTTTCCATTTTTTCCCTTTTGATGTTGTAATTAAATCTCTCCAACAAATCTTCCAAATTTTCATCTTCTTTTTGTAACATCTTGAACACTTCTTCCTTATGATTAACTGACATACAATAATCCAAATATCTCTCTAGAAATGCTTGTTTCATGTCTTCCCATGTTCTAATAGAACTACTGATTAGACTCATAAACCACTTCAATGTTGCTCCCTTCAAAGTTGAAGGAAATAATTTCAGTTTTTGAGCATCTTGTAAGTAGTCATAAATTCTACACAACACTTCAAATTCGAATAAGAAAGTTTCAGGATCTTCAGTTTTAAGTCCATAGAAGTTTGGAAGGACAGAGGGTGAAATGTTTTTCATGGTTGTATTGGTTTCTTCATCAATTATAGGGAACCCAAAAGAGCTTCCTATTCTACCTCTTCCTCAATTTGCACCTCTACCTCCTTCTCCTCTACCTCCTTCTCCTCTACCTCTACCTCTACCTCCAAATAGTGTGTTTTCTCCATTAAAAACTCCTCCTCCTCCTTCTTCTGCCATGGTTGACTCTCTTGTGGAAGTGGAAAGGTTTGTGTCCCTAACAGGAGTTTTTAGATCTTCTTCTATGGCAAGTTCAGTGGATGAAGTGGAAGGTTTTTCTAATGGGATATCTGATTTTAGATCTTCTAGAAGTCTAGGATCAAGAGAGGATGGAATATGGGTATGAGTTGAAGGTGTACTAACTCTGGATCTAGATGAAACAAGTGGTGTTCTAGAAATCAAACTTATGCCTCTGCTGCTTATGAATCTTCCCCTTGAATCTCTCTCCCTACGCATATAATTGTTTTTGGATGCTAAGAAACAAAGGTTACCTAGTTTTCACTTCCCCGACAACGGCGCCAAAATGTTTGGTCTCAATCTAGTCTCCTAAATTGAGTTCATTTAATTGTCAACCAGGGTTGGTAAACTGCTGAAGTGAAGTGTACTGTATGTACCTAGGTGTTTGTTTCTTAATGCGTTGTGTGTAGCGTTTTGTGATGTTTTTGGTCTTTTGTGATGATTTATGATGTTTTTGATCTTTTGGTGGTTTTATGTTCACAAGGAAAATGACTAGAAAGTTAATGGAATGAAGCTAATGATTAAAAACAGAGTGAAACCTAATTGGTTGATGTCAAATGGTAAATGCAAATGCAATATTAAAAACAGAATCAGATCTAAACTATGACTAAGCAAAAGCAAAGCTTGATAATGAATTTTAAGCAAATGATTCAAAGCACAAACTAAACTTGTCAAATTCTTTCATCAAAGGCATTTGGTAGAGAGTTTG
The DNA here is from genome assembly GCA_034641835.2 of Pinus albicaulis. Taxonomy (NCBI): domain Eukaryota; kingdom Viridiplantae; phylum Streptophyta; class Pinopsida; order Pinales; family Pinaceae; genus Pinus; species Pinus albicaulis. The sequence continues at coordinate 537,234,093 of CM076579.1, read as the reverse complement.
AGACATGGTCAACTAAGTATGCAAATCTTCCTAACTAAACAGTTTAAACAACTAACTTATAATGATGCAACATTTTGTCCTTGATTAGAGATTTGTTGAAGTATGTTTGGAGTAAAACATTGATACCATCATAAGATCTTCTACTCTAAGACTAGTTCCTAACTCTATTATGCAACTTAGTTTAATGACACTACACTTCACTCAAAGGTTATGAATTTTTGAAATAGTCTTTTGAGGAAATGTTTGTTTATGAGATGATAAGGGAGTTGCAGAAGTACTGTTGTACATATTTCCTCCTTTATTCAAATTCTCACCACCTTTTCTTTTAAATCCATTTTCTAATGTTTTTGAGATCAAAAACCCTAATATCTCCATTTAATTTTATTGTCTCCGCCCGAAGATTTGCTCTATAATGTCTAAAACACACATATTTTATATATCAGGCCGAAGCCCCTTAGACCTTAGCCCCTCCCGCCTTGATTTTCATGTGACCCGAGCTCCAGGACCACAGGCCGAAAGGGAAGGGGGCTTGTTGTTTATTACCCAGGGCGCCGTCGCAACCGTCCGATCAAATTAAATCTACGGCGCGACAGTTAACTTATTTGTAGGGCCCCCTGTGCCTGCGCGCCTAAACAGGCCGGTATTACCCGCACCACCCATCTGCAAACGGTGGTATTTCTGCGGGGCAGCGACGCCATAAATCTCATACCCGTGTCTTCGGTACGAATAGGCAGCCCCGCCTACGTGTGCGCTGAGTCATCCCATCGCCGGGCAGCGGAATTAGTTCGAGTCGTTGGATCTACCGGTCCTGATCTGATGGTGGGCGTTCTCCGGAGTTACACGTCCGTTATTCCATCTCCGCTGTGTTATGTGGCCCGCCACCGTGTCACTTCCACCAACCTCCACCTGTTGATTTCTCCGCCATGTCGCCTCCCCACTTGCCCCTCGTGCGCCTATGCATCTCGCCCTCGTACATCCGTAGAATTTCTTCGCGTCAATATATATATACACATATATGTGTTTATAGGTTTTATTTCGTATTTGCCTCTATTCTTTCCTCGCGTCCAGACTATGTCGCGTTAAACCCGCATTCCGTCTTGTTGAGGAACCCTCCACTGTTTTGCTTCCGCCACCCTGGGCATTTCCATCTTCTGTCTGTGACCATGTCACCTCCTCCATCTCCACCTCTATTATCCACGCCATCGCCCGAGTCAGTCTTTCTGACATTTTTGGAGTTTTTGCAGGTTCCAAAATAGCAGAGAAGGCGTTTTTATTCCCCGCCTCCGTTTCGGAGATCAAGAACATATCAGAGGATGATTTTCTGTGGGAAAAATTTAATGAAGGAGACTGAGAACAGATGCATGAAATGACTGCCATTAAAGAAAATACAGATATGGATTCTCGGAACCCTCCAGAGAAGTTCGCCTCGCATTTAAGATCCAGGATTCTAATTCAAAATCAAGGGCCAGGCGTACAATACTGAATGGAAGATTTTCTCAGGACTCTTATGGTAGCAGATTTGCCTTCAGCCAGAAGCACCCCGATGTATATATTTTTTATTATTTCTGTCTTGTACATAAGGAGATTTTTATCTCCCAGCATTTATTTCCTTAGACAGAGTGTTAGGTATTCATTTATAGTCAGTCATTCATAGATAAGGCGCGAATGTTTTCCGCCATTTTATCAAAATTGAGTCATTAATTGTATCCCATCTCCCTCCTCCTCCAGAAGCTTCTCTCTTTCCTATAAATACTCAGAAATAAGACATTTGAAGGGTTCCATATTTCTGTCAGCAAACTGTGCAGCGAGAAGACTAATGTATTCATCTTGTAATATTTCTGTATGAAGTTTCAGAGCCCGTAGGGTCTCAGTGAGGAGGGGTTATAACTGTATTGAGGATTCTGGTCTTTGATATCTCACAGTATGTAACTTTTCTCATGTGTTAATACATTGCTACTTTTCATGCAATTTGTCTTCTTGTATCATGTTCTAGAATGCGAGTGGCTCACTAGTTTGCAGTAAGGATTCATCTTAAGTGGTGCCCTTCCTGGAATTAGTTAAGCGCTTTAAATAGGCCTAGAAGTGATATGTTGTTCCATGTTCACTCTTTCATATTTTCTGCTATATTAGTGGCTTAAGGATTCGTAAATTGGTGCGCCCTTCTGCCAGTAATATCTTCTTATGTTTCCTCATTGCACTCACTTCCTGATAATTGATTTCTGTGATTTATTATTTGAATCGGCCCTCTTTACAGTAAGCGGTCTCTTAACTGTCTGATGCTTTCATGCTGAATTTTTACCTGATGTTCCTACATTATTCTTATCTGTGTATCAGCTTCTGAGAGAGATTGGTCCCATTCATATTTAGTTTCCTTGTTTCTAACAAGAGATAGTAGGTGAGCCCCTTGGACTGACAACCCAAACTATAAAGGGCTCCTTGCTATATTAAGATGTCCTAGGCACTGGTCTATGGCAACTCTAGGCTGTCTCTAGGGGGGTGAAAAAATCATCCACAACATCTTTCTGGCGCCGTTGCCGGGGAACTAATTCAAGAATATCATTTTCCCTGGGTTTTCGACAAATCGTTTTCACTCTCTAATCAGGTGAGCACAGAGAGGTGAAGAGTTGCAGATTTCTCACCTTGGCGACTCCACTGGGCTTTATTTGATAAATCTTATTAGTAGTCCTGGCTCCTCTTAGGCCACATTTAAGGTCAGATACATCGCAATTAAAAACACCTTACGTGTCTGACCCAGAGAAAGTTATTCATAAAAGAGTTTGGAAGGAGAGGAAGTCAGCCCGTGCTGAAAACCCTGACTTTTCTGTTGAAGATTATCCGCCCTCTTCTTCTCAAGAAGTTAGAACAGAAAATCCCAAGTTTTATTTAGAAACTCCACGTAGCGGAAGTGCCTCCATTGGAGAAGAATCTTATCCTGTTTTCGAGGCTGAAGAAGTTAAAGAGGTCACTGAAGTAGCTCCTGTTAACCGAGAATTATTCCCACCCACACCTCAGACCTCTGTGCAATATATTCCCATTGTTATTCATACTCCGCTTCCTCCCACTCCTCTCCCCTCATTTGTTTCTCAGACTGTTGTACAACCCCCACCTCCTCCAATGGCCAATGTTCCTGCTTTCCTGTTGAACAAATATGCTCCTCTGGCCTTACCCCAAGTGTTGAATGATATGCCACAGGATTATCTGAAGATTCTGCCAAGGTTTAATGGTGAAAATGATATTGATGCTCAGAGACATCTCGAGACCTTCTGCTCTTTCGCGGAGAACTTGAATGTTGAACATTTAAATGTGGTTTTGAGGTTATTTGTGCAGTCTTTGGAAGGTGAAGCTAGAAAATGGTTTAAAACATTGGGAAATCGTTCTGTGACAACCTGGGATCAAATGGAAAACGTTTTTCTCAGGAAGTGGGGAGACAAGAAAGATTATGGAATGTGCCTTACTGAATTTAATACTATCAAGAAGAAACAGAATGAAGGGGTATTAGAATTTATCAAAAGATTCAACAAGCTATATCTAAGCCTGCCTCCAGAAATGAAGCCAAATGAAGCTGCTGCCAGGATAATTTTCATAGCAGCCTTTGATTCTGACTTTGGATTTTCCTTAAGAGAAAGAAAGCCTGCCAATTTAGATGATGCACAATCAGATTCTCTGGAACTAGAAGCAAACTTTGCCTCCACAGGGAAGTTAAAAGGAAAAGCTGAGCAGGAAACCAGAAGGAGAGGCAAAGAAGAGGTTTCTACCTCTAATCAAGAAAAGGATTCAGATAAAATGGATGAAATAAGTAAGATGATAAAGAAGATGGTCAAGATGGAACTGGAAGCTAAAAATGCAGCTCCCAAGAACTATTACAATACTCCAAATAGAGGATATAATCCCCAGTACAGAAGGCCTCCTTTGCAGATATTGCCAAGAGAAACGAAAGAACAACAAGATCAAGTACCTCATCCCTTATACCTGGAAGGACCGGCCGATGACTCAACTGGAGATGCAGCTTATGGATTAGAAGATTCAAATCTGGATTTTTCACACAATGATGATATTGAGTGCCCCCTGCAAGAAGAAGATGAAGAGGCAGAGATTGATCATTATTGCAAGCAATTTTCTGATTTCATGGAAGCACAATTCAATGTCAAATATGATCTTATATCCTCAAGGAAGAGGACCAGAACTCAGGAGCAAGAAGAGGAACCACCTCAGAAAGAAGCATCTGCTCAGAAGGAATCAACAACAAAGAGGTGCATAGAAAAAGGTAAGATTCTTCTTAACACCCCCTTGCAGTCAAATGATCAAATTCCTTCTTCTTCTAAAATAGTCACTCCTCCTAATACCGAGCCAGTGTCAAAAGAAGTCAAGTCTTCAGCTGAGAATAAAGAGTTAAAAGAAGCTGTAGTAGAAAAATCCGCATCTGCTTTCAATTTGCAGAAAGAGCTTGAAAAGATTAAGATTCCTGTCCCTCTGACTGAATTATTAAAACAGCCTGTATATCAGTCTCAAGTTACTTCTTTCATACACCCTCCTGAGCTACCCATTGCACCTGAAAGCTTAAATCTTCAAGAAGAAAGACCCATGGTAGTCTTTGGCCCACATGTCGAGGAGATAGATCCTTCTACTCCCCCTTTTTATGTGTCTCTAGTCATTCATGACCTGCTGTTACATAATTGTATGTTAGATTCTGGGGCATCCCATAATCTTATGCCTTTGTCTGTCATGGAGCAACTAGGGCTACAAATTACCAGACCATATAAATATTTATATTCATTTGATTCTAAAAGGGTTAAATGCTTGGGAATGATAAAAGATTTAGTGGTCAATTTAGCCCAGATCCCAGCAAAAAGTGTGGTCATGGACATTGTGGTGGCTGATATCCCAGCCCGCTTTGGCATGTTGTTGTCAAGGTCCTGGGGTACGAAGATTGGGAGATCAATTAAATTGGATTTAACATATGCTACTGTCCCAGTCTTTGGTGGTCAGGAGAGGAGGCTTTACAGGGAAACAAGATTTGTTAAAATGGTAACTAATGCTGACTGCCCAGACAATTCACCCGTGTATAACAAAGAGGGTGATTTCTCATGTTTTGTGTTAGAAGAAAATCAGAATTATGCGCATGAGCCCCTCTTTAACCAAATTCAAGCTGAGCAGCCTAAAGGAAGGAAGGAATCAGAAATATGGACTTTGAATTTTGATGGGGCAAATTCGAGGGAAGGTAATGGAGCTGGGGTATTGTTAATTTCCCCTGCAGGAAAATGGGTGCCACTGTCTTTTAAATTGGAATATGAGGCTACAAATAATGTAGCGGAATATGAAGCACTATTACTGGGACTACAGGCAGCTAAAAACATGGGCATCCAATGTCTGAAAGTGTTTGGAGACTCCGAGCTGGTAGTGAGACAGATTAAGAATGAATGTCAGACTAAGCATCCCCGGCTCAGAGCATATAGAAACGAAGTATGGGACATGATAGAGAATTTATTCTCAGCGTTTAACATACAGTTGATGCCCCGGGAGCAAAACAGAATAGCAGATTCTCTCGCTGTAGCTGCCAGTACATTCCGTCCTCCTCAGAATCCACTTCTAAGATATGAAGTGGAAGTTCGATACAGACCATCCATTCCAGACAATATAAAGCATTGGCAGGTGTTCGAAGATGATGAGCAGATGAAAAGATTCATGGAGACAGTGGGAGAATTCACAGGTATGGAAATTGATGATGATGAGGAGAAAGAAGCTGAAAACATTGCAGATGATCGATGGGAAGAGAGTATAGCAGGAAATAGAGTGCTGCAGCTGAAAGGAAATGTTATACCTAAGGGACTGGTGCCTTTAGAAAGGTTGTTCAATAAAGATGATGTTCCTCTGCAGCCAAACAAAGCAATGGAAGAAGATCAAATGGGAGATTTGAATCTGGGTACATCTACTGATCCCAAAATTGTTAAATTATCTAAAAGAGTCCCAGAAGGATATAAAGAAAAGTATTTGAAGTTATTTCAATCTTACAAAGATGTATTTGCTTGGTCCTATGAGGACCTAAAAACTTTTGATGTAAATATTATACAGCATAAGATTCCACTGAGGGAAGATGCAAAGCCATACAAGCAGAAGCTCAGACAGATTAACCCCTTGCTGCTTCCCTCAATTGAAAAAGAAATCAGAAAATTGTTGAAGGCCAAAATAATTGTGCCCCTGAGGTACTCAGAATGGATAGAAAATCTTGTTCATGTTAGAAAGAAGAACGGAGAAATAAGGCTTTGTGTAGATTTCAGGAATTTGAACAGAGCATCTCTCAAAGATAATTATCCACTGCCTAAGATGGACCACATCCTGCAGAAAGTAGTGGGAGCATCCAGAATGTCAATGATGGATGGATTTTCAAGCTACAATCAAGTAGCTGTGTTCCCAGAAGACCAAAAGAAGACTGCATTTACTACTCCATGGGGAACCTTTATGTATGCGAGGATGCCATTCGGATTAATTAATGCAGGAGCTACTTTTCAGAGGGCAATGGACATAGCCTTTGTTGGAGAACAGGACAAGTTTCTGGTCGTGTACCTCGATGATATCACAGTGTTCTCAAAGAGTGATGATGAGCATATTGAGCATTTGAGAAGAACTTTTGAAAAATGCAGAAGGTATGGCCTTTCTCTCAACCCCCAAAAGTCTTTATTTGCATTAGATGAGGGTAAACTTTTAGGGCACATTGTAACAAAAGATGGAGTCAAAATAGACCCAAAGAGAGTTGAAGTGATAAAAAGTATTCCTTTGCCAAGAAACAAGAAAGAAGTACAGGTGTTTTTAGGCCGAATAAATTTTTTAAGAAGATTCATCCCTAACTATGCTGAAATAGTTAGGCATATAACTAATATGTTGAAAAATGACAGTGAAGTTAAGTGGTCCCAGGAGTCTAGAGATGCATTCACAAGGATAAAACAGGCATTTGCTGAAGCTCCTGTATTAGCAGGGCCAGATTACAGTAAGCCATTTATGGTTTTTTCATTTGCTTCACCTCATACAATTGCTGGAGTGTTATTGCAGAAAAATGAAGAGGGATATGAACAGCCTATAGCCTTTTTCAGTCAAGTGCTGTACGATGCTGAATTGAAATATAATATACTGGAGAAGCAGGCATATGCCCTGGTAAAGTCCCTTAAAGCTTTTAGAGTTTACATTTTGCAAGCTCACGTTACTGCTTACGTTCCCACAGCAGCTGTAAAAGATATTCTGGTCCATGGAGACAGTGAAGGTAGAAGAGGAAGATGGATTGCAAAAATTCAGGAGTATGATTTAGATATAAAGCCTACTAAGCTAATAAAAGGACAGGGACTTGCCAAGATGTTATCTGAATCCAATCACCAAGCTTTGGGCATTAACCTCTCCGTGATAGCAAATGAAGAATCAGAACAAGGAGAAGAGAGACATGGACTAGAGATGGCTACTCAAAAGATACACATGAAATATTTAACTAGTCCTTGGTATAAAGAAATTGTTGAATATCTTTCAACACTTAGTTGTCCACCAGGCTGTGACAAAGTAAAGTACAGAGCTGTAAGGATGAAATCTCAGAAATATGTCATTGCCAATGGACAGCTCTATTGGAGAGACCCTTTGGGTATATTGTTGTTATGCCTCACAGAAAATGAAGTACAGAATATAATGACAGAATTCCATGAGGGGATATGTGGAGGCCACTACAGCTGGAGGGCTACAACTCACAAAATCTTAAGGGCCGGTTTCTACTGGCCAAAATTATACTCAGATACTTTTGCTTGGGTCAGAGCATGTGACAAGTGCCAAAGGTTTGTAGAAAGACAGAAGTTAGCATCTTTGCCCCTAATCCCAATTCATGTAAATGAACCCTTCCAGAAATGGGGATTAGATTTTATAGGTGAGATACATCCCCCTTCAAGTGGCCAACATAAATGGATACTGACAGCCACAGACTATTTTACGAAATGGGTGGAAGCCATACCTACAAGAAGAGCTACAGATGCTGTAATCATGAATTTTATAGAAGATAATATCATATCTAGGTTTGGCTGTCCTGCAAGGATTGTAACTGATAACGCTCAAGCTTTTAAGTCTTCCAGATTTGTAAATTTCTGCCAAAGATATAATATTGTATTAACTCATTCCACAGCATATTATCCCCAGGGGAATGGTTTAGCAGAATCATCCAATAAAACCCTGGTGAGGGCCCTGAAGAAAATAATAGCCGAAAATCAGAAGAACTGGGACTCTCAATTGAAGTTTGCTCTGTGGGCAAATAGGATAACCAGCAAAAGAGCAACAGGCAAGTCTCCATATGAGCTGGTGTATGGGCGGGCTGCAGTGTTTCCCGTGCAATTGGCATTGCCAGTGGCACGTTTTATGCAGGAAAACCAGGAAGAACCAGATGAGATGATTAGGAGAATTAATCAGCTGGTAGAATTGGAGGAAACAAGGAACCAGGTAGACCAGAGATTAATAGAATACCAGGAAAAAATGAAGAAGGTCTTTGATCAGCATGCAAAGGACAGAAATTTCCAAGTTGGAGACCTGGTTCTCAGATGGGATGTTCGCAGAGCAGAAAAGGGCAAGCACGCTAAGTTTGATCCATTATGGTTTGGTCCATTCAGAATCGTGAGTCAGGGATGAAACAATACTTTTATGTTGGAAAATCTACAGGGTGATTTGTTGGATGCGCCCGTGAATGGCCAATTCCTCAAGCCATATTTTCAATTCTGACCCAAGTGAAGAATGCCAGACTGTATATACTGTATATAAATTGCTTTGATTTTAATTTTTGCAAAGGAGGAAGAATGTTGATAATTACCTGGAGAAGGAGCGCAGAGAGAATAGAGAAGCGAAATGGGGAATTGAACGGTCTGCATGTTCTCGACATGTCCGAGGACGAACATGCCGTCCCCAGATGGAGCCGATGTTGTACATATTTCCTCCTTTATTCAAATTCTCACCACCTTTTCTTTTAAATCCATTTTCTAATGTTTTTGAGATCAAAAACCCTAATATCTCCATTTAATTTTATTGTCTCCACCCGAAGATTTTCTCTATAATGTCTAAAACACACATATTTTATATATCGGGCCGAAGCCCCTTAGACCTTAGCCCCTCCCGCCTTGATTTTCATGTGACCCGAGCTCCAGGACCACAGGCCGAAAGGGAAGGGGGCTTGTTGTTTATTACCCAGGGCGCCGTCGCAACCGTCCGATCAAATTAAATCTACGGCGCGATAGTTAACCTATATGTAGGGCCCCCCATGTGTGCCCCGCGCGCCCGAAACAGGCGGTATTACCCCGCACCACCCTCGTCAAAGCAGTGGTATTTCCCGCGGGGGCAGCAACGCCATAAATCTCATGCCACGTGTCTTCGGTACGAATGGAAAACCGCCCATCTCCCGCGCGCTAAAGGTCATCCCATCGCCGGGCAGCGGAATTAGTTCGAGTCGTTGGATCTACCGGTCCTGATCTGACGGTGGGCGTTCTCCGGAGTTACACGTCCGTTATTCCATCTCCACTGTGTTATGTGGCCCACCACCGTGTCACTTCCACCAACCTCCACCCGTTGATTCCTCCGCCACGTCGCCTCCCCACTTGCCCCTCGTGCGCCTATGCATCTCGCCCTCGTACATCCGTAGCATTTCTTCGCGTCAATATATATATACACATATATGTGTTTATAGGTTTTATTTCGTATTTGCCTCTATTCTTTCCTCGCGTCCAGACTATGTCGCGTTAAACCCGCATTCCGTCTTGTTGAGGAACCCTCCACTGTTTTGCTTCCGCCACCCTGGGCATTTCCATCTTCTGTCTGTGACCATGTCACCTCCTCCATCTCCACCTCTATTATCCACGCCATCGCCCGAGTTAGTCTTTCTGACATTTTTGGAGTTTTTGCATGTTCCAAAATAGCAGAGAAGGCGTTTTTATTCCCCGCCTCCATTTCAGAGATCAAGAACATATCAGAGGATGATTTTCTGTGGGAAAATTTTAATGAAGGAGACTGAGAACAGATGCATGAAATGACTGCCATTAAAGAAAATACAGATATGGATTCTCGGAACCCTCTAGAGAAGTTCGCCTCGCATTTAAGATCCAAGATTCTAATTCAAAATCAAGGGCCAGGCGTACAGTACTGAATGGAAGATTTTCTCAGGACTCTTATGGTAGCAGATTTGCCTTCAGCCAGAAGCACCCCGATGTATATATTTTTTATTATTTCTATCTTGTACATAAGGAGCTTTTTATCTCCCAGCATTTATTTCCTTAGACAGAGTGTTAGGTATTCATTTATAGTCAGTCATTCATAGATAAGGCGCGAATGTTTTAGCCATTTTATCAAAATTGAGTCATTAATTGTATCCCATCTCCCTCCTCCTCCAGAAGCTTCTCTCTTTCCTATAAATACTCAGAAATAAGACATTTGAAGGGTTCCAGATTTCTATCAGCAAACTGTGCAGCGAGAAGACTACTAAATTCATCTTGTAATATTTCTGTATGAAGTTTCAGAGCCCGTAGGGTCTCAGTGAGGAGGGGTTATAACTGTATTGAGGATTCTAGTCTTTGATATCTCACAGTATGTAACTTTTCTTATGTGTTAATACATTGCCACTTTTCATGCAATTTGTCTTCTTATATCATGTTCTTGAATGCGAGTGGCTCACTAATTTGCGGTAAGGATTCATCTTGAATGGTGCCCTTTCTGGAATTGGTCAAGCGCTTTAAATAGGCCTAGAAGTGATATGCTGTTCCATGTTCACTCCTTTCATAACTTCTGCTATATTAATGGCTTAAGGATTCGTAAATTGGTGCGCCCTTCTGCCAGTAATATCTTCTTATGTTTCCTCATTGCACTCACTTCCTGATAATTGATTTCTGTGATTTATTATTTGAATCGGCCCTCTTTACAGTAAGCGGTCTCTTAACTGTCTGATGCTTTCATGCTGAAGTTTTACCTGATGTTCCTACATTATTCTTATCTGTGTATCAGCTTCTGAGAGAGATTGGTCCCATTCATATTTAGTTTCCTTGTTTCTAACAAGAGATAGTAGGTGAGCCCCTTGGACTGACAACCCAAACTATAAAGGGCTCCTTGCTATATTAAGATGTCCTAGGCACTGGTCTATGGCAACTCTAGGCTGTCTCTAGGGGGGTGAAAAAATCATCCACAACAAGTACTTCAGGCCTTAAAATGATATTGTCTTATGTTCCTGTGGTTATGAAGCGATTATAGATTTTAGAACAAGAAGATGTTTGTAAATAATGAAGGCTGTTTTGTTAAGTTTAACAACTGAAGTAGTCTAATATGCAGTGAATGACAACTGAATATGGAGTGCAAATGCAATGAGTTAAGCTAAGAATGAACTTAAGATGTCACTAATCTAAAACAGTGCTGAACTACAAGTCATTATCAAACTTAAAACAGAACAACTGAGCATGAGTTAAGTGCAATTAAACTCCAGAGTATCCTAACTAAGCTATCATGCATTATTCTATGCAATTATACAGTCTGTTTGTCCATCATGATTGGTATTTTGGAAGAGTTCCTTCTTTTGGAAGAGTTTTTAGAACAATCCTGACTGTGTAATTGAGTGCAAATGCAAACATAAAGACTGAAAGCAATGAAAAAATAAGATATCATAGCCATCTCCCACTCATCATTATGATATTTTGGACAAGCGTTTAAGAGCAAGAACAACTATGGTACTTAGTGAAAACACACAACTAAAACGTTCAAGATCACAATCATGCTTAAGACAGTATAAGGATTTTTTGGAAGAGTTTCTTCTTTTGGAAGAGTGCTTAGCATAAGTATAACTGTGATGATGAATAAAAGAGATTATAATTAAATCCACAATACTATAGCCATTTCCCATTCATCATTATAATATTTTGGAAGAGCTTATTCTTTTGGAAGAGTTTTTAGAATGAGTATAACTACAGTAGCTAATGAAAACAACTACGAATTCAACTTCAAAAATGTAAAGGCAGTTAGAATACTTATCTAAATTACGCAAATAAATCCGTGCAAGAGGCAGGGGCCCTCTACCACCTGATGGAATCTAACTCCAAATCAAATCAACGCTTTCAAAAAAACACTGTCTGCTTCATTAAAGGTGAAATAACTTAAACAGAGCACTCTGCGTCTTCAGAAATGTAGCACAGAATCTAAGCAAAATCTAGAACAAAATCTAGCCTAGCTCTCGGTTTCCCAAGTGTTTATATAACAAATGCACATAACATGACTTGCAACAATTTCAGGATCATTGTCTTTCCTTATCGGAATCACATTAGGACTCTTGAAGTGGTTGCGTAAAAAGGAAAAAGACATCTGGACTGAGACAGTCCTAATAGAAGTCTGCCTTCTTAAATGTGTTCCCACGTTCCAAAACCATACCCAGAATTCGTTTCTTCCTTCATGGTGAGCAACGAACCATGTAGACATGACGTGGAATATGCCCATATGCAGTTTTTCTTGAGAGGCCACCTGGAACATATCCAAACGTGAAGACAGCTGCAGAATCGCCGGTTAGCTACGGAATGTCTGCATTCTGCAGCTAGTTCCGGTCAAAATGCATTACAATGACAAAAATCATAAAACTTAGTAAGTCAGTCATGTTAATCATTCTAAAAGTAATTTTAACTAAATTCATTGATCAATTGGGTCTAGGATAGCAATGGACAAAGGAAAATGAGGTAAAGTAAGATGAAAGAAAGCACAATTTTGAGGCTCAACAACCCCCATGGATTTTCTTAACGAGTTTATTGGTTTTGCAGGGTTTACAGAGTGAGAATTCACTCTGTCTCTACAGTCACGGTCACTGTGACTGAGAGCGCAGAGAGGCCATTACAGCAACGACAAAGAGTATCAGTGAAGGATTAAAGAGGTTTAATTCCACTTATTGAAGATTTTAAGCTTTAATTCAGTGTTTCAAGGGAAAATTTATAGATTGAAGACCTTATGATTGACACAGAAGGCCTAATGAGGCCCAAAGCACAAAAAAAAAATCTTGATAGTATTCCACATCGGCAGAATTTTTTTTCTCAGGAAATGACGAAGTTCCCATAATGTTTTTTATTCTCCATCAATGTTCTCGAGAAGATCACCACCCTGACAGCAGTCCTGAGATTGCCCGAGCATTTGTTACACAACATGGTAGACCTAAAAGTCATCTAACTGCCTTACTTTCCCCAGAGTACTATAGAGTACTACAGCTGAAAAGTACATCAAGGAACACAGCTATGAAGTTATGATCAGCCTGTCGAAGACCACTCTTTCATTTGAAGAATACTGAAAGTCAATGCATAGATATTAAAATAGAATGGGCCTCAAGGCACTCTTATTCTCGAGCCATTCTTCTTCCTCTGTTTTAATGTCTCATTTAAAGTTCTATCTGCCTCCCCTGCCCCTCTTTCAGCTATAAGAAACTCATGAGAATACATTGAAAAGGTTGTTGATCAGATATCTGTGGGTTGTGAGCTGTTTCTATTGAGATAGAGTTCTGTGTGTATAAGTTGTAAAATAGGCTGAGGAGATGATTTTAGACTGAATATCAAGTTGTTGGACAATGTTGTATATGACTGGTGTTGCTCTTTAATATTAAAATCACGTTTCATTTGGATCCTGATTTAAAGCAGCGGTGATGTGTTCTATCTTTGTCTCTGTTTCCCTTTGTAATTCATCATATTTCATTTCTCCGATAAGAATCAGAAAACTGGCTTAGGATATACCCTCGCATGGTACCCTTATGCTCTCCTGCCCTTCTTATCTTTAATGTTTTCTACTAATTATGCTATCTGAGAACAAGTTCAAGGTAATTTAGCCAGTATAGTAGTTGGTTTTCCCTACTTACTGATGCATAATTTTAGAATCGGTTCTTAGATGTTCTTGTCTGGTTTTGATTGAAAGAATTTGGATACTGGGAGATTAGAGTTGAGTCTGTCTCACTAGGGTATTTTTCTAACAGTTAAGCCTTTCTAAGATCCCTTAAGTTGAATGTCAAAGCATTGAAAGTTCAAAGCCTTTCTCTGATCTCAGGCTTCACCTTTGTGTTAAATCTTAAGTGTTTCTTATTGTCTGAAGAGCTAGCTTCTTAGGAGTCTAATCATAGGTGTTTAAGGCATGCCCTGTCCCTAGATTTGCTTCCTAAGTGGTCACTTCAGAGGTTTCCTTGTCATTCCCTTTCATTCCTTACCATTTCATACCACACTATCATCTTTAAGATCCTCTGTTTTAGATGACTAGCCCAATTGAAAGCCTTGGATATTGAATTGCAAGTAAACCCTTCTATGACTCCATTGCCCAATGGTATTGAGTTTTCTTTGAATTATCTCCCCTCTTCCTAAAGTCCTTCTTTGCTCACCTTTGTATTATATTGAACCCTTCTTTCATGTTTCCCAACAACCAAACAAACAAACAAACAAAACAATAACCCTTGTGCCTTATAACTAGCCTAAAACCTTAGAACAAAACTTCAAAGACATACATTTCTTTGCCTTTATTAGAGAGATCCCTCTCTAGACCCAGGAAGGCTAGATCTTGAGGTCCCAAAGTGGTTTGATGTTGTCTTATCTTTTGGTATTTCCAAACCTGCCAAAACATAGGAACCCCAACAGATGCTAATCAAGAAAAGTGTATTGTTTATAATGTATACCTCAAAACGATATGGGGGAGAGTCTGAAGGGAGGGAAAAACTCAAATCAGCAAATACTAGTGACTTCTTCGACTTGGCAGCAGTAAATTCCAAATCGAACTCTTGGAGGATGAAAATCCACTTTGAGTATTTTCCCCCCAACAATTGTCGAGACAATATATAGGTCATGGGGTTGCAATTGGAAATCACAGTCACTGTACGCAAAAGAAAATAATGACGAAAATGATAAACTGATTGAATCACAGCTAACGCTAACTTCGCGACATGTGCATAGCGCGTCCTAGGATCGAGAAGGGTACGAGAAAAGTAATAGATAAAATGCTCATTACTTTCATCATTGTCTTGTACCAGAACCATGACAATCGTGCTGAAAGCGGCGGCTAAATAAAGGGGAAAATCATGATGACAGTTAGGAGGATGCAACAGAGGAGCGTTGACAAGCAACGTCTTCAGGGCCTCAAAATACTTTTGAGAAATCTCATCCCAACGAAATGGGACGCCCTGCTTTAATAATCGCGTGTATCCTCTAGCCACTTCTGCATAGCTAGGTATAAAACAGAGTAGAAAATTAGCCTTACCTTGCAAACTCTGCAACTGATTTAATGAGGAGGGAGAGGGGAGATCGATAATAGCCTCAACCTTGAGTGGATCAAGGCGAATTCCATCTTTGGACATGACAAGCCCTAAAATTCTACTAGAATCAACGCAGAAGATGCACTTGTGCGGATTAAGCCGAATATTGTAACGTCGACAACGAAGAAAAATATGACGAAGATGGTCAGGATGGTCCATGCGCTTAGCTGAATGAGTGGGAAGGTCATCCAGATAAGGGTGAACGATGTGACGAATATCGTGAAAATCATACGACATCGCTGGCTGAAACGTAGCCCCAACATTATTTAACCCAAAAGGGAGCTTCTTATATGCGAAAGTACCCCAAGGACAGATAAAGGCAGTCTTATGTTGATCGATCGGGAGAATGTTAATCTAATTGTAACCAGAAAAACCATCCATTAAGGAAAAAATCTCACTCCCAGCACAGTCATCAATGATTTTATCGATAAAGGGAGTAGGATAATTATCCTTGGGACAAGCTCGATTAATATCACGATAATCAACACAGACACAAATAGTTCCCTGCTTCTTATCTACAAGAACAATATTAGAGACCCATTATGTCAAAGGAATCAGATAAATAAAACCAGCTCTAAGTAGTTTTTCAACTTCACCTTTTATGGCTGCATATTTTCTAGGGTGCACCAGACGAAGATGCTGGCGAACAGGTTTCGAGCTAGGGTAAGTAGGTATTTCATGAACCACTATACTAGGATCAATTTCGTGCATTTCTTCGTATGACCATGCAAAGACATCACGGAACTTGCGGAAAATGCTAGTATAAACTTGTACTTCACCGGAAGAACAAGTGACCCCAATATGGATGTTCTCGACAATGCTCGGTTTAACGGAAATTTCAATAGGCATGGTTTGTGTAATATTACTCAAGTTACCTTCCATAAAGACGTCATGTATCCAAATAGGAAATTGAAGCGGAGGAGAAGGAACTTGAGATGCAAAAAACTCGAGACAATTAGACATGGCCCCGAGGCCAAGCATAAATGAGGAACGATGATGACCATCATCCCACAGTAGATCCTCAAGAGACATGGTTTCCACAATGGCCTCATTGGAAGGAAACACTTCTTTCAAAGGATCAGGCGAATCTGAATCACCAAGCCAGGGGGATTGAGAATAAATGTTAAGAGACATGCTCAAAGGAGCACAATCAGAGGATGGAGATCCCGAAGCAGCGATGAGTTCACAATAATCAATCTCAATCAGACTCAAAGGCATCGAATCTCCGAAGGAATCACTCTGTTTAGGGGAAGGAATAATCCATGGGTCATCAGACTGAGATATCATATGAATCTTAACAGTATTTGGTGGAGGAAGAGGAAAAATAACCAGGAGGGTAGGATCTTTAAAAGTACCTGTCCCTACGCTCTCGTAGGGGGTAGGAATCTGATCCACATATGGAATGTTGTTCTGGGAAGAAGAGGTGAAGAAAGAAAACTGATCAACAGTAACAATCTTTCCTTCATGTGGAAATTTCAAAACATGAAAGAGAGTGGACGGAACACATAACATGGCGTGAGTCCAACTGTGATCGAGGAGAAGATTATAATTGAGTTTAGCATCAATGACTTCGACCTCGACATTGACTATCTTCCCTTTCAAAGTAATCAATAAACTAGTGAGAACACCTAAAGGTTTTGATTCTCTTCCATCAAATGCTTCAAGGGCATTTGGTGATAAATTCAGGGCTGGAGAACCAATAGCTTTCCAACATGAAGATGACATGACATAGGTTGATGCACCTTCGTCCACAATTGCTCGATGGATGTCGAGACCATTAATAACAACTTGAATAATGAGCACAATATGATGCAAAAGTCGTGGAAAGAAATTCTCTATATCGAAAGCAAGAAGGCTAGTATCATCAGGATCAATCCCACCAATCGCAGATAACAAAGCACTTCGCTGCGACAGACAACTCTGAAGTACTTCTAACGCGGACATCACGAATGACACCTGAGCCAAATCCTCAACAATATCGTAATGGTGAGCAGCATGAGCGTTGGGATTATAAGAAGAGTTGCGGAGTACACCTTTGGAAGGTGGTCGCACAACGGATTCAGCTTTGGGCCTTTCAATTTCAAGAGGGCTAGTAATAGGCGGAGGAGGAGGACCATCAGCGATATCCTTCCTCATGGCTCGACGATATCCAGTAGAATATTTCAACAGAGTAACAATAGAAATGGCTACAGAACCGTTCATCATGAACACTTGAGAGCCAAATGGGGTAGAGGACTGAGGTTGCTATACCATCTGAGTCCAATGAGATGAGAAAGGTTCTTTAAGAACGATCAGAGTTCCCTGGGTGCCTTTGAGAAAGTGACTCAATTCGGATTGTCTAGGACAGTCTTTGGTGAAGTGCTCATCGTCACAAATAAAGCAAGGGTACTTCGGTTTGCGTTGAGAACCAACGCCAACACGAGGTTTATGAGAATCTTGTTTTGGGGTATCGTATTTCGCCTTACCTTTACCCTTCTTTTTACCTTTAGAAGCATTGTCCGTAGGATTGGCCTGAACGACATTAACTTCTGCGGGTTTACCAAAATTCGAAGTAGACTGAGAAGCAACATTATTGGAAGAAGTGGACTTCGGCTTCCCAGTGTTTGAAGATTAAGACTTCTGAGAAGTCTGAGACACAGAACCAATAATACCATCGACGGATGGAGTTGCTGGTGGTTTAGAAGTTCCAGGTCGGGGATCATCAGGAAAGATGTCATATAATGCGCCAAACTGAGAGTACACAGAATCAAGGTACTAGGTGTAAGCAATGGCTTGTTCCTCGATTACACGTGTCCCCATAGCTATGTCTTTGGAAATATGATTGAAAAATGAGGTGGTGAACCAATGAGTTAGAAGCTGATCAGGAATTTAAAATTTAATCATGCAACGACGATGTCACCACTCATGAATATGATCCGAGATATGAGTAGCTCGGTCTTGTTTCAATGATGTGAGGAGGTGCGTCTCGATCTCATAGCGGACTGGTAACTGGAAATGCGTAAGGAATGCCATCGCTAAAGAATTGAAATATTGGAAGACGCCATGAGATAACTCAATGTACTACTTTGCAATGGCACCAATAAGAGTTCGCTGGAAAAGACGAAGTCTAATAGAATTGCCAACCCAAGAGTTAGAGGAACACCACAAATGGTAAGTCATAACATGCACTTGGGGGTCTTCACTAGACTTGCCCTCAAATTTGGGACAATCACCAGGAATATTGGTTGGAACCAGAGGCCAATACAGGTTATGAAGAATGGGATCGTTCGTCAACTTTGACACATCAGGTAATTCCAACGTAGCAAGAAACGGTAATTGAGTGTTGAAATTCATCGGAGATCTTTGATAAGGACCTGCATGTACATTCCACACAATCCAAGCAGGATTTTTTCCCCATACATTCTGTCCTAGAGAATTTGGATCATAGGGATTAGAAGCTGGATAATTCAGTTGATACTGAGGTTGAGGACCAGGATACTGAGTCGGAGTAGACCACTGAGGTCCTTATTGAGTAGCGTATGGAGTCTATTGTGGAATGTAAGCATGGCTTTGAGGTTGATGATATACAGGTTTATTTTGAGGGTAAGGAACCTGGGGCGCACTATATACCGGTTGATATGAACCTTGAGGGTAGTAAGTGCCTTGCAGTTGAGCAGGTAGACCCGACTGAGCAGGTTGAGCAGGCTGTTGAGCGTAGAACCCGACTAACTATAAACAGGTAGAACGGGCTATTGAAACGATGGAACCGGCTGAGGAGCAGGTTGAATCGGTTGCTGAGTGGGTTGAACTGAGTATTGAGGGCCACCGAGTTGGCCTTGTGGGAAAGGTTAGCCTGATGGTTGTGATGGATCAGGTTGTCCCTGATAACTAGGTTGACTTGGAGAAGGACCGTAGGGTTGTCCTCGTTGCACAATTTTTTGGCCATACTGAACATGTGACTGCGGTTGTGGTGCAACAGGCTATCCCTGTGGTGGGTAGATTTCCCCCCCAGGAGCATAAGATAGTCCTGGTTGATTCAGAGGTTGACCAATAAGATCGGAGGGTTGACCATGTTGGACCAAAGGTTGAACTTGTGAAGGTTGGCCTTGTGGACTGTATGGTTGTCCTTGTGGACCTGAGGCAGGGCCCTACTAAGCTAAAGGTTGTCCCACAAATTGTTGTCCTTGCAAGCCAGAGGGTCGCAAAGGAAAGGTAGGTCTAAGATGAGAAATGGTCTGATAAGGATCAATAGGAGGCAAATAGACTAGATTGCGATACTCATCATAATGGTGCGGATATACATATACAGGATTACCAACAACACCATAGTGATGGAATCGAGGATTACCAAGAGATTGAAGGGGTTGAGAACCCTGAGAACTCTGCTGCTGAACAACCAATAGATATTCTTCAAAAGTAAGACCGCCAGGAATCACAGGAGTAGTGGAAACTGCACTAGAATCAGGTGGTGCCTCTGCGACACTAGACTGTGATCTACCAGGACCGGGATAAACAAGCCACGTTGGATTGAGGAAAATAGACCTGCGAGTGTGAAAATATCCTGACGACTGGTGGTAACAACTGGTGTGGATGAAGCCACACATACCATCAGTTGGACTAGAACAAACATAAAAATAACCGACGTACTAGGTGTCGAGGGTGATAGTCCTAATGAATGGAGGACCAAACTCTGAGGAGTATTTACTGTACTAGATTGTGCTATGGCAGAAACACCAAACATAATCTGACTCAAGGACCTATATCCAAGCAGAAGTGACACCGATGGTGGAGAAGACTAAGTAGAAACATGAGGGACATCTTCCAGAAAAAGCTGATATTATCCTGTAGAAACAAGCATTCCTTCACTACCAACAGGACTAGACAAATTCATGTCTGACTCCACTGTAAGGTCTTCAAAAAGACTACAAGGACTAGGAGGCACATCAGTAGCAAAAAATGGCGAGCCTGATGTAACAGGAGGAAAACCTCCTTCTTCCCCAAAACCAGACCAAGCACCAAAAGGGGTCCAATTGAATTCAACTGGCTCTTTAGGAGGAGGTCGAGTAGCAAGAGGCAGGACAGATGAGAGAATAGGCTGCGAAAACTTGGCAGACCTAGTGGATTGAGGGGTTTCAAAAGAAATGTTCGAGAAATAACTACCACTAGGAGGTAGTGAGGATGACAAAACTGGTGGTTCTGCCACTGTGACTATATATCAAAACAGATAGGAAAAAGAGAACCAATCGAGGACTTGAAGTTCAAAACCAAGGAAAAACAACATGCCAAGTAATAAAGCTTTAATGGGCGTGTGATTGTTGGTGATTAATTTTATGACACTAAAACCAAATTTTGTTGTTTCATTTTTAAAGAGTTGAAAAACATGCAAAAGATGACTCTAGTCACTTTCAATTTTAAACGAACGTGAAAGGACAAGTGCTTAACGATCTCTTCTCTTTTTTAAAGAGTCATGAAAAGATCAAAATGACTACTCGGGAATGCTAAGCAAGAGGGTATACCAGGTTTCTGCGAACTACCATATACACCTTGGTGGTCAAATGAAACAGAAATGACCAAGGACTTGACGTACATGCAGGTAGTCTCCCCGAATGTTGTGTTCGGTGTATCACAGTTACAAGGTGGCAGAATCAGCTTCCTATGGATAAAAGGATTGCAACCTAGAGGGGTCTCCCTTTATATACTAGACGGTACAGGGAGCACAAGTCCGCACTAGCGCTGTCTAAAGCCAGATGGCGAACGACAACTACTAGGTTTTAAGACGCTGAAACACATCTCTAGCCTACACCACTAAAATGTTTCATTAGGTTTCAATGCTTCCGTAGGTTAATTAAATAAAATTTAAATTTGATCTTGGATTATGTTTCAGTTTTAAGGCCCTATTGAATTTAGATCTCAAAATCCCTAAATGCAAGCTATATGAAAATGAACATCATTTCCGATTCAATGAATGCTAGTTACGAGAAGGATAGAGATATTTCAAAAAAAAGAAAACAATGAAATTATGTGAAGAAATACACTAATGCATCTAACATAATCAAAATGAAAATGAAACTTTTTTCTAGACAATCAGTCGCTAGTTATGCAAAAGAAAATTTCACTTTCGGTGCAAAGAAAGAATGCAAAATATGTTTTTTTTTTTTCAATGAAAAGAAGCACATGATGCACTAATTACATGAAAAAATGAAAACAAACACTAGCTTAAGTGTTGTGTCGGAATCTAAATTGAATGACTCAATAAAACACGAAACAAACACAAGAAAGCACTCAAACTAATGCCGCAATCTTCGAAACCAAGAAAAAGTTTTCAAAATTACCCAAAACAAGCAATGTAATCAATGCTTGGAGCAATAAGGAGAAGAATCAATTGAGAAATGAAATGACTCTGCAACCAAAGAAAACACTCAAAAAAGATCAAGAAAACTAAGTGCAATCGATCCAGAATTGAGACTGGCAACAATCAAAACGACTTGGTTCCCACACAGAAGGCTCAGTGTACCAAACCCTTAGAAACCCTAAGGCTTCAATTCACACTGATAAGAAGATGGAAAAACAACTGAGAAAAGAAAGTTGACGTTAGTAAAAACAGTCTCAAAGGCATAATTACACATAAAAAACAACCCAGAAGTAAGCACAATTGACCAAAAGATCATTAAGGAGGTCAAACCAAATCCTACAGGAGTCGGCGCGACTGTAAGGCTATAATCTGTGCCATACAGGGGTTGGCGTGACTGAAAAAATAGCAACCGATGCCAATTGGTGTGACTGTTCAGAGGAAAATCATGCCAAGCCAGATAACTATGGGAAAAAGAGGAAAAACCAAAACCTAATGAGCAGAGGTCAATCTTGACACTATGGACCTGAAAAGAGGATGTAAACTAAGCAAGAAAACCACGAAAGGTAGAAAATCAAATAAATGATTGAAACTGACCCAACAAGATGAAATGAAAAACTCACACTAATCCCCAGTGGAGTCACCAATTTGTTATGCAGGTAAATCCTCTTTGTGGACAGAGACGATCCCTCTAGCCCTAGAGTGGGTTTAGAAACAAAGAAACATGCTAGAGTGTTGATTCCTAATTATTGAATGAAAATAGGACACAGTAGATCAACCTACCTAGAGTCCAACGTTGTCGTCATTTCTGTAGTGGTGGTGGCCTCTCACTCCTGTCTCAGCAAGTCATGATCCTTTCGCAGTCATGCTCGGATACCTGCACATAGAACAAAAACAAGAACATCATACAACACAATATTTTCACTCATAACTACTTGCCAGTCAAAGAGGGCTAAGCATATTGCATTAAACATCTAACATAATACAAAATGGGAACCAAAAAATATTCACATGTATGTATTGATAGAAGGAAGAGTTACAACCAATGCTTTGATGTCGCAGTCTCCTCCAGCGGGTTTCAGTCGAAGCGCATCTCAGATGCTCATAAGGGAATTCGGATGGGATAAAGGCATGGAATCAAGCTCTCTCGAAAGACATGGACTCAAGCTATCTCAACGTAATTCCTTCTTATTCTATCTCTCCAGTATTCTGCTATAATATGTTTAATTCTCCAAGTTCAGCTCTTCAGTTGTTCAGCTAGTTTGTGCAAAGAGAGATAGCTTCTTTTTATAGAGGAAAACGAGGAGGTTAGGAACCCTACAAAGGTGGGAGGGAGGACTATCCTTTAGGGAGTTCCCATAAGAGGTGGAAACCATAAAATAAAGGAGGGAGTCCATGGTTTTTCAGTTCAACCACTCCCAATGACTCATCCTCGAGGTGGTTGGAGTGGAATCTCTACCTCTATTTTTTTTTTAAAATCCATAAACAGCTTGGCGCGTGTGGAAAACTGGGACAAAGCGCCAAATGGTGTGGGGCCCAGTTTTAATCTTCCTCTTCGGTGTGAGGGCATAACTGACTACCCGCACCAAGGAAAAAATAAGGGTTTTTGAGTCTCTTCTCAGAGAATTGTCAACAGAAGGAATATTACTCTCATGTAAAAGGATACAATGATGATCTTTGGAAGGCATGACACTACTTATTGATTACGGAAATGACCCTCCAATGGGTGAGATGGGGATTGCAGGGACAGTGACAAAATGCTGTGTAACATACTCAGATATGGTATCTGGATTTAAAAAAAATTAATAAATTTCATCCATTTTTAAATATACACCAACTTCTCGACCCTACGTAGTGATTCAATCGAAACCAATGGCAGAGAAGTCAGATTGCCCACCCCCCCTCCTCTTGACTATCTGAACTTTAATGAGGGAAGGTGAAGGTGATATTTTCCCTGGGTGGTTTAATTTCGTGCAACATGGCTCCAATTGAGGTTAATTACAACCTTTGCCAATGGTTTCAAAAGCTATTAGGACCTCGCGCGGTGCCTAAGCTACTACCACTCATCTTGGTGGTTTACAATGCATGGTTCCTATTTCAATAGAAAATGAGTGGTAAGAGGTAGTTGATTACTGCTAAGAGGTGTCTAATGGATGAAATATGATGAATATTGAGCCCATTGCATGTCACTTCCACTATGCACTAATGGCTTATAGATGATGGGTAGTGACCGCTTACCATTAGGCGGTGTCTTATGGCCCCCAATACATGTCATGACCATATGGTTTCTGATGGCATCCAAATCTACCATGTCATGATCCTGTGGTTTCTGATGGCATCCAAAGATACCATGTCATTTCCCTGTCATTGTCTATCATGTGTTTGTACCTACCACTATCAACTGTCATCTATCATTTTGGACACCCAAAATGTTATCGACCTATTTTTTTCTCCCTAGGGTTAGTCCTCTTGAGTCACTATTATGTTGACCTTTTTCCCTGGCCTTGAATTCTTTCTTTCCTAGATTTTCTCCCAAACCACATGCATACTAGCTTGTGAGTGTGGTTGGAACCTTCCAAAAACACAGAGGACACTTAGTCCGTGCGGGTATGACCAAAATTTCATAGTTTTGTCCATGCAATTGGGGGAATTGTTCTAGAGACTTATGGTTCCTAGGAGATCATGATTTTGACTCATGATATTATCTCATCTATTTGAGTTGGATAGGACACATTATTGAGAATATTCCTTAATTTATCTTAGTCTTAGGTGTCTACATTCATCCTCTTGGGAGTCTCCTTCTTCCTATCTATATTGTGCTATCCTAGAGGGTCAGGCTAGTTATAATCTATGTGTTTGAATCAGAGAGACAAAGATTCATATGTTGTTACTATTGTGATTTAGTTTTGAGAGCTTCATGCTGCTTTGAGTCCATGTTTTTTTATAGTGGGGAAACCTGCCATAATCAGGAGAGGAACGCCAAAGTTGAAGGTATAATGATGTATTATTTATTATATGGTTAATGAATATTCATGTTCCCTTCTATTATATCAATGTTTTCAGTGATTTAATTTCATGTATTTCTTGATTTTTTGAGCTAATAGTCTTCTACGGAAGACTACTTGACGTCTTTGTTTGTTTGTGCTTGTGTGTAGACTTGCGATCGATATCATAAGCAAGAGATTGATTGATTGGAGTGAAGTATTATGCATCAGGCCCAAAACCATTCACCAACATGCGAGGAGGAAAGGTACTTGATCAAACCATATAGAATTATAAACTGCATGGAGACTGCTTGCATGATCAGTTGGCTGGGGAATTTATGTTGTCTTGGGTTAGCCATGTAATTTTGTTGTCAGGTGATCCTACTAGGGCATAGGATTGCAGAGAAATGGTTCCTTGTGTGTAAAATTTACCATAGAAAAAAATGACCAAAAATAGGCACCACATGCCACTTCCTCTAGACACCACGTCATCTCTCTCCCACTTGACACCACTTGTCCTGCCACTTCATGCTACCACTTGTTTGGGGTCCACATGCAGGCTTAGACTAGGAAATCCAATATTAAAGCTTTCTTAGGTGATTTTATTTATGCATCCCAAAAATCCTAGATATATTGGGATCTCATATATATTTTTATGGTCCTAGATGCAAAGCATGACCCATATATATTGGGGGTCCGGATGCACTCAAACCTTGTTAAATTTATTCACTTAAGAGCATATTTTGTCATATTTCCTTGGGAATTTGAATAAGTATTGTATACCACTAGAAACATATTAGAGAGGCCTATCTATCCAACCAATTTTCATGCTTATTTTATAAGGATAGGTTAATGTGAAATGTATACAAAACTGAGCTATTCAACAACTACATCTGTGAACTACAACCTTTACTCAAAAAGCTCCCCCTGAACATGACATCACTTGACATAAATGAATAGAATTGACATCAATGATAACACATGCACAATAGTTCCATAGTTTTGGAAAATAGTGCATGAATCAATGCATCCCAACCCACGAGAAACCCCAAATTTTATCCATGTAGTTTTCATCTTGCACCTCGCTTTGTTGGCTTGTTTGTGATCTAGTTTGAAATCCTTTCCACCTCATATACCCATCCTCACTCACCTCAAATCCCATATATATATATATATATATATATATATATATGAGGCGTGGGTGGGAAGGCCAAGTGGGTTAACCATTTGGAAACCTGTCAGGTTGTCTCATTCCATGCAGTGCACAAGCAACCATTTTCCAACATATCATCTCATTTTGGTAAGATTAAGTGTCGGTTGACTTGAGTATAGGTTGTATCATGTACTCAAGTGTGTGTTCACTCATCTGGATGCACACCGTCTTTCCCACTTTTCATGTTGGCTCATTCCAAGTTGTAGGTCGACACATTCCAACTCGCAATTCATCTTGTCTAGCATGCGGGGGCCATGCCTACTTGTCACGCCCAAAAAAATGAACTCCCATGTTGGCCTATGTCACATGTGCTCCCTATTTGTGCATTTAAATAAAATCATATAGGTGATCCATCTCAGTCCAATTCATCTTGTTCCCACACAATGTGTGCCCACCAAGCACTTAAGTCACTAAGGCTTCTAGTGTCATCTTGGTGTTTCCCTACACCCACTTCTTGTCTCAAGTGTGTTCAACCATGGAAATTCCAAATTATCAACGAATGCTTCATCTAATGTCACACAAGATACATTGGTGATTTCACTGTGATCTCCATCGATATGTTAGCATGCCTCGCCTTAAGGGCCTGACATCCTCCCCCAATCAAAATAGTTGTTTTCTTTTGCAATACTCCAGCTCATAACTCCTAAATTCACAAACTCCCATCATGTTGTGTCACTCCTTTGGATGATGTGTTTTTCCTTCCATCTACTAAAATCACCCGTACATGTATCCATGTGTTGGATCCCATATAATCAAGTAGCTAATATGATCATCGTGCCAAAATCCACAAGAACTCATGTCTCTCACATAAGTGCAATACCTCAAACCTTAGATAATCTAAGAAACACATTAGTCAACTATAAAAGACACCCCTAAGGCATCCATGACACAACTTTCCATCCCAACCAGAGCAAAATGCCAAGTTCATCATGGTTTAAGGTGAAGGTCAGACATAGTATTCATGGTGATAACCACCTTCATCTCCAATCCCCATTTAACCTACTAGAAGTACTTCCCCATACTTATCTATAAGATACCTCAACAAAGGTGGAAGTGAATTGATCCTTCCTTCCACTTTTTCAAAAATATTCTCCAACTATAGATCATAAGGCCAACCTACTCTTGAATCCTATGTGGTTGAACACATTTTATCCTTGTGTCTCCCATACCGAGGTACATCTATGTACCCACACTCCTCAATCAAAGGTGTTTCCCCCATATCCTCATTAGAATAATCGATAATCAATGCATCCTTCTGCTCTTGATCTAATCTATACTCCAAGATATCAATCCTTTAAATTAATACCATCATTATCTTCACATGCTGCAAGATAAGTGAATCAATATTATCTATCCTCACAGAACCTCACTCATCATCTAATTTACTCGGCTAGTCATCCAAATAGAGGTCATCCCAGTATTCAAATATATTTCTCATTTTAGAGTCCTCACCACAATTGATTCTAGCCCTAATATAATGATAAAACAACCTATGTATGGAATTGGAATTTCCTTCTCTGTAATCAAGCACACTTTTCCCAAGACCAACTCATAGTCATCCAAATGCACAATCATGAAACATGCTATTCCTTGCTTATAATACACATTTATCATGAATTAACAGCCTTGAAGGATGCTTGGGCTAGTGTGGACATCATTCCAAGTTGTCTAACCACATCCCTATCTCAAAAATTTATGCATATCTCCATTGTCAACCATAACTACCATCTAAACCCCATTAGCATTAGTACCCACAAGGTCAAGTCAAGTCCTCTCCTAATCTTGTTTTGTGGTAGCTTCCTTCATATAAGTCCCTCCCTAAACCTACAGATCTCCAATTTTCGATGCATCATCTTTCTAATAGCATACACGTTCTAATTCAATTGGAAATTATTCTTCATATGTTCCTTTTCACATATACAACATGAAAGGGGCTTCTTCTCTGTTACGGTACTTTCCTGGTTCACTTCATCTTCCTTAGAATACTTAACCTCCCCTTGTTCCTTCTTCTTCTTGGCCTTATCACCATGGTCACTTTCTTGTTCTCTACCTTTAGACTTACATTCACCCTAAAAATCCAAAAGATTATCTATTGTAGTGATAGCCTCTGCAAGAGTCTGCACATTCTTCCTCCTTTTCTTATTCTACGCCTATGGTTGTAATCCATTGATAATATAATACAACTAATATTCAAACAACATCTCTCTAATCTCCAACATGAGGTATTAAAACTCCTTGATGTATTCTTGAATTCTCCTTGTATGCTTCAAATCCATAATTTGTTCCTAGTAATCCATGTTTGGTTCCTTGGACCAAAATACACATACAAAGTTTCCTTCATCTCTTCCCATGTAAAAATTTTCTCTATGATACAATTAGATCCCAAATCTTCCACTTGGGTTCTCCACCACAACTTGGTTGTGCCTATAAGATAAATGGATGCAACATTAACCTTAGAATCATCCAAACATATGCTCATATTATCCAAGAATTGCTCCACATTCCAACATAAATCACTTTGGCACTCCTATTCCCATCATATGGTTATGGTTCCTTTATCTTCACCCTCACTGAAGTAATAGACGATCCCTACACTTCTACCCTCTTCAAAAATAAAATCATCTGTTCTTTCTATTTGATTAGGTCTACGAGAGAAGACAACTAATCCTTGAACTACTTTAGATAATCACCCCATGAACCAGCTAGGACTTGCTCCATTATATTATTAACCCCATCAAGTTCACCATTGCTCTCAATAAAGGCTCCCCTCATAGTTTCCATATCTTTCTTATCTCATTCGTATCATATCCATACCTATACATAACATTTGTCATTTGGGATATGTGTTCCTCAATAGTATCATATCTCTACTTCAAATTGGGGTCCTTCTAATCTATTGATCCATTTCCTCTTGGATGTGAACCTACCACACTATTTGATATTCTTACACAATTATCTCAGACATATCCCTACTAACAAATCTACACCAAGTATTTCCTAAATGGTAACTTCCTTGCTAAGTCATTATTGTGGTGTTTAGCTCTAATATCACCTGTCATGCTCTTAGAGACCTTGCATGGATTTAGGTGCCTTGTGATCTCTACTCATGCGACACCAACGTTTTTTCCACTGACAACTCAACCAATTCGGTAGTACGTCACCTAGACTATGCCTCACAAATACTTTACTTGGCCTTAATGTACTAGTTAACCATATCGATAGAAATTAGATTTTAACTAAAACCAAGCAAGAGTCATATCACATGTAACATTCAGTTATTACAATTATATTCATCATATAGCATATGTCACCATCAACATCAATATATCACAATAATTGCAGAAATTACAAGAGTTGCAAAATTTTGGTGTTCTGATCACTTTCCAACTTGACACATCTCACAACAAGCACCAACCAAGCACTTCTAGGTCATGCCACATGCACTAATAGCTCTCACTTCAATTTTTCAAAATTTCACAACAATTCAAGTGGATAACGCGTGAGTTAGTGCATTCCAAACCACAAGAGACCCAAAATTTCATCCCTACATTGTTTTTCTTGAACCCTCGCTCTATGATCTCATTTGTGATTAGCTTTGTGATCTTTGTTTTCCTTTGATATCCATCCTCACTTATCTCAACTCTCGTATAGATATATGTATATATATATATATGTATAGATATATGTATATATATATATATGTATAGATATATATGTATGTATATATATATATATATATATATATATATATATATATATATATATATATATATATAACAGTGCCTGTTTATAAGGATCCAGTTACGAATGATCCAGTTTATACACCACTAATGTGTATCTCTCGGGTTCACGCCTAGGAAAACTAATATCTGTTAGGGTAACCTCAGAAATAATATATATATATATAAGGTGTGGGTGGGAAGGACAAAGGTTTAAACCTGTTGAAAATCCCTTGGACAAAGTTGTCCCACGTGGCATGCAACCATCCATTCATTGACATATCATCTTGGCTTGGTCGACTTGGGTGTCAGCCTGCCCTACTGTGGGTCATCTCATGTGCTCAAGCGTGTGTTGTCATATTTTTTTGCACGTTTTCTTGCCCACTTCACACATCAACTTGTTCCAAGTCACATGTCGAGTCATTCCAACTCACATATAATCTTGTCTAACATGTGTGGCGTGCACCCACTCATCGTTCCCAAAAAATCGAACTCTCATGTTGGCCTACGTCACGCAAACGCCCTATTTGTGTGTATAACCAAACTCGTCTAGGCTATCCATCTCGGTCGAACTTGTCCCATGTGCACTTAATGTGTGCCAACCATGCACCTAATGTTGGGTGTGTGTTACATTCTTTCCAAAACTAGACCCATGCATTGTAATTTGCGTCAGACACAACAGGAGGGTCCATTAGGGGAAATTTGATGTCTAAAATGAGCCTCCTAAGAAAAGTGTACAACCAGAAATAACTTTATAAGAACCAATAGGATTCAAGATGATGATGTCAACCATGGGAGATGATTCAACATTTTTGGAGTAAAAAAGTAAAAAGATTAAAAATTAATAAATTAATAAAACTACTTTTTCAGCTTGTATTGTCAACTTATATCCCTAAGGTTTTACTCAAATTTTGAGTGGGAGTACTTGTTGGATACAAAATTTAATTCCTCATACAAGGAGTATCCACGTTGCATACTTTCGATGGACCATGCTACACGAAAAATGAAAAATACATGAAAAAACGTGACTGCAATCACGTTTTTTCATGTATTTCTATTTTTTCGTGTAGCAGGGTCCATCAAAAGTATGCAACATGGGTACTCCTTGGATGAAGAATCAAATTTTGCATCCAACGAATGCTACCACTTAGAGTAAACCCATAGGGAGATAAGTTGAAAATACGAGTTGAAAAAATAGTTTTTTTTTCTTTTTTCCCTCTAAAATTTGATGTTGTAATCTAATCTTATTATTTCCACTATTATTTTATAATTTCCTTAGGAGGCCCATTTTAGACCTAAAAAACCCCCTAAGGACAGGCGAGGTGGAAGCCCCCTGTCTCGGGGATGGGGTCTGAGGTAGCGCCTCGATAATTTATTTTTTATGTGGACCCAATAATAGTTGGGAAAACCCAAGGATGGGGGAAAAACCCACAGATGGTGGTCGAACCTACCCATGGTTTTGGGCATGATGGATTTCTACCCATGGTATTTTTTAGATCCAGTCAAGGGAACCACAGTTATGTTATAATCTAGGGTTATGGATTAGGGTTTATGAATTCTTCGACATGTATATATATGTATTTTAACACTGAAAGGAATATATTGAAAAATCAATTTGTAGTCCCCGTTTTGGAATCCAAGGGAAAATATCTGTCTATATTTGTTTTATGTTCTCTCCATTGTATGTTTTTATGTTTTAAGAATTCGTTTGTAGGTAATTTCCATACAAGGTTAAATCCTACACCTAAGTCATCCATGACTCATCTCAAGTATGCTACCCATGGAAACTCCAAATTTCCACTAAATGTTGCATCTAATGTCAAAATATGTGATAACAATGTTTCTACGATCTCCATCTTGGTTATGGATGTTATGCGAGCATGCCTCACCTTGAAGGCCTCACAATATACTAAATTAGCTCATTATATATATCTATATATATATATATATATATATATATATATATATATATATATATATATATATATATATATATATCAAGCATATATTATAATAGTTGTAATAATATAATATAAAGATATACTAATAATTATTGTGTTGAGAGGTGTTGTACAGTCCAATATGGGAGATATGATGTCCCATTCCATTACATTAAAATAAATAAAATATTTCTTACATTAAAATAATTAAAAAATGTTACTAACAAAAAAATCTTTCAATCTCGACCATAAATTAAATACTTCAATGTCCACCATAAATAACATAATTTTACATAAAACATTATATATATATTTTCATCTATAAGTGCTTTCTGTATTTTAGTATGAGAGAGGTGTAAAGCCTTTGCTACTCATTATGGCATTTACACGTGACATCTAAAATAATGTTAGCCCACTATGAAGAAAATGTGCCACTTTGAAGAAAATGTGGAGCTGGGTTCCCATCTGGTATTTAAAAAATAAATATTAATAACTGAAGAAAAAAAAAAAAATTCATTTATTAGCCATAAATAAAATATTTTAATTTCTATATTAAGTAACATAATTTTATATTAATTTTATATATAGAAATATGGAGAAATTGAAAGTAATAAACTTCTTATTTTTCTTTCATATTTCAATATATACATTGAATAAAATATTTGAATATCCATGTGAATATATCTATATATATATATATATATAGACACACACAAACACACACAGAGAGAGAGAGAGAGAGAGAGAGAGAGAGAGATATTATTAACTTGTAAATAGGCTTTGTTTCAATACCATGGCTTTTCAACACCACATTCCAAAAACCATAACTCAATTCACAATGAAAATATATACATAGCTATTAACAATATTATTCATCATCATGTCACTCAGAAGGAATTGAACCTAGGTGGGGCAGATAACAACCATTTCACCCAACCACTTGAGATAACCCCCCCTACCCCCACCCCCACAGAGAGAGAGAGAGAGAGAGAGAGAGAGAGAGAGAGAGACCTAAGTGGGGGATATAACAACCATTTTACCCAACCACTTGAGGTAACCCCCAAAGAGAGAGAGATAGAGAGACCCAACCACTTGAGATAACCACACACACATGCAACCCCCCCACACACACAAATACCCAACCACTTGAGATAACCAAGAGAGAGAGAGAGTATTAAATTACATAATATAATATAGCACTAGTATATAATACATAGAATTATCCTAATATCATATTAACTAAATATTATATTAATACTAATGCTGGTTATTGAATTGGGAACATGAAAAAAACAAAGGAAAAGGCAGAGAAATGGAAAACTCAAAATTAAAAGACAATACAACTAAAATAAAATAAAAAGCAAGAAAACAATTTATAATTAATCGAAAAAAAATTCAATTGTTTTTATTTTTTCTTTTTGTGAAGTTTTTATTTACAATACTATATACTTTAATGTTTGTATTTATATAAATTACTTCATTATGGTTATATATATATATATATATATATATATATATATATATATATATATATATATATATATATATCAGATGGTATGGACAGATCCAATTATTACAATGATGTCAATACCTAATTTACAATTGATAACTATTGACATGAACATGCTTTTCACAAAATTTAAATCTCTTTTTAATTTAATTATGAGTAAATAATTATCTTTTAGAAAAGTGTATTTCATCATATTAAATTTGACTATTCACTATATTTTTTCTAACTTCTAGGCAGGGATTAAGATTTTTTCAAAAAGGAAAATTCCAACTGCAATTCATATTAATATTAAGTTGTTTACATATAACAAAATTTTCAGAAAATAACCATTTCTAGTGAGTAGCTTGTATTCATATAAAAGTATCACATATCCCTGATTGAAATATGTCTTTGAAGAGAGTCTGACATTAATAAACATATTATGTTCACTACATATCCAAAATTTATGATACATATACAAAATTATGGAAATAGAATATCCACATCAAGAGAGAGAAAACTTATGTGTAGGTGATTTTCCTCGTCCTTTGAAATTTTTCGTTGAATTAGGAAGAATATATAATCTCCCCTAGTTGATATCTATGTCCCACCTTTGATATAGCATCTACAACACCATCATGTTGTATGTATACAAGGGAAAATGTCACTCTAGAAAAATTTCCATCAACAACCTTATCCTTTCCATCCAGTTTATGTCAAGCATAGGAGTATCAAAAGATCACCACTCCTTATCCCAATCAATAACTAACTCTGAATCACCGAAGACATCCAACGACCCTCTCGATAATTAATTAGCACAATATAATACCCCCCAGAGCACAATGGTCTTATCCCATGTATTGGAACCCATCCCATTGTTCCAATAGAAATGATAAAAAAAGACTCGACTTTATGACAATAAAATCCCCACTGTCGCACATATTATTACTAGCCACACCATTAAATAACCCCATTCAGTATCTTCTCCATATATTTGAAAAATGAATCCATATTGAAGATCCCTTATAGACCACATGTCTGGTTTCATTGAAGTATGCACAAATGTTCATGCATATACATTTTATGTTCGGTGGAATATTATCAAATATATTTTCATTTATGCTCCTCCAAATTCCCTAAAATATGTAAAGGGGTAGAGTAAACTATTCCTTGTAGACTAACCTCCAATCCTGCAAACAAGCTTCCGAAGATGTGGAATTCCAATTGGAAAGTATATTTAAGATGTTCATCACTCCATTCCATATGGATACTGCAAAAGGACCCTTAAAAAAAAAGGTGAACCACATCCTAAAGATCCTCCTTACATAATGCACATCCTAAAGATCCTCCTTACATAATGCACATCTTCCTGGACTAATGAAATGTCACTAACGCAAATTATCCCATATTAGTATTTTATTTTTCTAGGGTAACCACCTAAAAAATTTGATCTTTAGGGAAAGGTCCCAATTCCATTTTTTTCTAAACCACTGTCTTTCCTCAAAATGCTAAGGAACAAGTGTGATATACCTATATTCCTCTGTAACAATGACCTGACCCTACATAGTTTTACCATCTGATATAAAGATATATTCCTTCTCCATCAATGGGTAACCGACCAAGTATAAGTTGCTCACATACCTATCCCATGTCTCAACCAAATCACCATATAAAGCAAAATCTCAAGAGGATATCCAAGAAGTATATAGGAAGGTGGAATAATGTGAAACCTATATCTCATTTAAGAAATAAATACCCAAACTATGGATGTATCTAATAAGCATGAAAACCAATGTATGATTTCGAACAAAACCTCTAATAGGATCCATACCTATGTCCACCAAAGTGCCTGATCCAATATCCCATCTCAAAATCCCAATTAACTAGTGTTTTATTTTCATCAAACTATTCCATATATATGAAGCAGAGCATGGAGCTTGAGCCCCATCCTTTATCCACTCCATTACAAACCATTTTTAAAGGTATTTATCCTTTACAATCCTCTGCCAAATACCATTACCATTTAAAGCATGTCATAAGCTCTTTTCCAACATTTCCCATCCAAACTTCTCAATATTCTTTATGGCTTATCCTCTGTCCTCTATCCTCATAGAAATATCCTCCAAGTGAACAAGATGGATGACATTAACATCTTTGGAACCTTCCCATATAAATTTGGAAAAATTGAATTTATCTGTCTGATGATATTTTTGGGCATCAAATAAAGATGCACCCAATATACAACAATTCTTTGCAAGACAAATTGCACGAGTACCAACCTTCCCCCAAGAGTCAACCATTTATGTTCCCATGATGATATTCCATGTTCAAATTTATAAATAAAACAACACCAATCTATAATAACATAGTTATTAGGATTAAGGAGGAAACTAAGATATTTTAATCCCTTATCAATGAGGATAGTCTTCATGGAAAATAAATTAGAAATATTGGAAATAATGGCCTCATATAGCGATGGTGAAATCAACATATATTTTTGTTTACGCATATAGAGACCTGAAGCATCACCAAAAGAGTAGATAATATGGTGTAAATATTTCCATTCCCTAATGTAAATTTTCCTAATAATAAGAACATCATCCATAAAAATAAGGTGAGTTATGAAAATGTTTTTGGAGATCCAAAACCCTGAAAATTACCCCTTGGAATGTGCCTTTGTAATAAATTTTCTCCTCCTACAATAAAAAATAAAAATAAAAGAGGGGATGGTGAACATCCCTGCCTTAACCCCCTCAAAGCCTTGAAGAAATAAGAAGGTACCATATTAATCAAAATGACAAAATTTACAGCGGTGATGCAAGCCATAATCTTGAATCATTGACCATCACTGAAATAAACCCAATCTACACAATCATATTCTTTTATCAAATATAATTTCAATACGAAGAATCCCTCTTTTTATCCGTAAAAGAATGCATGCATTCCTATGCAATTGCCATTGCATCTTGTATCTGCCAGTTTTTAAGAACCCAAATTTCTCTGGAGTAACATATTCATAATATATTTAAAAATAGTATCATTTAACCGAGTAGCTATAATCTTCAATATAATTTTATACATGATATTACAAAGAGAAATAGGCTTGTAATCCTTGAATGATGTATGCATAGAGAGTTTAGAAATAAAAGTGATGAAGGTGGAATTTAATGCATTAGAGATCGTATAAGAGGTCCTCGACTCCTCTGCTAAGAGTATCATATCCAACCCCATGATATCCAAGAGATGAATAAATTATTCTACAGACCACCCATCTGGACCAAGACTTTTTTCTATGGTGAATGACTTAAGAACAAATACCATTTCATCATATGTGAGAAGTCACCAAATAATAAAATAGTCTCCCTCATTAAAAAAATTTCGATATGTTTGAATGACCCTTAACTGATTATTTATTACCACATCCTCCTTGGCACAATATTAGTCTCTAAAATAATGTAAAACCTCTTATGAATATCCTTTAGTGGACATGCTCCTACCCTCGACATCCTTCAATGCCTAAATAATATTTTATCTTTTCCTTTGAGATGAAAAAATGTGAAAAACAATTGTGTTTTTATCACCCCCCTGCAATCCAAATGGAATGAATTTTAAGCCTCCATTCATCTTCTTATCAATTTAAAATAAACCATTTTCATCCTTCAAGTTCCATGGCCAATTCACTAGAGAATTTGGCGGAAATTCCGACGGCCAATTCGTCGCTATTCCGACACATAGTCGTCGCAAGAGCGACAGTTCAGGGGCAGACAAACCGTGGTTTGTCATGTCGTCGCCGTTCCGACGCACGTAAAAAGTGTCGCACTATCGACACTTCTTCCGTCGTTCCGAACAAGCGTCACTCTTCCGACGTCTCACAAACCGTCGCGCCTCTGACGTTTGTAAACTGTCGCACTTCCGATGAAATGTGGTTCGACGTTTGGAACGTCGCTCTTCTGACCCTTGTAAACTGTCGCAATTCCGACCCAACGTGGTCTGACGTTTTGGACGTCGCTATTCCGACGCTTGTAAACCGTCGCAATTCCGACTAAACGTGGTCCGACGTTTTGGACGTCGCTCTTCCGACGCTTGTAAACTGTCGCAATTCCGACTAAACGTTGTTCGACGTTTTGGACGTCACTCTTCCGACGTTTGGAAGATGTCGCAATGCCGACGATATGTGGTCTGACGTTTGGAACGTCACTCTTCCGATGTTTTCATACTGTCTCTCTTCCGACGTTTCTGGGTTGTCGCAGTTCCGACGTCTACAATGCGTAGGTAGACCGACGGAGGGTTCAATTTAAAAAAAAGAATTAAAATTTTAAAAGACAAGAAACGGTGTTTTGAATATATTATATGAAGTAAAACAGTCCATGAAAGTGAAATAGCAGTATGTAGAATAGTAAAGCAACAGATAGAGTACCGACGTCCATTGTTCCAAATACAAATTAAAGTACCCAAAACCCTACAACAGTGAAGTAAAACAGTCCATGAAAGTGAAATAGCTGTATGTAGAATAGTAAAGCAACAGATAGAGTACCGACGTCCATTGTTCCAAATACAAATTAAAGTACCCAAAACCCTACAACAGTGAAGTAAAACAGTCCATGAAAGTGAAATAGCAGTATGTAGAATAGTAAAGCAACAGATAGAGTACCGGCGTCCATTGTTCCAAATACAAATTAAAGTACCCAAAACCCTACAACAGTGAAGTAAAACAGTCCATGAAAGTGAAATAGCAGTATGTAGAATAGTAAAGCAACAGATAGAGTACAGACGTCCATTGTTCCAAATACAAATTAAAGTACCCAAAACCCTACAACAGTGAAGTAAAACAGTCCATGAAAGTGAAATAGCAGTATGTAGAATAGTAAAGCAACAGATAGAGTACCGACGTCCATTGTTCCAAATACAAATTAAAGTACCCAAAACCATGCAACAGAGAAAAATGCTAATCATGTGAGGAGTGTGATATGTCCAAAATATAAAAAGACCATCAGACCATATCAATAAACCAGCAACATAGACCAGCATCGTTAGTTTTGAAGGCGGAGTGATAAACATTAATCATTTTTTTTTTCACAAGAGAAAAAACGATGTTTTGAATATATTATATGAAGTAAAACAGTCCATGAAGTCATTACATTTTCACATCTGAAGATTGGAACCCAAATATCCATCCAGAAAAGTGAAAGTCCCACCCCAGACAGTGATAGAAAAATACCCCATGTCACATACAGGGACTTGATATAAAACCCAGTAATGGTCCACATGGAGATTATCGACAAATCTGAGAAAGCATCCAAATATGCCCGAGGCATCTATAAGAAAGTGAAATAGCGATATGTAGAATAGTAAAACAACAGATAGAGTACCGACGTCCATTGTTCCAAATACAAATTAAAGTACCCAAAATCCTTGAACAGAGAAAAACGCTAATCATGTGAGGAGTGTGATATGTCCAAATATAAAAAGACCATCAGACCATATCAATAAACCAGCAACATAGACCAGCATCGCTAGTTTTGAAGGCAGAGTGATAAACATTAATCATTTTTTTTTCACAAGAGAAAAAATGTTGTTTTGAATATATTATATGAAGTAAAAAAGTCCATGAAGTCATTACATTTTCACATCTGAAGATTGGAACCCAAATATCCATCCAGAAAAGTGGAAGTCCCACCCCAGACAATGATAGAAAAATACCCCATGTCACATACAGCGACTTGATATAAAACCCAGTAACGGTCCACATGGAGATTATCGACAATCTGAGAAAGCATCAAAATATGCCCAAGGCATCTATAAGAAAGTGAAATAGCAGTATGTAGAATAGTAAAGCAACAGATAGAGTACGTACCGACGTCCATTGTTCCAAATACAAATTAAAGTACCCAAAATCCTTGAACAGAGAAAAACGCTAATCATGTGAGGAGTGTGATATGTCCAAAATATAAAAAGACCATCGGACCATATCAATAAACCAGCAACATAGACCAGCATCGCTAGTTTTGAAGGCAGAGTGATAAACATTAATCATTTTTTTTCACAAGAGAAAAAACGTTGTTTTGAATATATTATATGAAGTAAAACGGTCCATGAAGTCATTACATTTTCACATCTGAAGATTGGAACCCAAATATCCATCCAGAAAAGTGGAAGTCCCACCCCAGACAATGATAGAAAAATACCCCATGTCACATACAAGGACATGATATAAAATCCAGTAACGGTCCACATGGAGATTATCGACAATCTGAGAAAGCATTCAAATATGCCCGAGGCATCTATAAGAAAGTGAAATAGTAGTATGTAGAACGGTAAAGCAACAGATAGAGTACCGACGTCCATTGTTCCAAATACAAATTAAAGTACCCAAAATCCTTGAACAGATCAAGAAAAACGCTAATCATGTGAGAATTCAAAGTAAAGTTAATCTATTAGCATTGCGAATAAAATTACACCGAAGTCAAAAACATTGCCTGGCCATACTCATGGAAAATTTGTCATCAAAAAATAAAAAAATTAAGAAGACTTCCCTCATACGGGGAAACCAGTCTTGAACGTTTAATTTACAGAATTCAAAAATATTACTTAAAGGTCCAGCACAGTAAAATAAACTAAAAGCAACCCAATTAATTGGGCCTGCTAAGCAAGAAAAACAAATTAACCAAACTACTCCTCCACTGGTTCCTCCACGATTCGGCACCATCCTTCGGAAGGTCCAGGATCGCTAGGTGCTACCTCCACATGCATGCCACGACTCCCCTCCTGAAGGCCCGAATGCTGGCCGGCTTTTTCCGAGCTCAGACCCGCCGGACGGGTGCATTCTTCCTGCGTTTGGGCCTCCTCGCGGAAGACCACAGTGACTACAGCTGTGATTCGCGGGCGGTTGAGAGTGCAATCAAAGGAAAATTGCGCAGTGCGCGTCGTGGGAGAAGGTGAACTAGCGGTGGGGAAGCCAGGAGCAGGGGAATCCATACGGTGGCCAGATGCTACAAGCCGACGCCGCCCACTCCTAGTATTTTGATATCGACCTAAGTAATAATCACTGGACTGGCCGGAAGTCATCTTTGTTGAGGTGCTAGAGGGAGCGCGCCGGGATTGACCTCTAGTGCTCCCCCTGTGACAACGCATCTGCAAACGCACGCAGGGCATGGGTGCGATCTCGGCGCAGTGGGCACGAAACGACGAATTCCAATTAATGAGAAGGCAGTGGAAGGCAGGCAGAGAAATGAAATATGCAGCAAAGTCTAGGCAGAAGTTCCGCTGGCCACTTCTCCTTATCGTCACAGTTACCAGGCAGTGTAATCCAGCAACTGGCTTGTCTGAAAAACCATGGCTAAACGCCATTTTGTATGTCGACCCGTCTGCAATGCAATCAAAGGACGCATGTCATAATGAATCTCTGATCATTAATAATGAGAGCCAAAGGCCGGATCAAATTGGAGCGTGCGGAATCGCTCAGAGGAGTGGACATCCGATCTTGAACAGTGTTAAAAATTAATTAATGCAGATTTGATGTGAAAACTTAATTGAACAACGTTAAATGTTAATGCGATTAATATGAAATCGCCATATACATGTCCCATCACCTTAAACGCCATCGAATGCACCTGCAGCCGGGAGCAGGGCAAGTTTTTATTGAGGACACGTGGCATAAATTGATTGGAGCGGATCTTTGTTTGGGCCGCTCGCGCAGTGGAAATCCGGACCCGTAAAATATTAGGGCGAATTTGATAAGAAATTCGCGTCACAAAATTGGCCGACGTCAGCAGGCTATTTTGGAACGCGAATTTGGTTTGAATTATGGTTTATCACCGTTTGAAGTCCGACGGGCTCGACTTAAGAACAATTTTGTTTGATCCCATCTTATAAAATTTGTGTTGGTTTTCTTTGATAATACACATATTAAAATCCCGCTTAATAAAGAGACAAAATTGGTGTGCTTTCGGAACCTGACCCGAGGATTGGACATGAGTTAACAAACAAAAGGATAGCGGAACCAGACATGCACCCGTGGTCAAGCCCTCTACCAAAACCACGAGCGGAATCACAAAGGCGGGTTGCCCATCAGCACCTTTACGAGTTGATAGTATTCTGGTGAGCGTTCCATAAAGGAATGCGACCACGTGGCAGTATTCGAATAATACAGTTTAACCGCCATATGCGTTAAACCCGGCATTAGGCGAAGCGAAATTTCAAAAGTCGTTGATTTGGAGAAGGGCCATCGGACGGTGGTCACACATTGAACTTGC
Organism: Pinus albicaulis; assembly: GCA_034641835.2. NCBI lineage: Eukaryota > Viridiplantae > Streptophyta > Pinopsida > Pinales > Pinaceae > Pinus > Pinus albicaulis. The sequence goes on along the minus strand of CM076579.1, from coordinate 537,192,876 downwards.
CCAGAGGTTAACTAAGGTGTGCAAAGGATAGCCAGGTACGATACGAGTGTTTGATTGGTTATTGATATATATAGGTGGGGCCGGAGTATAATGAAATTGTTTAATTAAACGATTGGCAGATAATTAGCATAAGTCTGGAGCGTGATTGTTGTAAGGCTGGGTGGTGAAATATAGAGGCGAAAGTTCATTACAAGTTATTTATTTAAAAAGAAACGTGGAGTATAAATACAAAGTGTTGAAAGTTAAACATTGGTTATAAGGCTTGGAGATAATATAAAGTCGGGAATATAAATTAAAGTCCAACCATTGTGGATAGTATTTATTTATCAAATTCTACAAATTTGATAAATAAACCGAAGAAAGAAGAAGTCAATTAAGACTTAGGTTGGAGAAAAAGAACGGGGTAAACCAAGGGAAAATGCTGACAGAGAGATTGTAGACACACCATCTCTCCTTAGGGGTCCAATTTCAGTTTTGTTGCGTCACACGATGATCTCTCTTCTCTGGAATTTACTTGTATTGAAGATCACTATTCTAGGAATAAGGAGTTATTTTCTCCAAAAATAACCTTAGCCAAACATTGACAATGCATCAAGGATATCTTTCTATGCTTCATAAGCACATTTGTTCTACTTCTAAATCATGTCTTGGAAGTGGTTGTTGTGCTGGAAATTATTCACCGGTTGGTTTCATACCAAAGTCTTTTTCACATTTTCAGCATCCAATACATGAAAAAGATAATGGTTTAAAACAACCTAAATATTTGAAATTTTGCAAGAATTGTCTGGCACACTTTGAATATGAATTTTGAAGTCAAGTGCATGATGCTCTATAGGATCAAGTGTCATTTTGAATACCAAATGTTTCACAAAAAAATTCTTAACATGCTACCCTGCAGTAAGGATTAAATGACAATATTGCATCAACTATTTCCATAATAAAAGTGCACCTCGGCCATAAGACTAAACAACTACAAATGTTGTAGATCTAACAAGACCACACAATCAAATGTATTCCACAAGGCCAATACTGTATGAAAAATGAAAAGGAGTTTGCAACCAAAAATACCTTAGGCAACTAATTCAATTAGATACACCGAACCATCAGCAAAAAGGAAAACTAGCCTACTCAAAAGGCAAGCGTTTACCTCCTTTGACAAAATTTTGAGTTCCGAAACAAGGGCCTTTATTGTCTTGTCAATGCCCCTAGTAATTTGAACGGGGTTTGCACCTGCTGCAACAACCTAACCAAAAAGGTTTCATTTCAAATTATTTTCCACAAATTTAAGATACAACCATTGTCAGTTTTGTATTTCCTAACAAGCTCATAAATTTTGACAAAAGAACCAAAATTTTTTAATACTTGATAGCAATTTTTTCACTCAAAAACTATCTTAGACTCAATAAACCCAACCCAAAACTAAAAAAAAAAACACCATAAGACCCTAAAAAAATGAATAGATGATCTTAATCCAGTACCATCGACAAAAAGTTACCTTTACACCCTCACTTATTAAACCCTGTGCTGTTGAATTTTAACTTCAAGTGCTGCAGCAGAAGGACGGATGCAGCAGCAACATTTTTTTTTGGAGGTTGCTTGCATGCCATCCAGAAATTTAATTCAGCATTTAAAATTCCTGCAAGTTTTTTTTGTAGACGGCCACAACCATATTTCTGTACAGGATTGTATTTAAACACAAAAGCCAACATTAACGCAATTCACCAACCAGAAATTAAACAAACAGAAATTTACCCGACAGTTTTGTAAATTCAAAAGGAGGACACGTGGAGCATTAATATTGGATCGCATGAAATTGAAGGGAATCTGAAAACCTGAAAACCGGACCCGAATTTTTCATAGGGCACATTGGATTGAGAATTCGAGTTAAAATTAGGCAGACGTCAGCATCCCATTTTGGAACGCGAATTTGGTTTGAAATTCAATCTATTTAGACTTTTGAAGTCCGACGGAAAGGGTTCTTTAATGTTTTGATAGTTTAATATATACATATGTTATAAATATATCATATGCGAAATGAAAGGTGGGCCATAGAATTTAGTTTTAATTTTATTTTTTTTAAAAGAGGGTTTATTATAATATGTTTTATATGTTCCGGCATATAAAAATAAAAAGGTCGAAAAAGCTTGGTAGTTTTTTTTATAGACAATACGTAAATTTTTTATTACATAGCGGTGTGTAAAAAGTGAAAAACTGAGTGTAACTTTTTAAGTGTGTATGCACAGCAGTGCGAAAGGGAAAAACACAGCAGAGTGTTTTAGAGACAGAGTATGTTTGTTTTGAACAGACAGTGAGTTGGTTTTATGCACTGCGTTTTGTAGCAGTCATAATTTTGTAATCCCTCTCGGTGAGGAAGTAGTGTAATAGTTTTTTTTTGAGTTATTGAAGGGAATAGAAGTTTGTTTTCAAAGTATTGAAACTCTGTCTCCTGTCAAAGAAATTTTTATTTTCTGTGTTAGAGGAAGGGAGATTTATGGGTGGTTCTTATGAATCAACCAACCATTCAGAACATGCTCATCAATCCAAACCATAAGTATTATGTGACAATATTCAAGCAGGCACTAAATCGGATTTCTGAAGTTATGTTAGAGAAACCCTAAACTCTCACTGAAAATAGGTGAAATGTGGCACCACTCGGAGATTGACATGTGCCAATTGGTACAAGTGGTAGACAATTGGCATGCTCAAACAACGAGGTGATGCAGGAATGACATGAGGGAGAAAATATCAGAAAAGCCCCAAATCTGGAGAACTAAAGCTCATCACCAACCTGAGATTGACAACTTTACCTGATGTAACCTATGAAATCGTAAATGGAGAAATCATAGTAACAATAAAGTAACCTATGTAACAATAAAGTCGGATTCATCCTGGGAGTGGTAATGGGAGAAATCATAGTGAACAACAGGAAACATGCAGAGTTTCTTACAATCAAATAGATGAAAAACACATACAAAAAACCTAGATAATAATCATGAACAAGCTTAATATTGAATTATGAACTGTAAAGGAACTTACAAAATGTGACATTACGAACCTGGTCAAACGCACAAGCAAAAATATCCTGGACATGACCCTGGTTGACAAGTTGTATTTCTCATGATGCAAGAGGATTTGTACCTGCACTGCCAAGTCAATCAAAATCCATCATTATCTATACAATAAATACAAGTAATTGATGTAGTATTTTTTACTCTAAGATGCATTCTTATGATAATGTTAGAACATATATTGAAAATGTCAAAACATACCTGAATAAGCTCCTCTTCGTTTCAAGAACAATTTATTGGAGTCGCATGAACTTGGAACAAGCCTCCCACGATATGAAAGAGTAGCAACTAAGTCAACAGTGACTTTTTTGTTGCTACGCTGGATCAAGGGAGGTTTGCTCCAAGATTAAATCGCTCCAATAAATTATTCTCTACTAAACAGGGCCAACCACGTGAAGGTGGAAGCTCTTATGGCCCCTCCCCCCCCCTCACATCACTCTCAATTCCCCAATACCCAATCTATATTTCATTTTTTACTTTCATGAGCATAAAAAAATAAATTTAATAACTAATAAAAAAAAAATTCAAAAAAAAGTACGCAAGGAAACATTGCAATTAATGCTTGACATAAAAATAGTATGATAAATGAGTTTTTTATATAACGCAAAAAACGTTCCAAGTATGGTAACGTTTGTCTTATAATAATACAATATTTTACATTGTCAATTTTTCTTTTTCTTCTTCCTATTTTTAAAGCTCCTAATTACATCATCAATATCATCGTGCTCTGCTCCTGTTTCGTGCCTTTCGACCCGCACTGCTGACCTAGTTGCGTATTCACGATGTCTGGGCTCATCCAGTGACGGGGCATCGCCTACAAAAACAGATAATATTAAATTTTAATTGTCAGTTTTTAAATATCATTGAACTAGTTCGGTAATATTAATAAAAAAAAATTGCAATGAGATTATTTACCTGGTGCACCAGTTGTCGCCGCTGACCTAGTTGCATTTTCACGATGTCTGGTCTCATCCAGTGACGGGGCATCGCCTCCAAAAACAGATAATAATTAAATTTTAATTATCATTTTTTAAATATCATTGAACTAGTTCGGTAATATTAATAAAAAAAATTGCAATGAGATTATTTACCTGGTGCACTAGTTGTCGCCGTTGGGACTGTTGCCCTGTCTTCCTCTCTGGTGGTAAGATCCTCAAGGGAAACATTCTCTGTCATTTTAAAAAAAAACGTTATAAGGACAACCATCAAGGTATAATTAGAAAAAATTATAAGTGGAAATTAATTACCGTCACGGCCCTCATTGATAGTAGCATTGTCGGCCTGGTCCCTACTACAATGATCAGGTTGCACGTGAGGATCATCTACATTTGGCTCTAAAACTGGGTTATTTGCGTCGTCGGTAGTGTTTCTCCCCTGATTTAAACAAATTTGTTAGACATTAAATTTATGGATGAAAACAAACATATTGAAAGGTTAATGTTTTACCTTATCAAGCATTCTGGATCTTGGGACCTGCCCCAAGCTTATGCGACGTTCAACTACGACTTGATAGCCGAAATGGAAAGCGATATTTTTATCTTCCTCTGTAGTTTATGTTCCGAAGTCATCACCCTACATTACATATGATTGTGTATTTTTAATCATATTTGATAGGATTACAAAAACTTTGGAAGGTGATACAATTAATTATAAGATGTTTAGCTACTTAATTACAATTCTTGCAGCTAATTTCAAGTAGCTGCCCTGGCCTAGCTTGTGATGGCCCTTTTTTTCAATCCTAGCTTTGGTTGCCTTTGAGGTGTCAGGCAACCTAGCATCAAAATATTGAAGTCAGATATCATGTAACACACTTTTATTTTAGACATAGAGAAAATTAAAGCTATTGAATTAAAGTTGTAATTTACCTTGCGGGTCCAGTTGGAATTTTTCCTTCTTTCTTTGCCCTTTTCTCTTTTTCATGGATGAGTGCTCTCCACTCACTCTCTCTGCAAGCCCAGGATAACTCATATCTAGGGTTAAATTGCAATTCTGCATCCTATAGGTGTCTGGTATGTTAAATATTTTCCGGCCTACACAGGCCACGGCTTTGTCAAATGTGCGAGCCCCAAAGAACTTCTAGATAATCTAGAAGTTCTTTTTTTGGTCAGAATTGGGTACTACCACAATAAGTATGGTTAGGCCAAAAATTACCAATGCAGCTCTACTCCGAAATCTGTAGAACTCATTGTTTCCTACACGAGAATAAAACCAAAAGAAAAAAAGGAAACCATTATCATTAATTTAAAAATAAAAATCATGATAAATATAACAAGATAAAGTACATGAAATAGTTAAAATATTAAATTTACACGGGAGTTATACATACTTTATAGGGACACCCTCATGTTCACCAACAACGTGTAATTAATGGTCCTGTGGGGCGGCAAGTGGCACAAAGACGATAGTAAGTTCGGCCATATATTCTCATCATTTGCCAGCACGTTTCGCAGTTGGGCGGGGTGTCGGCTGGCGGGGAGTGTGTTTCTTGGCTAGCACCTAAAGGAGTAGAAGGTGTACGAGAGGGGTTGGGCAATCTCTCTTGCCCTTGTGTCCCACTACCACCAACATACTTGGGTTCGGCCAAATGCCGAAACGCTACATACAAAGAAATTTTTGTTAGTTTAGTCAATGTAAAATTAAAAATCAAACTATCACAATTCATCTCATGCGGAACAAAAAAATATCACATGAATTTTATTATTTACTGATATCTATTTATTTGCCTCATGGATATTTATCTATCTCTTACGTTTCGAGGTGTTTGAGGCGCGTCTATCGAAGCATTCCATTAGACATACATGTAAGTATGTGCAACAACAACACTAGAGATAGGGTTAAACTCTCAAGGGGAATCATGGGCGTACCATGTGGGTGTACGCATATTTGAACAAAATTAATATTATTTCAATTATGTAAATAACTAAAATACCTAAAGATGAAACATGCGGCACTTTACATGTTCTTAGGCAGCCTCTTTTCCCACGATCATCATCACAAGGTTGTTCTAACTGTCACAGTCGATCTGCCACATTGCAATAAAATTATAAATGTAAAAACTTGAAAACAATGTCTAACTTGAAAACACAAGAGCTAACTTTGAAATAATTTCTAATAAGGCAGGAAGACGAGTTAGAGTTTGAACTTATATTTAAGAGTTTCAAATATGCCTTGCATTGAATTGATCCTAAAACATGTCATTACACATTAAGGCAACCAAACATTCAATCCACAAATGATATATTTAAGTAGGCTTCTCTATTAGAAAAACACCATACCTATAATGCATTCACTTACATGTAAAAGGAAAAAGGAAAGCATGTTTTCATACAACGGTGACAAAGGCATCTTGGGGGAAGGTATCTTCACTTTTTATTTATATTTGTTCTGCCCTACTCTTGTGTTTTCACTAATCTTGTTTTCATTTTTGGATTCAATTAATTAAGGCCTTAAGTATTTTTTGACCTTTTGGTGTAGTTTTTATAAGTGGCATGTATGGATTTTCCATTAATTCGCACTTTTTCTCTTCATGCACATGTTTCCCTGGAAATCAAATGCATGATTTAGTCCCCATACATTTAACAAGTTGTTGGATCAACTCCACGGAAATATCATAACCTATTCAATCAAAATTTATCTCGATTGGGGTAGGTAGGAAGGTTTTCCACTTTGTATTAATAGGGCACTTCTAGCTTGCATTTTTATTATATATTTTCCAAATTTAGTGTCGTTTCAATTAGGGCATGATTTTTTGCAACTTTCAAGGTGAGAATGAACAAAGACAAAGTTTTTGTGATGGATGGTAACGACTCCATGTCCGGAGAAAAAGGAACAAATACGTAACTTCAGTATCAAGTTCTCATTCACCTCATGCGAAAGATGAGGTCTGCCGTTTTGAGCCAAATGTTGCGACCAAAAAGTTCCCTTTACTCACGTTTGATGTTCAATGGAAATTTCTTAAATTGATGATGGGGCAAGATTATGGAACATTGGCACATACATGGCTGAAATTCCAAGATCATGATATATGTTTGCATATGTTTATGGCGATGTTCCACGAGTCCCAGGTGGGAGCGAGGGGGACGAGAATGTCGAGGCAGAAGCCCTATACAAAAGCTCTACCAATTTTCGGAAACGATGGGGGGACGTCGGGGTCTATAAAAATTATAAAATTTAATATTTAAAATGTAACTATATTTTTGCAAGGAATGTATATATGGTCATCATACACTTGCATCATGAAAGATAAATCATAAATGATAAAATTACAAATCGATGAATGATGAATCATATCCTTAAATGCTGCCCCATTAAATGAGCATAAATGCTCAGGGTGTGCCCAGTCTCTGCACTTATATGCACGAATATATCAAGATCAACCATGTCACCATCGGTCTAAGAATCACTTGGATTCTCAAATAGCACTAAATGGCACACAGACTTTTTAACAGAAATACCAGCAAACTAAAAGGGGGTGGTGGGGACGTGAGGCGTGAGGAAACATCCCTAGAAGTCCCCAAGACCTTACGACGGGCAGAGCGAGATTCGTGTAGCTTGGTTTATGGAGGTGGTGGAGCAAAAAAGAGCTCAGCCTAGGCAGAAATTTTTCACATAAAAAGGATACGTGGGCTTGACTAATGGTTCCATTTAAAAAATGATATCTAGACGGAGAATAAGTGTAGCATGCAAACATGCATTTGTGAAAATCCATACGAGAGTTTTCATTGTATTACTTATGATGGATTCAAATTTGGGTTTCAAAATGCAGGGTTATGTGTGATTTTGTCGAAAACCCTTAGCAATTTGGATTCTCATGTTGGTTTTAATTTATATTTTTAAGTTGTTTTGAAATCTTTGGGTGATGTAAGTAACTCATGAACTAGGTTACTGATGTGTAACAATCATATTTCAAGAATAAAGTTGTAGTTTTTTTATATTAACAGTAGTAGCCTCTGTCATATTAGCTACGAGTATTATAACACCTAATGCTGAAATTTTGACATCTTGATAGCATGGATAATTTCGAAAATGTTTCTAGTAATGTTAACATAATAACTATGTTACGTGTCTTCACTTTTCTGCAATAGACTGTGATATGGACTCATCACACAACTTCATATGCTATGTCCCAACATAAGTTCAAAGTAGTTGAACCTACCTCATAGTGTGGTTATTAAGGACAAGTTGCTTGATATATAACTCGATAGCATAGACCACGTTGAGTTCTAAAGAATCCTCAAGTGTCAAAAAAACTTCACAATATGTTCTCATATAAAGCCTTTTTTTGGGATACCTGAAATAATATATGTATCATTGATGACTTTTAAAGTACTTGACAGATCCGGAGGAGAGGAAATCAATATTATTGGAAGAGTGATCCACCAATGGCAGAACCTAGAATTTAGCATCGAATGGAAGTTAGAGTCTGAGAAGTGAAACCATAATTTTAATTAGTGATGAAGGACATCACATGAAGTATTATGTTTTCATGTAGAATGTCTGACCCAATTCAAATTTAAACTACATAATATGAAGCATACCATAAATTTTTCCCGTAAGTCCAAACAACTATAAAATGGAAAACCTTCTTTCATGAAATAATTTACCTTTCCTTTTTCAAGGCAATCTAAATCACAAAAAATATGAACTATCTTGCACACATTCTTGGATAATGTGAAAGTGGAAAAGGAATACCCTACCTGAGTAGTGCACACATGTAAATTTGAACACTAATAGATTTTTGTAGTTGTGATATGATACTTGTTTTCATTTAAATGTAGGGTTTTTAAAGCAGGGAGAAATAATGGGCCCAATTAATAAGCGTTTCTTTGGGAAAAATTTAAATCTTGTATTGGGTGATGAAGATAATAGAGGTGTTGAATCTGATTCTTGACATCTAGAGAGAACCATACGACCTAACAGTCAATAGGTGTATTACCCCAGCGAATGAGTCAACCCTACTATAGGAGGAAGGGCTGCCCCGATGAAACTTACCATTTGCGAGAGGGCGAGGGGCGAATGCGGGGGCCAAATGCGTGCACGGGGCGGGGGCGAATGCGGGGGCGAATGTTGTTCGAAAGGGCGGCGAATCCGGGCGAATGCTGTTACGCGGGAGCTCGGGCGAATGCGGCGGCTCGCGTTGCGAGAGCTCGGGCGAATGCGAAGGCGAATGATGTTGCAAGAGGGCGAGAGGGGAGGCGAATGCGAGGGCGAATGGTGTTAAGAAGCGGAGGGCGAATGCGCGTGATATCGGACGTTAATGTAGCACACATGTACATTTGAACACTAGCGATTTTTTTTGTAGTTGAAATGCAATGCTTGTTTTCATTTAGTAGGGTTTCAACGGGGAGAAATAATGGTACATAAATTAATAAGCGTTTCTTTGGAAAAATTTGAAAATCTTGTGGGTGATGAAGATAAATTGAATCTTGACTCTTGACATCTACGAGAGAACCCTATGGCTAACGCACAATCCAATGGAATTGACCGACCCAAATAGAGTCAGCCCTACTATGGGAGGAAGGGCCTGTGAGTAAGAACTTACCATTTTGCGAAGGTGGGGGCGCTGATCTTTCGACACGCAGGCCGAGGGCGAACGACGAGGCGAATGCGGGGGCAAATGCGTGCACGGAGGCCCGAGCCCGAATGCGAGGGCAAATGTTATTGCGCAAGACGCGGGCGATCACGCGCGTGATATCAAACGTTAGTAGCAGCTATTGCGACAAATACGAAACAATAAAAATCATTTTTATGTGACGCGCATATAAGTTCCAATTTTTATGTGGCGCCACCATAAGTTTGGTGTTGTGTAGCGAAAATAGCGCTAATATAAGACGGGGCGGGCGTCGCTGTTAGGACGGGTGCCTCAAAGCGTGGCGACACCTAGACATTGTGTCGCGGTTGCGAGCGTTTAGAGTCGTCTCAATACAGCGACGCTTAGGCCATGGTGTCGCAATTGCGATGTCTTCTTTAACGTCGCGTTGCGACGCGACAAGTGTCGGTATTGCGACACTTTTCTATAGAGGTCGGTATAGCGACGGTTTCGGGCGGGATGGAAAAAAATTTGGGAAGAATTTGCGACATTTTGGTCAAAAGCGTCGGAAACGGTGTCGGAATTTCACTTAAAATGTAGTAGTGATTGCATACATGCATCAAAGAAGAAAACCATATTTGATGGATCCAATATCTCCAAAATTTTTTTATGTATATGTCGATTAATTCTTTAATATTATTCATATTTTTTTATCTTTCCCATCTACGAACCTCCTTCTTTAGTGAAATTAATTTGTAGCTAACCATTCATAAAGTATCATTTTGATGAACCCCATTTAGCCAATATTTACAGCAGTTAGATTAAGAAAATCATTGTCCTTTAACCATGAGTGATTAAATTTAAAAGTAATACCTTTATATACATCCCCCACACAATTATAGAATAATTGGATCATGATTTGACAACATCGATTGGAAAACTGAAGAATGCATCAAAACTAGTCGCCCCACCCATTTTCATGAACCAGAGAAATGATCCAATGTTTTTGCAATCCCATTGAGAATGAGTACGACCATTTATTTAAGTAGAATAAGATGGTTTGACATCATATCCACAAAATGGTTCAACCAAAAAGTCCTTAAATTAACGGATAGAGACAGTTTCATTTTAAAAACTCAAAATCTCTCAGTTGCCACAGTGTAATTTAAATCACCAACCATAATAAGAGAACAGGTCTTTAACAATCCTGACAATCTACCCAATTCCAAAACTCATGTGAGAATCATATGGCACATGAGCATTTAAAATGTGGAAATGAGACTTTTGTCACTATGGAAACTCGAGGAGAAAATACTTGCAAAATTTTAAAAATCAGAATTAATGTCCTAGGGATCTATATAGCATCAGAACCCCCTCGAGAGTAGAGTATCACAGTGAAAAAAACATTCACCCTGAATTTCATAAAATATGGTTGGCCTTTCCAATCATCATTGTCTCTTAAGTAAGGATGATCGATGGTGTGTGTGAACTCTAATAAAAACCCAGCATAGGGAATTCCACTTTGGGGGGATTCCCCAAACTGAGATGTTTAATGAAAAAAATATTCTTGGTGGAATATTTTTTGTATTAATGAAACTCTAAGGAGGCACCTTTGACAATTACCACAAATGATACCCAAAGAGATGAGATATAGTCCAGTCCATCCAAAAAATATCATGTTTTACTAGAATTATACAGACCCCTTAATAAAACCAATGGCAACGATTACTCCTCCTCTTGCTTCTAATGGTAACATTTCTCCTAAATTCGAATAACGGGTAAGAAAATTCAAAGGAGATAAATATGATTAAATAGTTGTGCGCTTAATATCCAATGTCGGATTGTGTCTCGGGATCTCAATATCACTTCCAACAAAATTTGTGGGAGAAATATCACTCGAGTATAGGCAGAAATGGATGACTGGAGTTCAAATTACATCAAAGGAGAGTGAATAAGCCCATCCAAAGGTCGAGGACACCAGCCCTCCAATACCTCGGAGAAGTGGCCTAACGAAAATCACATGGATGGGGTGTGAATGGTTAAAGTTAAGGCCAAGCAATTCAAGCATAGGTCGGGCGAGAAAAACCCCGGTCAAGAGAAAAGAGTTATTTTCCAAGTGTTATGATCCGAACCCATTGGTCATATCCCAAAAAATGTTACATATATCATATTTCACATATGGTATGTGTAATATACCCTAACGCTTTTAACATTGGTATGTGGGCCCCTTCTCCAATCGCCAATTGCATTACACTTACACTTTTGTTAACTTCACCTACACCATTTCCCAGGGTGAGATTTCGCGATGAGTTTTGGGCCCACACTCCATCCATGCACGTCACCCTCCTCCTGCGCCGCAAATTGCGCCACATCCCTTAACATTTTTACCCCCCATTTCTCACTTAATAATCTCCCCCAACTCCCCAATTACAATTTGCGATATGAGTTTGGGCCCCACCTCGAATCTTGCCATGTCACCTCTCCTCTCATCGAACATCGCACTTCGCATCAATTAACCTTTACCCCCCGTTTCTCATAATAACAAACTACCCAACACCGTTAGGTTGTGATATGAGTTTGAATACCACCTGTAGTCATGCCATGTCGACTCTCCTCTCATCACACATGGCACTTCACATTGCGCCAATCTATACCCCCCATTCTCATAATAATGAAAGTCCTTGACTCCCAATTGTGATTTGCGATATGAATTTGGGCCCCACCCTCCCAAACGCACATCGCACTTCATGAATCCATAACCTTTACCCCCCTCTTCTCATAACAAAACACTCCCGGAATTGCAATTGCGGTAGCCCCACCTCGAGTCATGCCACATCACTCTCCTCTCATTGCACATCGCACATCACGAATCACAACATTCCCCCCCATTCTCTCTAATAGCAAACTCTTGATTCCTCGATTGCCAGTTGCGGGGTGGCCCCACCTCGGGTCATGCCACATCACCTCTCCTCTCATCACATCGCACTTCGTCTTTAACCCCAACAACACCACCCCCCATTCCTCATAATAGAAAATTCTTTGATTCCCCGATTGTGATTTGCGATGAGTTTGGGCCCCACCTCCTTGCCATGTCATCAAAGCCCTCCCATGGCCTTTTCCCCGCTCTTTTCGATGTTAACCATCCCCGTATGTTAATCTGTCATAGACCTCACTTTCGGCCTACACCATCTTCCCCTCATCTCAGCTCCCTATCACACATCGGCTCACGCTGAAGAGGCTAGGCACGCATAACCGACGGCGGTAGTTTTAAACGGTTATTGGAAATCATGAGGGCTCCTGAGGTGGAGGATTTCAACGACGGGTGGAATCATGTGATGGGCTGAAATGACTGATACATAGCATTTTGTCCATACGTCCCTACGATCCCTCGCCAGCATATTGAGGTCTTTCACCAGGCACCAGCGAAACGGTGTCGAAGCGCTTCACAAATACATTCTTTGCATCCTTACGCATAAGGACATGATTCTTCTGTTGAACAGCATTCCTTCGCCTCCAAAAACCTATGTTTTTGCATTGGAGAAAAAGGTACCAGTTCATCCCAAACGCCCATGGAAAGTGCCTCTAAAAATACACGCAGTGGTGCTATGCACAGCTGTGTTGAGCCCGCGCCGGCCTTTTTTGGAATGTTTTTTAACAAATTGGGTGGAATTTTCCTTTAAACACCTCGGGGAATGACTCATTGCAAGTGGTTAAAATCAATAAACCTGATCCTCTTCCTTTATGGAAATGGTTGATGGAACATTCTTAGAGGATAGGACTCTCCCCCATGATTATAGGGATCCTAACCTCTCCTTCTCCCCTCATATACTCTAGAAGCCTTCTCCATTTACAAACTAAGTGAGAACATATATCGAAGAAGCTAAAATTGGAGAAGATATTATGGTGATAAATCATATGAGAAGGTGAGCAAGGGAGGATCTATTAGAGAGAGTCGTCTGAGTCCCAGATGAGCTTTTAGCAGATGTGCTCTGGAACCCTATTCGAGAGGTGTAACTTCAAAACTTGGTTGTACTCTTCCTTCTTTAATTTAATATACTCGACTGATATTGATTCCATCTCTATGTTATTTTTATTTTAACGCATGTGATTTAGTCTTCAGTGATTGATAGTTAGGAATGCGAAATAGTATGTTGTGTATCGTCTTCGTTTTCTTGTGTATGTGCGAGTGTCCAGAAGCGTGAGAATGAGCGGATCATGATCTGTCGAAGCAGGAGCGGGGAGGCAATCATTCTTCCGGACTAGCAGCGGGACCTATGGTAAGTGATCTACCAAGTCTTTGTCCATTTCTTAAGCAAGAATTGATGTCATAGCATGTCTCATTTGTAGCTAGACCCATTCTGGGGCTGATGGATCGCCACTCTGTCAAGGAGGTTACCTCACCAACAAATTGGCGACTCTGTAGGATCAATGTGAGTTTGTCTTTCAACTATTAGATCTTCTTCTTGGTCTTTGCTTGTAGCTTGCCTTTTTTACGCGGATTGTTTTGCTAATTTTTAAGCCCTTTGTTCGACGGATCATTTTTGACCTCTGTTTTTCAATTTTCATCTTTTCAAGGTTGGCTGCGATTGGCATGGTTTCCAACCTAACATGCCATGCAGATGCAGTTATAGATTTGTATCACTGCGCCATCCCCTATCTGGCATGGATTATGGCAGACAGTGCCAATTCTGTGGAATTGCTAGGGTTTCCCTTGTTTTGGAGTTTTTGGTCCCATCTTGGTGTCTTTAGGTGTTTTTCTTGACTTGGTTGAGTGCTTTGGGTTTGTTTGTATTTGTAGTTAGCCTTCTTCCTTCGGTTGTTTGTCATTGTTGACATCATGGCTTTAGTGCTTTCTGGTGCTTTGACATATAGGAGCCTCCTATAGGAGTTTGGTTCCTTTGTTTTCGTGATCACCTTCATTATTTGCTTGATTGCATTAGCTCCCTGGTCTGTTTTTGGAAGTGGTTGCTTTGGGTAATGACTCTCGAGTGAGTCTTGTCTCTTTCATTTAGTTTTCTTCCTATCCTCCAAAAACGCAAGCTCACATTCTTGTATGGTCTGTTTTGATATCTTTCAGCTAGTTTGAGAGGTTGTGACATTGGTTTGAGTCTTTTGTTGGCTTTTGAGTTGATTAAATTGTTTCACTTTGACTCTTGCATTAGCATTCTCGAACTAGTGTGAAGATTCGTTTTTCATGTTGTTGTTCCCAATGTTTTCTCTATTACATTGAAAAAATCAAGAAATATATTTTATTCACATTTTTGTTTGCATCATAAAATTGGAAAATATTTTGCATGACTAGCATTCGGTATTCTAGAAATATTTTTTCGTTCTCATTAGTTTGCATCGAGTTGTAGTGAATACTTCTATGAGTTCTCATTATTTGCTATCGCTTGAAATTCCTAACCTTCTCATAGATAGCTCTTCATTTAACGAAATGGTATTTTATGGTATGTAGCTTGCATTCGGTAACTTTTGTGATCCGACATTAGGTAGGACCTTGGAATTGAAACATAAATACAAAGATCAGCAAAATTTATTCAGTTAACCTAAGGCAACATTGAAACTTAACGGAACATTTAACAATTCTGAGATTGGGAACATGTTTTTGGCTTCTTAAAACCTACTTGGTTGTCGATTGCCATCGCTTCGGTACTAGTACGGACTTTTGCTCTACGTACCATCGAATATAAGGGAGACCACATAGGTTTGCAATCCTTTTGTTCGTGAGGCCGAGTACCGCGATTGTAACCGTGATATAGCGAACCTTGCAACATGAGAGACCTGCACGTACGTCAAGTCCTTGGTTGATTCTTCTTTCATTTTTATCGCAAGGTGTATATGGCGGTTCACGGGAACACAGTACCCTTTTACCTAGGCTACCGAGCATTTGTTTCGATCTTTATTGACTCCATAAAATGAAAATATCATCGAGCACTTGTCCTTTCTGTGCTATAAGCTTCAAGGCGAAAAATACTAAGTCATCTTTATTTGTTTCTTGACTCTTAAAACATGAAACAACAAACTTTTTGGTTTCAATGTGTTAAAATAAACTACTTGTGATTACATGCACTTCAAATATTGTTTTACTTGGCTATGTTTGTTTTGCCTTGGTTTTGAATCCAAGGTGTTATATTTTCGATCTTTTCCCCTTTTACCGAGTGTGCTACGATGTGGGTGGGCGAACCATCAATTTCGTCTGCGCGTCCTTTCTCAAACGATTCATCGACTTCACAAATCTCAAGTCTGTAGCTTCAAAAACTCGTCATCCCGTCGAGTATCCTTTGGAGAACCGATTTGAGTTTCCATTGGCCACTTTCAGCACGCTTGGTTTGGTTTGTGTTGGGGAACACCCTCTTACATCGGGGATCACCGTTTTTTGAAGCTGCTATCTATTGCATTACTCTTTTGCAGATCTTCTGATGGATTCGGACATGGATTCGTACGGTCCTAACTGGTAGTGAGGTATTTCGATTTTTGATGAACAATACCAAATCTTCCCGCAGACATCTGACGAGCACACTCAATCTTGACCATCGGTGTCAATTCCAACCGGATATAGGTCTTTGGAGTGGAGATCATAGGTGATATTGCCTCCATATGTCCTCCATAATCCATCGGGGGTACGGTTCTTCCATCTGGGTATGTACGTTCCACGACACCTATCTCGTCGTCGATGCCTTTCGCCACGTACGGTACCTAGGCCTTTGTTTGTGTGTTGCTTCGACATCGGTTGTCCTTTTGCCACCGGTCTTCGGAGTTTTAACCCGGTAGAAACCTCGTTCCATGGAAATCCCCTATTACTTCTGTTTGAGAGTATCGGTTGGGCAGTGAGCAGCGGGGCTCCCAAACTTATCAATTCCATCGGAGATCCTTATAGGTCTTATTTTTCTCATTGTAGACGGAAAATTGCCAGGTTGTTCTATACATTTTGTTATGGCAGGCAGGCAACCCCATCTACTTTTATCTCTAAAGAATTTATCATTTTCTCCCCAATTTTTTATACCTACCTTGCATGCAACCCTCTAACCAACGAGGGCAACCCTTTTAGGGACAACCTTCGATTCGGCGGGGGTAGGCTTATGACCCACGAGGGACGGACCTTTCGAGACAACCTTTGGTACGCAGCCCGAGGGTATGCGTACGACCCACAAGGGCAACCCTTACGCGAGGACGACCTTCGGTCCGGCAAAGGATTGTTTTACGACGCCGCGAGCGGCCTTTGATCCTCGAGGTCGACGCACAAGCCAGGCACGGCGGTCCCAGCCGGGCAACTTTGAAGGACGGTGGGCGACGATCATGGGACCTTCATACGGTCACGCGATTCGCTCCATCTCCAACCTTTGGTGCAACACTCAGGCCTCATCTTAGATTGGTCCCAAATATTTGCACGACGCGGGGCCATCTTGTGGGTGGTCCGAGGTCACTTTGTTTATCGAGCCGCCACCGAGGTCACGCTCCGTCGAAGCCCGACCCGCTCGGCCGGACAAGGCGCGGCCCTCATCGGTCGGTCGCTACTCGGTGAGCCAGCACGCGGCCATTGCCTGCTCGGTGGCTCCACTCTGTGCTGCGGCCAATCCGCCGTCGTGGCAGTATCCCGGCACGCCGGGGCCCCATATCGGCGGCTTTGTTCCACCCCAGCCCCGGTTGTTGCTACTCGGGGTCAATATGGACTGGTTTCAAAAACCCATCTCAAGGTCCTGCTGCCTTCCTCAACCGGAGGCTATGCCCATACTCCGGTAGAAGTCCTTATACCACTCATCGGGACCCTCGTATACTCGAAATTAGTATCCGGTTTTCAACCCCCATATCCTAGTCCTCGACCACCATATCAACGAATTGTCGGCTTGCTACCCTATTGGTCGAGAATCCTGCGGGACGAGAACCAATGGGGAGGCAGAGTTACACTCAACACGGATGAGTATGAGTACGGGTCATATCGAGGACTGCTATGCCTTTAACCCTCGATTACCTTTTCTCGCCATTAGAGTTGGATGTGTCCAAATTGACAAATGATCCCATTCTTCTTAATCCCTTTTTGCTTCGGTTCCAACGAAAGGTTCACAGTAATTGTCCCAAGTTTGAGGAGCAAATGAGAGGACTAGCCATACGTACATGACATACCATTTATGGTGTTCTTCTATTCTTGGGTGGATGATTGTTAGAAGCCATATTTCAGTGCACTCTTACTAACATTGCTTTGAGTGGTATGTCGAACTACCTCGTGGCATCTTTCAAGATTTCAATACTTTCTGTGGCATTTCTGCCTTTCCGATGGGTTGATTATAACGGGTTCATTGTGAAGTTGGGACGCATCTCCTCACATCCTTGAAACATGACCGGGCTACATATCTCCGGACCACATTCATGAATGCGGATGGCATCGTTTTGATCGAAGTTTGAATTTCTGATCGACTTCTTACTCGATGGAGTTTTCACTACCTCTTTTTTCAATCATTAGAAAGGCATGCCTTCGCCTTTTCTGGGGGCATGTACTTAGAGAGCGCCATTGCTCGTGCCTAGTACCTTAATTTAGTTTACTCTCAATCGAGCATTTTGTCGACATCTTGGCTTGGCTCCACGTCACAGGACCTGAGTCACGCGACTACCCCATGCGAGTACGTACATTCCGCTGAACCTACATCATCTTAGACTTTAAGTAAGTCTTCCAATGAAACTGAGAAATCAAATTCTTCCAATAGTTTTGCTCTCGGGTTACCCCGGTTCGGTAAGCGCCAGGGTCAATGCGCAGATTGGGGCCAATCCTACAAACAAGACTCGGGGAAAAAATAAGGAAAAGGCAAGGCCAAATCTAATGCCCCCAGCCATAATCGTTTAAACCTGCGTGCGAAGGTAGTCGGTTCACGGTCGCTTGATATCTGCCGATTTGTTGATGAGGACACTACATTAAGGATTGTGCGACGATCCGGTTGGTCAACTACTCAAAGGTGCTAAGGGCTGCGGAAGTCCTTAAAGAACCCTTCCCCATCTCCCGGCGGAGACCCATATGGTCGAGCAACCTCTACATCGCACCATTTGGCTCCTGGGTTTTCATGATGAACGGATTCTGCACCCCGTTTCCATCGCTAGAGACGGGGTCGCGCCCTTGCGGTCCACCGAGCGACCGGGGAAAGAGGTGGGGCCCGATGGTCCTCCCCTCCACCTACCTGCGGGTCTCTACGAAATTAACGAGCATGGTGCGGGCCATTGTACGTCCCAGCTTCTGGGACGCTGCGGGCATCTGTCTTCCGTCTTCTGTTGTCATTCACTGCGACATTACGGTATTTTTGAGAAAGTTTGGCATAGGCGCCTTTCGTGATGTCCCACGTTAGAAAGTGCCCCGAGTTGTCTTGTCTCCAACGGAAAGCGTTGTTGTACGCGATCGGAGAGAGTTGACCTGCGTTCTGCTTGTATCCTTCGATTTAGAAAATTTGGGTCACAGGCTTACGCACCCGGTGTGCTTGTTATACAGTCGATATCAATGGTCTCAACATCCATAGAAGCGTGGTGGGCGAAGATGTATCTCTTTGCATCATGTCATACGCACGGAAGGCTATTGGCTCTCGGCCCGCTCAGTCATCTCGTAATACCTTCGGGGAATTAGATGGAAGGGAATCAAAACCCTTGGGTGTTCTCGCTAGCTTGGGTGCATGCAGAAAGATAAAATCAACATTGAGCAGAAGTCGTTGATACCCATTCAACTAATCTTCATGAGTTGCGAGTTGAACTTCTACTATGTATCGTGCATCCCCCTCTTTCGACTTGAGTTTCCACATGAGAGGGGTATTCTTGTTGATGGGTTGTGGGCTCGCCTCATCTGGGGGCTCGCGTGCCATACGTGGATCATTCTAATCCCCAGCGATGTGGGGCGGGTCTTTTCCGAGATCCCACTCTCATGGGTATTTTTCCCCTTGCACTTGTGAATACCATTTAAGTCGAAGCCATGGTCTCTCGGTCGGATAACCCTTGGATGTGAGGCTCCCTTCACACAAAACGGAGGTTGGGATTTTTTTTCGAGAGGTCGGTACGTGGTGTTGTTCGAGATCAGTGTGGTGAGCCCAAGCTGATTTGATTCTCCCCCTCTTGAAGCGCTCCTTTGAGCATGTCTCTCGATGTGTATTGTTAATCCTGCGGCTCGCGTGCGGATGCCGAATCCTTTGAAAAGAAAGTGTTTCCATACGTGTTCTTTATGTGGAAACCATGTCTCTCGAGGATCTCAGGCTGGAGCGATGGGAATCATCGTTCTCGTTCACGCCTTGCGTCGGGGCCATGTCTATATTTGTCTTGGCGCTTCGCATCTTAGGTTCCCTCTCCGCTTGATTACCCATTTTGAATCATGAATTCTTTGTGGAGGGTAACCTGGTAACGGTACTCAACGATGCCTGTCGACATTTCCGTCCAAGCGGGGATCATCGAGAACTTCCCATGGAGGAGTCAACATATTACGAGGAAGTCCAAGTGTACATTAGTCTCTTCTGGTGATCCTGCGATGTTTCGCCTGGTCTTACGAAGAAATGCTGGAATCGGCTTTTGACACATTGTGGTGCACGATTACCACACGGGTGCGAGCATTCGCCAGCATCTTCGTCCCATGCATCCTCGAAAAGTCGTGCATATCAAAGGCGAAGTTGAAAACTTCTTAGCGGGTTTCATTTATCCGATTCCCCTGGTGAATGGGTTTCTAATATTGTTCTGGTAGATGAAAATGACATTGTTCGTGTTTGTGTTGATTGTCGTGATATCCAATCGGGCCTATCTAAGGATATCACCATTGTCGACGGATGGGTTGACGATTGTGCGGGAGTGAAATCTTCTCCCTTATGGACAATTTTTCTGGCTATAGCAGTTAACATTCTCTAGTCGGATCAACAGACCTCTTTTATTTGTACGCGCGGAATGTTCCCGTATAAAGACTCCTTAAAGCAAGAATGTTTAGGGCTACGTTCAGCCACGATGTCCCTGTTCTTTCATGATATTCGGCCATATTGTCCAACTGCACTTGGATGACCTTCCAACTCATTTAGCTGCACGGAAAGACACACCCCCAGGCATCTCTTCAAATGCTGCCCTACATTATGACGCTGCAATATTGGCTCAATAGCATAAATGCGTCTTCTTCGTAAAACTCGGGTGAGCCTCACTCTTAGGGTTTATCGTCGTCTAAAGATGGAATTCGCCTTCGACCCTCTTAAGGTTGTAGAGAAGCTGTTATCAATCTCCCCTCCCACATCCTCATTACATCGACTCCGGTCTCCGAGAGCCAATTTCCCCTTCGTCATTTCTCTCCATCCCAAAACTCGTAGAAGTAGCCAAAAGGATTTACACGACTTTTAAAAGCGAGTCCCTGGGATGAAGTTGCTCGGTGGTATTTTGATAGACTTAAGACGGAGCCTTTTCAATGTCCCTGTTACGTCCTCCGAATTACCATCGTGATTTCTGTTGTGTCACTTTCGACGCACGATTACATGGTATTCGGTTCGAAGATGATGATGACGGTAACGAACATATTAGTGCCACCGAACCTTCTGGGCACGAAACACGTTCGCACATGTGTGAAAGTTGGCGTTGGTGGTCTGGTCATTCTTCCGATTTTCGTCATTACATTGTTACGCACGGTGTGGTGATTTCGGTGTAACTTAGAAGCTTATATTCGTACGGCGGTTTTGCAAATAAAGTGGATTGTTGTCAAGAGTTTGATTTGAGTTCTACTTAAATCAAAGAAAGTCACTTGTTGTTTTCGCTGATTTGATTTATTCTCTCCCCGCGACTCTTGTTCCTTCTTCCACAGAAGATCATATTAAGGACGAAACTCTCTTCACGATCGGCGCATGAGTCCGCGTACCGGTGATATCATCGTGTGCCTCCAAACGTCTACTTTCGGGTTTGAGCTAATAGAAAGATGCCCGACGCGCGTTTGTCAATCACCCAATGTCGTATTGTTGGAGATACCCTTTATATCGTGTCGGAGTTGATTCTATACCCGTCGTGTCCTAACCCTCGAAAGTGGAGAAGGTTTTAAGAACTACACGGTGGGCGCTTGTGGTGGTCACATGTACGGTATGCCTTTGCACTTAGAAGATCCTTCGTGCGGAAAGCTATTTCTGTGCATCTATTTTAAAAAGATTGCATTGTTGCGGTACGTAAATGCCATACATGCCAGTTTATCAACACAAGATGCGTGCGCTCCTGATGCTACACTACTGTCATTCACAATTTGGCCCTTTTTCCAAATGGGGCATAGATTTATGATGTGTAACCCTCGTTTGGCGAGGGCATGCCGATATTTATCGTGATAAATACGATTATTTTATGAAATGGGCCGAAGCAATGCACAGAAATTGGGCGAATAAATCACTTATTAAATGAATTAACCGAATCCTTACATCAATTCCAGTGCATGCATAACACATAACTATTACACAAATTAATTGTCACATGCGGAAATATGAGAAGCAATCTCATCAAATCAATCACACATTAACCTAGAGTATGTATGGGGAAAGCCTATAACATCCATGACTATTAATATTATAATGGAGAAATCATCAACAAAGTACAATACTCCTCACAGTATAAGTGCTTTCTCATAAAAATCACCTACCCACCGATCTAACTATGTTTTGAACAAGTCTCGGGTTCCAAACTCACTTTCTTCAAGGCCACACACTCTATTGCGCAATCATGGCTTTGTATGTGAAGAGATCCCAAGGTTCGAATCCTTATTGTTGCGCAATTGTCATGGAACCAATTCCTCCACGTGTAATGCAAGTCATGCACAACTAATCCTCCAAGCTGATAACTTTACTCACCCTTTCATCTCTCTTCCTTTGACCTCTCACTTCCGACGTCTGTGCATTGTGAGTGAGCTGAAGTGTTCTTGAGTTGAGCTAATGAGGTTAATATTTAGTAATTAATATTATTTAATTCACTCCTCATGTCTAGTTGATTAGTTGATTAACTAATCCCAACTAGTTCCAGCATAAAACAAGCAGAACACAACTCCCTTTATACGTCGAATTTAACTCCTCCAAAACTTACTTATGAAGTCTAAACGTGGAAACCAACACTGTACAGTGCCATCAAACCCTAGGAACCGTGATTCATTGTGTCGGTTGCATGAGCCACCTCCACATGACTCAAGGCGGGGAGTGCGCCGAAGGTAAGGCTTGTTGTTTATAGTCAAAATATTAACAAGGTAAATAATATTTGACTTCATATTTTTAGGAGATCGGTCTAAAAAATAGCACACGCAAATTCTAAAAAAAATAGGGTCTCGCTCTGTTTTACCGACCCTAATCGCATACTTTAAAGAATCTCCAAGTAGAATTCCCCAAAATTATGCTCATAGTATGTCTAAAAATAGACATAGTCTAAAAATAGACTTTGCGCCGGAATTTGCCTGCGGAGCCCACTTGGTGAAGGCGACTTCATTTCACCCTAAGCTCCATCATCTTCACGCATTCTCAACAATGCCTACAACGGTGATGGTAAGACGACGGCACGGTTCATGTTCAATCATGTTGTTTCGGTTTGGTGGCCCTCAAGCCATAATACGACCATGGTTCTCATTTTCGAGATTATGTCTGTGATGGCCACGGAAGGCGACATCTAAGTTGGGTGCGCCACAATCACGGCAGGCTCCCAGCACTTTAATATCCTCCAAGCTAATGGCCAAGTTGATTGTAAACGAGGTCCTTGCTGTCTGCAATTCTTCAACGAACAATCGAGATCCACAAATCAGCGCTTGTCTCATGTTGTTCTCGACTCTGTAAACACGAACATCGATCGAAGAAACGCAACCGGAGTTTACCATTTCCCAATTGGTATATGGTGCGGAAGCCACCCGCCAGATTGAATGTGAAATCCCTTCAACGAAATTAGTTGTGGAATTACTCGACACTTCGCCTAAGAAACGCCTCCTCTGTTTAGAGAGATTGGACGAAACCTCGTCGCTTGGGCGCAGCAGGTGCGCCGAGCCTGGAAAGAGCGACTCGAAAGCCATTTTGATAATCGGTTTCTCCTCGTTCTTTCATCGAAGGCGATCTGGATTTCTTCTATATGACCAAGCTCATGACAGTGGGAAATGAGAAAGTTTTCCAACCCATGTGGCATGGGCCCTACATTGTCAAACGTGTGTTACAAAATGGAAACATGAGCTTATTGACTATGAAGTTTGTCCTTTATAGCAGTGACCCGAGAAATGGGTTGTATTGAAAAAATATTGTAATTGAATCATTCACAGTGATATTTGTACATAGGTGATTATTTTTCATTTTGTGCATGCTTTGGTTTGATGTGCTTTGTGAGCTTTTCTGATTGTGCTGGATCTTGTTTTACGGTCTTCATTTCCCCTTATGTGGATTTCGCGGATGGTACCTCTCGTAGTACCGGGGGCACTTGTCTTGACGGCTGGTAATTTATGATCATGTTATTCGGTTGATTAACACAAGGTATTTATCTGTAGTAATGAGATACAAACAATGTGCGAATATAATGCATTTTTGGAACTATTAACAAAGGCGATCAGTGACCTCGGCATACGCTGCTAGCACTTGAGTTGATTCACAACTTGTTGTTCTTCATATGTGAGCAGATCATTATTAGGTTCAAAACCCATGCATTTTAAAGATTGTGTTGCATGTACGTTTTACTTAGAAATACATTTGATTTCATTACTTATCCAACAAATACCAAGACGAATGAATACATTAACGGATGCAATAACTAACACTCTATTTAGATAGACATTTGGGTGTTATAAAAACATCATCATATGTACATAGACCCATGTAGAAAATAGATGTATATATATATATATATATATATATATATATATATATATATAGATAGATATAGATATATATATATATATATATGTATATCGTTTGTTTACAAGCGAGTGTGTCTCGGAAACACAATAATATATGTCTTTTTCGGTTACATCATGAGACAACATGTCTCCAAAATATGCGAAATAAAGCCTAAGTGCCTAGTCGGCGTGGTGCTCATGATAGCACATCTCACTTGCGTGCCAACCACCTCCATAATGAGTGCTGGACACGACGCGCACTCCTACGGTGTGCCTCTGGTAGGCTCGAAAAGTACGTCATCACAATAGGCATAATACGGGACCTTACGAGTGATTCCCTCCGGGTTCTACACTAAATCCTTTGATACCCTGCATACGAGGATTGGAAGTCACGAGAGTCCACCTCACTAATAAGGAGACATGCGGACGCTCTGGTAACATTTGCATCCATATGAGATTAGCGTAGGAACATGCATATATACCAAAAAATCATAAAACTCATAAAAAATAAAATGAGTCTTACCAAGTTCTTAAATCCCAGTCCTCTCCCATAGGGAGATACGAGGTCTCGGTGTCCAGAGGTGAAGTCTGTCTTTGGCGTGAGGCAATCCTCCCATGACAATCGGTTGTCTTCGAGGGCCAATCCAAAAAAAAATCGGCCTCCGAAGATATCTCTTGGCCACCCCGCTGCTGCGGGCATCGATTACCATGGGGCCATGCGGCGGCTCTCTCGGTGGTGGCTGCGGACCAGCCTCCTGGCTAAATGGTGTCGTTCAGAAGAATGATATAAAATTTCCATACCCAAACTACTTTAGTTTGGTCTTCTTGTTAATTGTTTGTTGTTTAGATGTTCATGGTTACGGCCTGTTGATTGAAGATAGTTGGGTTCATACACTCTCGGCAAAAGTAGTGATAAATATTCGTATTTATAAATGCGCCATTTTCTTAGATGTTAGTAGCCCGCATTGATAGTGTGTAACACTATCGGTGCTAGATCCAAGGATGGTACGGATATCCACTTTGCTTCCTATTCCTTTTCGTGCCCCTCGACACATCCTGTTTATTACCATTGTCATGCTTTCCCCAAAATGTCGAGTACACGATGAAATGGTGCATCCCTACGCGATAGTCTAGTGATGAAATACATCGAGATGCTTCCAAGCTCCAAGCTCTTGAGAGTAAGTATGAACTTGTCACGATCTTCGTCTTGGAAATCTTTGATGAGATACGAAGCAATTTGCGGCGCGCTTGAGAGACACGATGTCGAAGAAATTTTTGAGCCCCCAATTCCACGAGGGTATTCATGCATTGTTTCGTTTTCCATTGCTTGTTCATCTCTTCATTGTGTTCTCTCTCCTTCCACTAGGTCTGCATATTTTTCTCTTGGTACTTACATCAATTGATCATAGGAACATTGTAAGCCCCCTTGGGTATTAATATTTCGATCTCTATTGGTGGCATTTTCTTAAATTTGACGGATTTTGGGTTGTGATTTGGCACAAGCTGTTTGGCCATTCAATCACGCCACTTGGCACGGACCACAGCAATAAAACAAGGTTGATCGGCAGCAGGTCCATGCCGAAACCCGCGCGCGCCAACCGCGGAGCCTAAATTTTTCAATCTCCCCTGAGGATCTCAATGAGAAATAAATGTAGTAAATATAACTAAAAGATGAAAATGAAGTCAACTCTTGCAGAAACGGACGAAATGCGGAATGGTCCCAGGATTGTTCGCAATCGTACTTTGAAGATCCTGAGAAATGGGTCATTGTTGCTCTACAAAGAGGTAAAAAGTGAAAAGTAATATTGTTTACCATTTGGTCTTTTATAACACAAAGTCCTAAAATAGGTTTTAAAACATATTTGTCAATATATTTTCATATTATTTTCGTGGAATATGTTTTACACACGTATTTTTGTGCAGTGACGAGGTTTCACGTGGTTATGACGAAAGGGAACGAGTTTGTATTTTTATACTTTTTCGAGACTCGGTAAAAACATGAAAAAGTCACTGGAGTCACCTTTTAGGTCTTTGATATACGAAAGCGAAAATTGAGAGTCGCTTGTTGTTTCGACTCATTAAATTGGCTACAAAACGATATCTGCCTGGTATATGTATACCTCTTTTTTGAAATTTTGGAGACCAGTTGAAAAATGAATACCTAACTTCTCGGCAAGATTAGGGTTCTCTGGACATAGTTTTCTACCTTTTCGGATGCAATACAGGACTATTTACGAAAAGGATTCTTTGGAGTTTTCTTTTCGCCCGAAGTATTTTCAAACTCTCTATGTAGAAAAGATACTTGAGTTCTCCTTTGTCGGACTCGTTGGCTCGGTGACCATCGGACTCGTCGCAATGACGTTATTGAGTTCTATCCTTAGAGACTCGTAAAATGTACTAGGTTGGATTTTTTTCCGGACAAACTTACATCACAAACGAATATCCCTCTTAAACTTGTTTTCAAAAATAATTAAGTTACTCGCCGAAATGGCGAGAAAATGGAACCAGATTGTAGTCGTGTTCAGCGATATGTTGCTCTTGAACATGGCACTTGTACGCATTCGTGTCGGGTTGTGGACATCTCATCTCGTTATCTTCTTACCTCCATGGGTTTGGGTAATCTCTTTTCGTCGCTCATCTTGCTCTTTCCCGTCACCACGACCTCGGATCCCTTGATGTGAAATAATGCCAAATCCATTGTTGTGCCGCAAATATATTCAAGAGAAGTTTGCCTCTACGGTTTTTAACATCCCTACGATTCTCTGTTGGTCTTGATTCACAAACATCGTATATTCCTACGTACGTGTCGATGATGTGGGGAAACATTACTGGCCCACCTTGATCAAGGTCCACTTCACTCCCGACTCCGGCTGTTATCCGAGGAAGCTAGTCAAGCTCATCGGTACCTTGGAGCACCGCATGCCTCGATATGGCCGAGTTCTTCACACTCAACGTAAGGTCCACATCATTGGCCTTCGATCGATTAAATACGAGTGTTCGACGTCGGATCTTGTTCACATGCGTGGATTATAACTTTTGTACCCTTAAGAGCCATTGTCATTATTGGTGGTTTCTCTCGCGTACGGTAAACAACTTTCATCATTGGTGGTAATCGGACGATGTTCTTGCATGTTTGACTTCGGCTCACATATTCACATGCTCTCGAATTTGTCTTGTATTCGGGTCGAGATGGAGCGCAAGACGTTGGGTTTGTACGATGAAATCCCGGAGCTACGGGTTCTTTGTGGATTATTATGACTTATTGTGACTCATTTGATTGGATGGCTACGATATTATGCAGGTCTGTTATCACTAGAAAATTTGGCGAAATAGAAGAAAGTGGAAATAGCGATTAATGTAGAATACTAAAACAACAGATAGAGTACCGACGTCCATTGTTCCAAATACAAATTAAAGTACCCAAAATCCTTGAATAGAGAAAAACGCTAATCATGTGAGGAGTGTGATATGTCCAAAATATAAAAATACCATCAGACCATATCAATAAACCGACAACATAGACCAACATCGCTAGTTTTGAAGGTAGAGTGATAAACATTAATCATTTTTTTTTCACAAGAGAAAAAACGTTGTTTTGAATATATTATATGAAGTAAAACAGTCCATGAAGTCATTACATTTTCCCATCTGAAGATTGGAACCCAAATATCCATCCAGAAAAGTGGAAGTCCCACCCCAGATAGTGATAGAAAAATACCCCATGTCACATACAGGGACTTGATATAAAACCCAGTAACGGTCCACATGGAGATTATCGACAATATGAGAAAGCATCCAAATATGCCCGAGGCATCTATAAGAAAGTGAAATAGCAGTGTGTAGAATAGTAAAGCAACAGATAGAGTACCGACGTCCATTGTTCCAAATACAAATTAAAGTACCCAAAATCCTGCAACAGAGAAAAACACTAATCATATGAGGAGTGTGATATGTCCAAAATATAAAAAGACCATCAGACCATATCAATAAACCAGCAACATAGACCAGCATCGCTAGTTTTGAAGGCAGAGTGATAAAAATTAATCATTTTTTTTTTCACAAGAGAAAAAACGTTGTTTTGAATATATATTATATGAAGTAAAACAGTCCATGAAGTCATTACATTTTCACATCTGAAGATTGGAACCCAAATATCCATCCAGAAAAGTGGAAGTCCCACCCCGGACAATGATAGAAAAATACCCCATGTCACATACAGGGACATGATATAAAACCCAGTAACGGTCCACATGGAGATTATCGACAATCTGAGAAAGCATCCAAATATGCCCGAGGCATCTATAAGAAATTGAAATAGTAGTATGTAGAATAGTAAAGCAACAGATAGAGTACCGACGTCCATTGTTCCAAATACAAATTAAAGTACCCAAAATCCTTGAACAGAGAAAAACGCTAATCATGTGAGGAGTGTGATATGTCCAAAATATAAAAAGACCATCGGACCATATCAATAAACCAGCAACATAGACCAGCATCGCTAGTTTTGAAGGCAGAGTGATAAACATTAATCATTTTTTTTCACAAGAGAAAAAACGTTGTTTTGAATATATTATATGAAGTAAAACAGTTCACATGGAGATTATCGACAATCTGAGAAAGCATCCAAATATGCCCGAGGCATCTATAAGAAAGTGAAATAGCAGTATGTAGAACAGTAAAGCAACAGATAGAGTACCGACGTCCATTGTTCCAAATACAAATTAAAGTACCCAAAATCCTTGAACAGATCAAGAAAAACGCTAATCATGTGAGAATTCTAAGTAAAGTTAATATATTAACATTGCGAATAAAATTACACCGAAGTCAAAAACATTGCCTGGCCATACTCATGGAAAATTTGTCATCAAAAAATCAAAAAATTAAGAAGACTGCCCTCATACGGGGAAACCAGTCTTGAACATTTAATTTACAGAATTCAAAAATATTACAAAGGTCCAGCACAGTAAAATAATCTAAAAGCAGCCCAATTAAGTGGGCCTGCTAAGCAAGAAAAACAAATTAACCAAACTACTCCTCCGGTGGTTCCTCCACGATTCGGCACCATCCTTCGGAAGGTCAAGGATCGCTAGGTGCTACCTCCACATGCATGCACGGCTCCCCTCCTGAGGCCGAGATGCGCGCGAATTTTTCGAGCTCGGACATTTGGACGGGTGCCATTCTTCCCTCGTTTGGGCCTCCTCGCGGAAGACCACATTGAATAAAGTCGTGATTCGCGGGCGTTTGAACATAAATTAAGGAAAATTGCGCGGTGCGCGTTCGTGGGAAGAAGGTGAACTAGCGGTGGGGAAGCCAGGAAACGGGAATCCATGCGGTGGCCCAGGATCCTACAGCTTTGTGCCAACATCTAGTATTTGGATATCGACACATGTCTTGGGCCCGTGGGAAGTCGACTGCGGTGAGGGGTGGAGGGAGGCCCAGCGGTGAGTCAGCCTCTAGTGCTCACATGCTGCCGCGCATCCTATGACGCACGCGAGGCATGGGTGCGGTCTCGAGCCGCTAGAGCCCTGGAGGGAGACGGAGAAGTGAATATTCCAATTAACGGAGGGAAAACGGTAGAGACGGAAACTGGAAAGTACGGATATGCTGCAAGGTCTAGGTAGCAGTTCAGCTGGCCACTTCTCCTTATCGTCACAGTTAGCAGGCAGTGTAATCCAGCAACCGGCTCGTCTGAAAAAGCATAGCTAAAAGCCATTTTCTCGACCCGACTGCAATGCAATCAAAGGACGCCCGTCATAATTAATATCTGATCATTAATAATGAGAGCCGAAGGCGTGGTTGAGAGAGAAATTAAAGGAAAATTGCGCAGTGCGTGTCGTGGGAGAAGGTGAACTAGCGGTGGGGAAGCGAGGAGCAGGGGAATCCATACGGTGGCCAGATCCTACAACCCGACCCCGCCCACTCCTAGTATTTGGATATCAGCCTGCGTAATAATCACTGGACTGGCTGGAAGTCGACTCTGTTGAGGGGCTGGAGGGAGCCCACAGGGGTTGACCTCTAGTGCTCCCCCTGCAGCAACGCATCCTATGACGCACGCGAGGCATGGGTGCAGTCTTAGGCGCAGTGGGCACAAGAGGAGACGGAGAAGCAGAATTCCAATTAATAGAGGAAGACAGATAGAGACAGAACCGAGAGAAATGCAGATACGCTGCAAGGTATAGGCAGCAGTTCAGCTGGCCACTTCCCCTTATCGTCACAATTAGCAGGCAGTGTAATCCAGCAACCGGCTCGTCTGAAAAAGCATAGCTAAAAGCCATTTTCTCGACCCGACTACAATGAAATCAAAGGACGCCCGTCATAATTAATCTCTGATCATTAATAATGAGAGCCGAAGGCCGAATCATATTGGAGCGTGTGGAATCGCAAAGAGGAGTGGAGGCCGATCTTGAACAGTGTTAAAAATTAATTAATGCGGATTTGATGTGAAAACTTAATTGAACAGCGTTAAATGTTAATGCGATTGATATGAAATCGCCATATCCATGTCCCATCGCCTTAAACGCCATCGAATGCACCCGCAACCGGGAGCAGGGCAAGTTTTTATTGAGGACACGTGGCAGAAATTGATTGGAGCAGATCTTTGTTTGGGCCGCTCGCGTAGTGGAAATCCAGACCCGAAAAATATTAGGGCGAATTTGATAAGAAATTCGCGTCACAACTCTCCCTCTGTACGCCAGCCCAACTTCGGACCCGAAAAAAATTAGGGTGGAATTCATTTGGTTTTCGCGTCACAAAATTGGCCGACGTCAGCAGGCTATTTTGGAATGTGAATTTGGTTTGAATTATGGTTTATCGCCGTTTGAAGTCCGGCGGGCTCGACTTAAGAACAATTTTGTTTGATCCCATCTTATAAAATTTGTGTTGGTTTTCTTTGATAATACACATATTTATAATAAATCATGGGAATACCACACTAAACATGTGGAAAATTTATATAAATAATTGTTGAGAACAATCATTTTTATGTAAAAATATCCAAATGTGCTTTTGGGAAATAAGAATTCGAGTATTTGGTTCATATTGTTTTAAAGGAAGGAGTGAAGTTGGAGCCTCAAAAGATGCAAGCTATTACAAAATGACCTATTCCTAAGAAAATCAAGGTTCTTAGAAGATTTTTTAGACTTACATGATATTATTGATCATTTGTTAAGAATTATGCATGCATTTCAAGTCCACTCACATATCTCTTGAAGAAAATATCATTTATATGGAATGATGAGGCTACTTTGGCATTCTCTATTTCAATGGATGCCATGTCTTCTACACCAACATCTGTTGCACCTACTTTTGGTAAAACATTCATGGTAGAGTGTGAGGCACTAGGACAAGGAATTTCCGTAACATTAACACAATAAGGGATATCATTGGCTTTTAAAAGCAAGGAATTCAAAGAAAATATTTGGTGAAATTCAAGGAATTCACTTTTGTTAATAGGTTTATCTCACACGATGATGCGGGGGCATTAGGCACTAGCCAGCAATGTAGGAGGTTTTGTCCACATGTTGTGGCTAGGAGGGTTCAAAAACATTTGAGTTGTAACAGCTAGGTGTCAATACCTCAGCTGACTGTATTATTTAGACTAGTTAGAGTTGTAGGAGTCGAACAGTTTCAGTTAGTTGAATTATTATAATTAGACCTTTTGATTTCTAGAACGGTCCTCTCAGAGGAACCGAAGAGCCATATGTTATGTATATAAATTGTAATTCCTCGGATGAATAAAAGTAGAGAGGAAAGAGGAGAGTAGAGAGGGGATTTCTGCAATAAACCTCTGTGTGTGAACAATTGTTTCCAGTTAAATGATTTCCAAGCTTAGTTGCCATTGAATTATCTCGAACTGCTAATTGTGAAGAATTGTTTAACTATGAGGCGATTGGGTACAGATAATTCCATTCTTATGTCTTTGAATTCCCGTAAATTGTTGGATAACCCTGTGAACTCACCCCACCCGAAGGCGAGGTCTGTGTAGAGAACCGGGGTAGTGAAAACTGTTCAAATATAAAAGTCCCGCTTAATAAAGAGACAAAATTGTTGTGCTTTCAGAACCTGACCCAAGGATTGGACATGAGTTAGCAAACAAAAGGATAGCGAAACCATACTTGCACCCGTGGTCAAGCCCTCTACCAAAACCATGAGCGAAATCACAAAAGCGGGTTGCCCATATCGCACTGCTTTTGCGGAGTAGGCGGTATTTCCTATTCGCGAGCGATTACATAGGGAATGCGACACGTGGCGAAGTGACCCCCGGAAAACCACCGTTTAACCCGTGCCATCGCACGTTAAAGCCCGACGTTGGAAGCCGAGCGAAATTTCCAAGAGTCGTTGATTTGGAGAAGGGCCATCGGACGGTGGTCGCACGTTGAACTTGCCCGGAGGTTAAATAAGGTGTGCGGAGGATAGCCAGGTACGATACGAGTGTTTGATTGGTTATTGATATATATAGGTGGGGCTGGAGTATAATGAAATTGCTTAATTAAACGATTGGCGGATAATTAGCATAATTCTGGAGCGTGATTGTTGTAAGGCTGGGTGGTGAAATATAGAGCCGAAAGTTCATTACAAGTTATTTATTTAAAAGGAAACGTGGAGTATAAATAAAAAGTGTTGAAAGTTAAACATTGGTTATAAGGATTGGAGATAATATAAAGTCGGGAATATAAATTAAAGTCCAACCATTGTGGATAGTATTTATTTATCAAATTCTACGAATTTGATAAATAAACCCGAAGAAAGAAGAAGTCAATTAAGACTCAGGCTAGAGGAAAAGAATGTGGTAAACCAAGGGAAAATGCTGACAGAGCGATTGTAGACACGCCAGCTCTCCTTGGGGGTCCAATTTCAATTTTGTTGCGTCACACGATGATCTCTCTTCCCTGGCATTTACTTGTATTGAAGATCACTATTCTAGGAATAAGGAGTTATTTTCTCCAAAAATAACCCTAGCCAAACATTGACAATGCATCAAGGATATCTTTCTATGCTACATAAGTACATATTTTCTACTTCTAAATCATGTCTTGGAAGTGGTTGTTTTGCTGGAAATTATTCACCAGTTGGTTTCATACCAAAGTCTTTTTCACATTTTCAGCATCCGATACATGAAAAAGATAATGGTTTAAAACAACATAAATATTTGAAATTTTGCAAGAATTGTCTGGCACACTTTGAATATGAATTTTGAAGTCAAGTGCATGATCTTGTATAGGATCAAGTGTCATTTTGAATACCAAATGTTTCACAAGAAACTTCTCAACATGCTACCCTGCAGTAAGGATTAAATGACAATATTGCATCAACTATTTCCATAATAAAAGTGCACCTCGGCCATAAGGCTAAACAACTACAAATGTTGTAGATATAACAAGACCACACAATCAAATGAATTCCACAAGGCCAATACTGTATGAAAAATGAAAAGGAGTTTGCAACCAAAAATACCTTAGGCAACTAATTCAATTAGATACACCAAACCATCAGCAAAAAGGAAAACCAGCCTACTCAAAAGGCAAGCGTTTACCTCCTTTGACAAAATTTTGAGTTCGAAACAAGGGCCTTTATTGTCTTGTCAATGCCCCTAGTAATTTGAATGGGGTTTGCACCTGCTGCAACAACCTAAACAAAAAGGTTTCATTTCAAATTATTTTCCACAAATTTAAGATACAACCATTGTCAGTTTTGTATTTGCTAACAAGCTCATAAATTTTGACAAAAGAACCAAAAATTTTTAATACCTGATAGCAATTTTTTCACTCAAAAACTATCTTAGACTCAATAAGCCCAACCCAAAACTAAAAAACCAAACACCATAAGACCCTAAAAAAATGAATAGATGATCTTAATCCAGTACTATCGACAAAAAATTACCTTTACACCCTCACTTATTAAACCCTGTGCTGTTGAATTTTAACTTCAACTACTGCAGCAGAAGGACGGATGCAGCAGCAACATTTTTTTTTGGAGGTTGCTTGCATGCCATCTAGAAATTTAATTCAGCATTTAAAATTCCTGCAAGTTTTTTTTGTAGACGGCCGCAGCCATATTTCTGTACAGGATTGTATTTAAACACAACAACTAGCATTAACGCAATTCACCAACCAGAAATTAAACAAATAGAAATTTACCCGACAGTTTTGTAAATTCAAAAGGAGGACACGTGGAGCATTAATATTGGATCGCATGAAATTGAAGGGAATTTGAAAACCTGAAAACCGGACCCGAATTTTTTATAGAGCACACTGGATTGAGAATTCGAGTTAAAATTAGGCATACGTCAGCATCCCATTTTAGAACGTGAATTTGGTTTGAAATTCAATATATTCAGAATTTTGAAGTCCGACGGAAAGGGTTATTTAATGTTTTGATAGTTTAATATATACATATGTTTTAAACATATGTTATACATATATCATATGCGAAATGAAAGGTGGGCCATAGAATTTAGTTTTAATTTTATTTTTTTTAAAAGAGGGTTTATTATAATATGTTTTATATGTTCCGGCATATAAAAATAAAAAGGTTGAAAAAGCTTGGTAGTTTTTTTTATAGACAGTACGTAAATTTTTTATTACATAGCAGTGTGTAAAAAGTGAAAAACTGAGTGTAACTTTTTAAGTGTGTATGCACAGCAGTGCGAAAGGGAAAAACACAGCAGAGTGTCTTAGAGACAGAGTATGTTTGTTTTGAACAGACGGTGAGTTGGTTTTATGCACTGCGTTTTGTAGCAGTCATAATTTTGTAATCCCTCTCAGTGAGGAAGTAGTGTAATAGTTTTTTTTTGAGTTATTGAAGGGAATAGAAGTTTGTTTTCAAAGTATTGAAACTCTGTCTCCTGTCAAAGGAATTTTTATTTTCTCTGTGTTAGAGGAAGGGAGATTTATTCTCCATTCATTGTTCTGGAATTTTTCAATATTCCAACATGTGCAAGAACAACAGATGTTGTGGTTCCATCCCCAGTTAAATCATTTGTCTTTTCCGCAGCTTGCCTTACCAACTTGGCCCCAATATTTTCAACTGGGTCCTCTAATTCAACCAATAAAAAGGCCAAAACCATAGCATTGAGATACATTTCATTACACTGTCAATAAAAATAAAATTTGACTCGGCCATAACCCTTTCCTTTTATTGTTGTGAAAAGCTTTATGCATTACTCTAATGTGGCTAGTCCATAGGCCAAGTAGACCACTGGGTAACAAATATGTTTCCTTTCACCTTTGAGTTTTCAAATTATGCCTACCAAATCTAAGACATTTAAGAGGGGAACTAATACAACGTTAAAAAGAAAACCAGAGCACACATCTACAAATTACCTCCTTAGCTACTGTCACACCATCATTAACTATTTTCGAAGAACCATGCTTGCTCTCCAAGACAACATTTTGCCCTTCGCCCCAAGGGTGACTCCAACAAGATCAACAAGTTTGTTCACACCGCCTGCAAGACAAATTGACAATGCTTTCAGTAAGTGTGCAATTGAATGCCAAACCATATGCCAAAACAACCCTCCATGAAAAAATAAAATAACACATTAAAATCGAATATAAGTGGACAAGGAAAGATCCACCGCAGTGAAGTTTCACGTGTAGGTGACCTTCCTTTAAACATAATTTTTTCTCTGACCTGCAATTTTTTTGTCATTGAGCCATCCTTGTTGAAGTACAACTCCTTTTCCATAGCTCTTGTATTAACTACCTTCTCTCTGTCGCGTAATCTCAGAGTCCCTCTTCCGCTTGAGCGATTAAAGGAAATGGGTGAAAAAACTGAAAGAGAAGACAATTGTCTGCCATAATTATCAAACATTGCACCCAACTTCTTCCCCTTTCCATTGTTACCCAATGAGGTAGATGTGGAAATTGTTTTCATACCGCCCAAAGCAGAGGCCATCTTCTCTTATGATGAGTATAGAATTACAAGATCTTCATATTAGTATGAACCTTAAAAAACATGACTCCCATTGCTAAAAACCACTTTTAAGTTGTAACAGGAAAACTAAACAACTATCGCAAGTTTTGGCAACTTCTGGAGCATTAAGAGAGAAACAACCAAAGATAAATACAACCACAATCCTCATTTTAATGAGACCGAACTATATATTTGCATTAAGATAATAGAAAGAAATCACAACTATATTAAGGCCAGCACAAAACAATCTTTAACCAGTGTCTCTCGCGGCCTTTAGGTTGCCATGCTAGAGGTTGCATATTTTTAATTTAAATTCTTGACCTCTCATGCCCATCTATGAATGCATCCAATGGGATATCTACATCAAATGCTCCTTTATATCCCCAAAAACAAATTCCCTACTACAAGAGCACCGGTATTGATGGATCACCCCACACCATCCCACCCACTAGAAACGGTGAAAAAGGAAACCCGAGAAAACTTTTGAAATATCTCAAGATGACTATATGGGTGGTTCTTATGAATCAACCAACCATTCAAAACATGCTCATCAATCCAAACCATGAGTATTATGTGACGATATTCAAGCAGGCACTGAATCGGATTTCTGAAGCTATGTTAGAGAAACCCTAAACTCTCACTAAAAATAGGTGAAATGTGGCACCACTCAGAGATTGAAATGTGCCAATTGGTACAAGTGGTAGAAAATTGGCATGCTCAAACAACGAGGTGATGCAGGAATGACATGAGGGAGAAAATATCAAAAAAGCCCCAAATCTGGAGAACTAAAGCTCATCACCAACCTGATATTGACAACTTTACATGATGTAACCTATGAAATCGTAAATGGAGAAATCATAGTAACAATAAAGTAACCTATGTAACAATAAAGTCGGATTCATCCTGGGAGTGGTAATGGGAGAAATCATAGTGAACAACACGAAACATGCATAGTTGCTTACAATCAAATAGATGAAAAAACACATACAAAAAACCTAGATAATAATCGTGAACAAGCTTAATATTGAATTATGAACTGTAAAGGAACTTACAAAATGTGACATTACGAACCTAGTCAAGCGCACAAGCAAAAATATCCTGGACATCACCCTGGTTGACAAGTTTTATTTCTCATGATGCAAGAGGATTTGTACCTGCACTGCCAAGTCAATCAAAATCCATCATTATCTATGCAATAAATACAAGTAATTGATGTAGTATTTTTTACTCTAAGATGCATTCTTATGATAATGTTAGAACATATGTTGAAAATGTCAAAACATACCTGAATAAGCTCCTCTTCATTTCAAGAACAATTTATTGGAGTCGCATGAACTTGGAACAAGCCTCCCACGATGTGAAAGAGTAGCAACTAAGTCAACAGTGACTTTTTTGTTGCTACGCTGGATCAAGGGAGGTTTGCTCCAAGATTAAATCGCTCCAATAAATTATTCTCTACTAAACAGGGCCAACCACGTGAAGGTGGAAGCTCTTATGGCCCCTTCCCCCCCCCCCTCACATCACTCTCAATTCCCCAATACCCAATCTATATTTCATTTTTTACTTTCATGAGCATAAAAAAAAATATTCAATAACTAATAAAAAAACAATTCAACAAAAAGTACGCAAGGAAACATTTCAATTAATGCTTGACATAAAAATAGTATGATAAATGAGTTTTATATAACGCAAAAAATGTTCCAAGTATGGTAATGTTTGTCTTATAATAATACAATATTTTACATTGTCAAATTTTCTTTTTCTTCTTCCTATTTTTAAAGCTCCTAATTACATCATCAATATCATCGTGCTCTGCTTCTGTTTCGTGCCTTTCAACCCGCACTGCTGACCTAGTTGCGTATTCACGATGTCTGGGCTCATCCAGTGACGGGGCATCGCCTACAAAAACAGATAATATTAAATTTTAATTTTCAGTTTTTAAATATCTTTGAACTAGTTTGGTAATATTAATAAAAAAAATTGCAATGAGATTATTTACCTGGTGCACCAGTTGTCGCCGCTGACCTAGTTGCGTTGTCATGATGTCTGGTCTCATCCAGTGACGGGGCATCGCCTACAAAAACAGATAATATTAAATTTTAATTGTCAGTTTTTAAATATCATTGAACTAGTTCGATAATATTAATAAAAAAAATTGCAATGAGATTATTTACCTGGTGCACCAGTTGTCGCCGCTGACCTAGTTGCATTGTCACGATGTCTGGTCTCATCCAGTGACGGGGCATCGCCTCCAAAAACAGATAATATTAAATTTTAATTATCAGTTTTTAAATATCATTGAACTAGTTCGGTAATATTAATAAAAAAAATTGGAATGAGATTATTTACCTGGTGCACCAGTTGTCGCCGTTGGGACTGTTGCCCTGTCTTCCTCTCTGGTGGTAAGATCCTCAAGGGAAACATTCTCTGTCATTTAAACAAAAACGTTATAAGGACAACCATCAAGGTATAATTAGAAAAAATTATAAGTGGAAATTAATTACCGTCACGGCCCTCACTGATAGCAGCATTGTCGGCCTGGTCCCCACTACAATGATCAGGTTGCACAAGAGGATCATCTACATCTGGCTCTAAAACTGGGTTGCTCTAAAGCTGGGTTATTTGCCTCGTCGGTAGTGCGCTCACGATTTAAACAAAGTTGTTAGACATTAAATTTATGGACGAAAACAAACATATTGAAAGGTTAATGTTTTACCTTATCGGAGGCATTCAGATCTTGGGACACCGCGGGCTTACACGACGATTCAACTTCTGACTTGATAGCCAAAACGAGGAAAGCGATATTTTTATCTTCCTCCCCAATTTTGTCCAAAGTCATCACCCTACATTACATATGATTGTGTATTTTTTATCATATCTGATAGGATTACAAAAACGTTGGAAGGCGATACAATTAATTATAAGATGTTTAGATACTTAATTACAATTCTTGCAGCTAATTTCAAGTAGCCACCCTGGCCGAGCTTGTGATGGCCCTTTTTCTCAATCCTAGCTTTGGTTGCCTTTGAGGTGTCAGGCAACCTAGCATCAAAATATTGAAGTCAGATATGACGTAGCACACTTTTATTTTAGACATAAATAAAATTAAAGCTATTGGATTAAAGTTGTAATTTACCTTGCGGGTCCAGTTGGCATTTTTCCTTCTTTCTTTGCCCTTTTCTCTTTTCCGTCATGGATGAGTGCTCTCCACTCACTCTCTGAAACTGCGAGAGGACGCTCATATCTAGGGTTAAATTGCAATTGCGTCCTATAGGTGTCCCTAGTATATTTCAAATATTTGCCGGCTACCTGAGCCACCGCTTTTCTGTCAAATGTGCCGACCCCAAAAAGGGCTTCTAGATAATCTAAAAGTTCTTTTTTCAGGTTGGAATTCTGGGAATTCCACCCTATACGTATGGTTGGGCCAAAAATTACCAACGAATGGCTCTCCAGAATCCTGTAGAACTCATTGTTTCCTACACAGAATAAAACCAAAAAAAGAAGAAGATATTATCATTAATTTAAAAATAAAAATCATGATAAATATGTTTTAGATAAAGTACATGAAATAGTTAAAATATTAAAATTTATCTGGGAGTTGTACATGCTTTATAGGGACACGCTCATCGTTCACCAAAAACATGCCATTAATGGTCCCTGTGGAGCTGACACGTGTAGCTCCAGGAAACACAATAATGTAGTTGGCCATATCAGCCTCATCATTGCCAACACGTTCAGCTGTTGGCTAGGTGTCTGCTTGGGCAGGGTGTGTTTCTTGGCTAGCACCTAAAGGAGTAGAAGGTGTACGAGAGGGTTGTTGGGAAATCTCTTGCCCTTGTGTCCCACTACCACCAACACCGGGTTCAGCGAATGCCAGAAAACGCTACATACAAAAGAACTTTTTATTAGTTTAGTCAATGTAAAAATTAAAAATCAAACTATCACAATTCATCTCATGCAGAACAAAAAAAATATCCTTTTGACTTTTTATTATTACCTGATATCTTTCTAGTTTCCTCATAAGATGTTGTATCCTCTCTTCTGTTTCAGGTGTTTGAGGCGCGTCTATCAAAGTATTAAATTCTGACCTTGCATCTCGTGCCTTTTTTTGCAACAAGAACACTAGAGATAGGGATGAAGAAAGCTCTTCCTCAAAGAGGGAATCATCAGGCGTACCATGGCTAGGTGTCTGCATATTTGAACAAAATTAATATTATTTCAATTATGTAAATAACTAAAATACCTGAAGATAGAGCAATGCTTGCACTTTACATGTTCTTCCACTGGCCTCTTTTCGTGATCATCCCGTCTCGGGGTTGTTCCTGTACTGCCCTGATCAGTTTGCCACATTGCAATAAAATTATAAATGTAAAAACTTGAAAACAATATCTAACTTGAAAACACAAAATGAAAACTGAAATAATTTCTAATAAGACACCGGAAGGCAGAGTTAGAGTTTCAAATATGCCTTGCATTGAATTCAGTCCTGGAAACATGTCATTGCACATTAAGGCACCCAAACATTCAATCCACGAATGATATATTTAAGTAGGCTTCTCCTATTCTGGGAAAACACCATACCTATAATGCATTCACTTGCATGTATAAAAGGAAAGGAAAACATGTTTTCATACAACGGTGACAAAGGCATCTTGGGGAAAGGTATCTTCACTTTTTATTTATGTTGTTCACCCACACCACTCTCGTGTTTTCACTAATCCTGTTTTGTCATTTTTTGGATTCAAATTAAGTTAAGGCCTTAAGTATTTTTTGACCTTTCGATGTAGTTTTTATAAGTGGAATGTATGCATTTTCCATTAATTCTGCACTTTTTCTCTTCATGCGCATGTTTCCCTGGAAATCAAATGCATGATTTAGTCCCATACATTTAACAAGTTGTTGGATCAACTCCATAGGAAATATCATGTTTCCTATTCAATCAAAAATTATCTCAGTTAGGGTAGGTAGGAAGGTTTTCCCTTTGTATTAATAGGGCACTTCTAGCTTGCATTTTTATTATATCTTTCAAATTTAGTGTCGTTTCAATTAGGGCATGAATTTTGCAACTTTCAAGGTGAGAATGAACAAAGACAAATTTTTGTGATGGATGACTGTATATGACTCCATGGCCAGAGGAAAAGGCACTAATCTACTTCTTCAAATATCTATAGTTCTCATTCACCTCATACGGAGATGGTCCCTGATTTTGAGCCAAATGTTGCAGCAAAAAGCTCCCCCCCCCTCCATAATTTGATATTCAATGGAAATTTCTTAAATTGATGATGGGGCATGATTATGGAACATTGGCAAGTACATATGTAATGGAATTCCAAGATCATGATATATGTTTGCATATGTTTATGGCAATGTTCCACCAAGTCCCCTGGAGGTGGGAGCGAGGGGGCGAGGGAGCGTGGGAGCGGCCTATGCAAAAGCTCCCTACCAATTTTCAGGAAACGTGGGGGGACGTCGGGGTCATAAAAATTATAAAATTTAATATTTATAATGTAACTATATTTTTGCAAGGAATGTATATACATTCATCATACACTTGCATCATGAAAGATAAATCATAAATGATAAAATTACAAATCAATGAATGATGAATCATATAATTGAAACAAATTTAAAAGTTAAAATTTAAAACATACATCATACAATCATGCAGGTAAGTTTGTAAGTTTGTAACTATATAATCATTAATGTAACTACTAACAATGTACAATTAAAATAAAGTTTAAGATATCATATGACATATTATATCAAGATTCAAAATAGAGTTTAAACTGAAGTTTACAACTCAAGTCTGAAACATAAAACTTAAACGCAAATAAGTTATGTATGAAACATAAAACATAAAACATAACATATGAATATCAAATGATATCATAATAATGATAAATGAGCATAAATGCTCAAGTTAATGCCCCACTAGTCTCTGCATCCAACTTCTGCACGAATATATCAAGATCAACCATGTCACCATCTGAATCAGAATCACTTGGATTCTCAAATATGTTAAGTGGCACATCAACTTTTAACACGAAACCATAAACTAAAAGGGGCGGTGAGGGGACGTGAGGGGGCGTGAAGGGGGGTGTCAGGGGGCGTGAGGGGGCGTGAAAGGGGGTGTGTGGGGGCTTGAGGGGGCGTGAGGGAAACATCCCCTAGAAGTCCCCAAGACCCCGGAGCGCGAGGGGGCGAGGAATCTAGATCCCTAGGTGGGGGGGCGAGACCCCATGTAACACTAGTTTATGGAGGTGGTGGAGCAAAAAAGAGCTCAAATAGAGCTGAAATTTTTCACATAAAAAGGACTGTGGGCTTGACTAATGGTTCCATTTAAAAAATGATATCTAGACATAGAATAAGTGTAGCATGCAAACATGCATTGAAAATCCATCTGAGTTTGCATTGTATTACTTATGATGGATTCAAATTTGGGTTTCAAAATGCCAGGTTATGGCATGATTTTGTCGAGAAACCCCTAGTTGGATTCTCATGTTGGTTTAATTTATATTTTAAGTTTGTTTTTCAATCTTTGGGTGATAGTAACTCATGAACTAGGTTACCAATGTGTAACAATCATATTTCAAGAATAAAGTTGTGATTTTTTTATATTATTATTATTATCTATTAGCTATGAGTATTAACACCTAATGCCTGGAATTTTGACATCTTGATAGCATGGATAATTTTGAAAATGTTTCTAGTAATGTTAACATAATAACTATCATTATGTGTCTTCACTTTTGTCACCATAGTAGCCCTGTGATATGGACTCATCACACAACTTCATATGCTATGTCCCAACAAGTTCAAACTGGTTGAACCTACCTCATAGTGTGGTTATTAAGGACAAGTTGCTTGGTATATAACTCGATAGCATAGACCGCGTTGCGGTTCTAAAAAAAATCCTCAAGTGTCAAAAAAACTTCACAATATGTTCTACTATAAAGCCTTTTGGGATACCTGAAATAATATATGTATCATTGATGACTTTAAAGTATGACAAGATCCAGAGGGAAAGGAAATCAATGGAAGAGTGATCCACCAATGAGAACCTAGAATTTAGCATCAGATGAGTTAGAGTCTAGGAAATTGAAACCCTATAATTTTAATTAGTGATGAAGGACATCACATAGGTAATTATATTTTCATGTCGAATAATCTGTTAATTCAAATTTAAACTACATAATATGAAAGGCATACCATAAATTTTTCCACGTAAGTCCAAACAACCTATAAAAAGGGAAAACCTTCTTTTTCCATGGGAAATAATTTACCTTTCCTTTTTCAAGACAATCTAAATCACAAAAAATATGAACTATATTGCACACATTCTTGGATAATGTGCACGTGGAAAAGGAATACCCTACACAAGTGATGCACACATGTACATTTGAGCACTAATATATTTTTGTAGTTGAAATGCAATGCTTGTTTTCATTTAAATGTAGGGTTTTTAAAGCAGGGAGAAATAATGGCTGCCAAATTAATAAGCGTTTATTTGGGAAAATTTTAAATCTTGTATTGGGTTATGAAGATAATAGAGGGTATTGAATCTTGATTCTTGACATCTAGAGAGAACCATACAGCCTAACACAATCCAATGGAATTGACCAAAAAAACCCAAATAGAGTCAACCCTACTATAGGAGTAAGGGCCTGCAGTAAGAACTTACCATTTTGCAAGAGTTGAGGGCGAATGCTGTTCTGCAAGAGCTGAGAGCGAACGCTGAGGG
This sequence comes from Pinus albicaulis, assembly GCA_034641835.2. Classification (NCBI taxonomy): domain Eukaryota; kingdom Viridiplantae; phylum Streptophyta; class Pinopsida; order Pinales; family Pinaceae; genus Pinus; species Pinus albicaulis. Next base: position 537,148,816 of record CM076579.1, on the reverse strand, counting down.
CGAATGCTGAGGGAAAATGTTGTTCTGCAAGAGCTGAGGGCGAATTCAGGGCGAATGATGTTCTGAAAGAGCTGAGGGCGAATCCAGGGCGAATGCGGTTCTGCAAGAGCTCAGGGCGAATGTTGAGGGCGAATGCTGTTCTGCAAGAGCTCAGGGCGAATGCTGAGGGCGAATGTTGTTCTGCAAGAGCTGAGGGCGAATGCTGAGGGCGAATGCTGTTCTGCAAGAGCGGAGGGCAAATGCGCGCGTGATATCAGACGTTAATGTAGCACACATGTACATTTGAACACTAATAGATTTTTGTAGTTGAAATGCAATGCTTGTTTTCATTTAAATGTAGGGTTTTTAAAGCAGGGAGAAATAATGGCTGCCAAATTAATAAGCGTTTCTTTGGGAAAAATTTTAATCTTGTATTGGGTGATGAAGATAATAGAGGGTATTGAATCTTGATTCTTGACATCTAGAGAGAACCCTATAGCCTAACACAATCCAATGGAATTGACAAAACAGCCTAACACAATCCAATGGAATTGACCAAAAAAACCCAAATAGAGTCAACCCTACTATAGGAGGAAGGGCCTGCAGTAAGAACTTACCATTTTGCAAGAGCCGAGGGAGAATGTTGTTCTGCAAGAGCTGAGGGCGAACGTTGAGGGCGAATGCCGAGGGAAATGCCGACCGCAAGAGCCGAGGGCGACGTGTGGTGAATGCTGCTCGAAAGAGCTGAGGGCGAATGCAGGGCGAATGCTGTTCTGAAAGAGCTGAGGGTGAATCCAGGGCGAATGTTGTTCTACAAGAGCTCAGGGCGAATGTTGAGGGCGAATGTTGTTCTGCAAGAGCTCAGGGCGAATGTTGAGGGCGAATGCTGAGGGCGAATGCTGTTCTGCAAGAGTGGAGGGCGACTGCGCGCGTGATATCAGACGTTAATGTAGCACACATGCATTTGAATTAATTAATAGATTTTTGTAGTTGAAATGCAATGCTTGTTTTCATTTAAATGTAGGGTTTTTAAAGCAGGAGAAATAATGGAATGCCAAATTAATAAGTGTTTTTGGGAAAATTTTAATCTTCAGATGGGTGATGAAGATAATAGAGGGTATTGAATCTTGATTCTTGAGACCTAGAGAGAGAACCCATACCCTAACGAAATCCAATGGAATTGACCAAAAAAACCCAAATAGAGTCAACCCTACTATAGGAGGAAGGGCCTGCAGTAAGAACTTACCATTTTGCAAGAGCTGAGGGCGAATGCTATTCTGCAAGAGCTGAGGGCGAACGTTGAGGGCGAATGCTGAGGGCAAATGCTGTTCTGCAAGAGCTGAGCGCGAATGATGAGGGAAAATGTTGTTCTGCAAGAGCTGAGGGTGAATGCTGTTCTGCAAGAGCGGAGGGCGAATGCGCGCGTCATATCAGAGGTTAATGTAGCTATTGCGACGCATACGAAACAATAAAATCATTTTTATGTAGCGCGCATATAAGTTTCAAATTTTTATGTAGCGCGCATATAAGTTTTGTATTTTTATGTGGTGCGCATATAAGTGTCGTTATACCGACGGCGGAAAAAGCGTCGCTATTGCGACGGGTACCTAAACATCGCAATGGCGACACCTAGACATTGTGTCGCACTTGCGACGATTGGAGTCGTCTCAATAGCGACGCTTTGGGCCATAGTGTCGCAATTGCGATGTCTTCCTCCAAACGTCGCAATTGTGACACTTTTCTAAGTGTCGGTATTGCGACACTTTTCTATAAACGTCGGTATAGTGACGGTTTCGGGCGGGATGGAAAAAATTTGGGGAAATTTCCGACATTTGGTCAAAAGCGTCAGAACCAAGTGTCGGAATTTCCGCCAAATGTAGTAGTGTATTGATCCCTACTGCTGGATGGCTTTGTCCATACCTTGGATATCATTGTTTATATACTCTCTTATGGATGTTTGTGCCCATGCCACATGTCATATATTAGATTTATCAGTTGTATTCATACTTGCAGGTTGCCCAACAACATTTTTTTGGTCGAACGCGTTGTCATAAAGTATTTCACCCCTTCCTCTCTCTTGGACCTCATTCTTTAGAGGGCATATCTTACACAGCATTTTGTCACCATCCCTGCGATCCCTCACCCTGCATATTGGAGGGTCTTTCCCGTGACCTGTGAGTAATGTCAAACTCTGCAAATACATTCTTTGCATCCTTCTGCATAAGGACATGATTCTTCCTATTGAACATTTCCTCAAAAAGCACTCAAAAACCTATGTTTTGGCATTGGTGTGGGTATCCAGTTCATCCCTCGCGCCAATGGGGAAAATTTGTACTAGAGGCCGTGCCAGCTAGTGCTCTGTCCCTGTGTTGAGCCCGCGCCAGCCTTTTTTGGAATGTTTTTTAACAAATTGGAGGAAAAGGTTTCCTTTAAACACCTCACGAATAACTCATTGCAAGTGGTTAAACTCGATAAACCACAGATTTCTTCCTTTAGGAAATGGTTGATGGAACATTCTTAGAGGATAGGACTCCCCCCACGATTATAGGGATCCTAACCTCTCCTTCTCCCTCTATATAAACAAGCCTTCTCCCTTTACAAAAGCTAGCTGAACATATAGCCAAGAAGTTGAACTTGGAGAAGAGATATTATAGCTGAGAAATCACTATAGAGAAGGTAGAACCAAGGAGGATCCCGTAGAGAGAGTCCCATCTGAATTCCCAACGCGCTTTGTGATACATGCTCCACTGGAAACCTGCTGGAGGAGATCGCAACGTCGAAGCCTGGTTGTAGTCTTCCTTCTTTAATTTAATATACTCAACTATGATATTGATTCCATATCTGTGTTATGTTTATTTAACGCATGTGATTTAGTCTTTTTCGACTGACTGATAGTTAGGAATGCGAAATAGTATGTTATGTATAATCTTCGTTTCTTGTGTATGTGCAGGTATCCAGGCGTGAGAATGAGCGGATCGTGATTTGTCGAATCAGGAGCGGGAGGCAATCATTCTTCCGGACGACACAACAACGCAGGACCTATGGTAAGTGATCTAACAAGTCTTTGTCCATTCTTAACTAGGAATTGATGTCATAGCGTGTCTCGTTTGTGGCTAGACCCACACTAGGGCTAGTGGGATCGCCTTTATCCGCAGAGGGGATTTACCTCACAAACACCCACCTATTCATGGCTACTCCTCACTGCCCCATTTGAAGATTCAAGGATTTGGCCTCCATGGCCAACTATCTTGTTTCTTTTACTATTTGATTATGATGTTTTGCTATTGAAATCTTGATTTCACCTAATTCTGTTTGTATTTTCTGATTATGGGAGTGATTTCTCAATGCACGATCTGCGATTTGGTTAGGATATTTTGATTTTCACATGTGTGGCTCGATCATGAAATTTTATTCGATCGTAAACCCTCAAGTAGAACTCTATATGTAGTGAGTTCATAGATGAAAGAAGGGTTCTGAATTTTGGAGAAGTTTTGCTATAGTTCTGTATGACTGTGCTCTTTATTCTCTGAGACACATATTTGGGAGAGCTGTTTTGAACAAAATATGATATACAACATTGTTTTTTTGGATTCTGGATGGAGAAAGGAGTATTATGTATCTATATTCTCATGTTTATCAATAATATCATTTTTATGCATAATCATCTTTCATTCTGTTGCTTTGATGATTTATGTAATGTAGCTACTGGTGGTATGCATTTTTATTCATGAATTCGTGTATGAATAATGCTCATGTGTTAAACTTGTTGTGCCCCCTTAATTCACACTCCACGAATCCCTATTGTTGGTCACATACCACTTACATTCGCTTCCGCTGAGTTCACGGGAGACAGATTCTTAAGACTTTTAAGCCTGTATCTCGCGGGTTCCTCCTTCGTTCCTTCTCAGAAACTCTACATATTTTGAAAGCCTCTGATCATTGTTTCATACTTGGCCCATTTTAAAATTCATCAATCCATATAGCCTCTTGAGCCCTCTCGCAGTATAGGGTAATTCACATGAATCAAACTCCAAAGACTTTATCATTCCTGAACCACCACAATCATTAACCTCCTAATCCATATTATGTCAGAGGCACCCTTAAAATTATCTACATCTAACCTCTGATTTCAAGATGTCCTAGGCACTAGTATTTTGCAACTCAAGGCTGTCTCTAGGAGAAACAACATCTTTTTGGTGTCGTTGCCGGGGAGCGAATTAGAAAATATTTTCCCTGGGATATGACATTATTTCAACCTTCAATCAGGTGAGCATGAAGGGTTGATAGTTGCATAGCCCTCACCTTGGAAACTCCACTATTTTCAAAGTTCAAAGCATTTGTAATCTTGGCTTACATAGGCCTCATACTCAATCAAATACTTCCCAGCTGAAAAACCCTTTTGTATCTGATCCCGAAAAGATCATATTTAAGAGAATCTGGAAGGAAAAGCAACCAAGCCAAGCTAACTTACCCTCATTTTCTCTAGAAGATTCTCCTTCCTCATCTTAGAAAGCTGACATCTATGGCCCTAGCTCCACATCTCGTGTACTTTAGTATCCTCCAGAATCCTCTGATTCACTCAAGTCAGTCATAAAAAATGAAGCTGAATCTGCTGATACTTCTCTACCTCCCTCGCACCCTACTCCCGAGGCCAAAGAATTTGAATAAGTTGCAGCACTCTGAAGCTTTTTACAGACAAATATCCAAACCTCTACTCATCACATACCTGTTATACCCCAACCAAACCATCCTCATAACCTACCACCACTGCCCCTCATGGATGTACCTTCCTTCCTCCTGAAAAAGTATGCTCCATTGGCTCTACCTCAGTTACTGAATGAAATGCCACAAGATTATCTAAAGCTCCTAGCTCGGTTCACTGAGGAAGATAATACTTTTGCACAGAGACATATTGAAAAATTATGCGCCTTTGCTGAGAATATGAATGTAGAGCACTTAGATTTGGTGTTAAGGCTTTTCGTCCAATCCTTGGATGGAGAAGCCCAGAAATGGTTCAAGTCTCTAGCCGACAACACATTCCACACTTGAGAAGAAATGGAAAATTTCTTCACATTAAAATGGGGAGAAAAGAGGGACCATGGATACGTTCTCACTGAGTTCAATGCTCTAAAAAAGAGACACAATGAGGATGTAAAAAAATTGATAAAGAGGTTCAATAAGCTCTATAATAATCTTCCTATTGAAATAAAGCCTCCCCAAGCATCTGCTAAGGTGGTCTTTGTAGGAGCTTTCGAACCAGATTTTGGGTTCACCCTAAGAGAAAGAAAATCCACATCTATGGATCAGATCTAGACTGATGCATTGGAGGTAGAAGCAAACTTTTCTTCTACTGGTAAATTCAAGGGGAAGATAAAACATGAAGCCAGGAGAAAGAACAGGGAGGAGGCTTCTACTTCAAATCAGGAGAGGGAATCACAAGAGTATAGAATTGAAGAAATGAATAAGTCAATTAAGAACCTATCCAATAAGTTGATTAAGCTTGAATTGGAGGCCAAAAATTACCGTCCTCATCCCAACCAAATGATTCCTAACCGAGGGTTTAATCCTAAATATTGGAAGCCCCCTCTGCAGTTTTTGCAGCGGGAGAGGAAGGAACAACAAGACCACATTCAACCCCCTCTATACTTGGAGGGAGAAATGGAGGGATCGATCAAGGAAGTCACAGACAGCTAAGAAGATCAATTCCTTGCTTACTCCAATGATGAGGAGGGTGAACTCATCCTGAAAGGGGAGAAAGAAGAGAAGGAAGTCCCTCTAGAAGATCAAGATATTGACAATTACTGCAGACAATTTGTGGATTTCGTGCAGCCTCAAATCTACAAGAAGTATGACCTCCGGTCCTACAGGAAGAGAACCAAAGTGCAAGAACAAAATGAAGAGTCAATATCAAGAGAAAAACCCCCTCCTAGTCCTGTTATTAAATGGGAGAAGCCATTAGAAGAGTCAACCCCGCATAAGACCTCTGCATCCACCTCCACAAAGAAAGAAGTTGATCCTCCCAAAAATGAGAAGTCCCCATCTATAACTTTGAACCTGCCCGATCATCCTAAAGAACAGTCCAAAGAAGCTATTACAGAAAAAGTGCCCATAGCCTTTAACCTCCAGAAAGAATTAGAGAAATTCAAGATCCCGGTTCCCCGAATTGAGCTCCTGAAAAAACCTTCATACAAAGCTCAGGTGTCCCGATTTATGTAGCTCCATGGTGTAATCCATTTTCCTGACACCCTCAATCTCCAAGAAAAATTACCCATGGTGGTTTTTGAAAAACCTGTAGAAAACCAGTTCCTATCCTATTCTGAAGAAGAGGGAGGTGAGATTACCCTCCATGAAGAAGGGGAAGAGCTAGAGTGTTTCCCAAAGGACAACACTAAAAATCAACAACAGTCTGGTGATACGGAAATAGAGGCAGCAGAGCTTAATTGTCTAGATCCACAAGAACATCTTTAGCAAGCAGTGTTTCCTTCAGAGATTAAAGACCAATCAGATTTGCATGATGAAGACCATCTCTCAAATTATCTTTCAGGTTGCACCTTATCTAAATTTACAGCCCTTGAAGAAAATCATAAAATTTCTCAATCATTAATTTCTTTCTTGGATGTTAATGAAGTAGTACAACAGATTGTTACAGATCATTTTCCTTCACCCAAAATTAACGAGAGTTTGCAGCTCCCTTCAAAAGCTTCTGTGTGAAAAAGAGAATGATAAAGAACACTCAGATCACTTGACTACTGCGGATAATGAGGAAAAACAATTGGTTCCCTTATTGTTTGAAGAGAATCAGTTTCAACACACAAGCAAAGCAACAGTTTGGAATGAGGTTTTTTTTCATGTTATAAATCTTCTAGAAGATCTTATGTTGCATGTTTACCATGATCCTCTAGTCAGTGTATTACAATCATCAATAAAGGAAGAAGATGATGTATGTATCAGATGTTTGTCCTACTATGGCAAGGTAAAGTTAAAAATTGGTTTGAGAATCTTCCAGCTGCTAGCATGAGTAATTTTCATCAATTCATGCAAGTTTTCCTAGGTCGATGTGTAATCATGGGAAATGTCTTTCTTATCATAGAAGAGTATGAAAATTTAAAAATATAGCCAGGGGAGATAGTACAATATTTTTCATCCAGGTTCAATAAGGTGTATCATTCAATGCCTGCTGATATAAGGCCACCCCCAGGAGTAGCTCTCTTGCATTACCCAGATGCCTTTAATCTAGAGATGGCATTCCAAGTAAGAGAAAGGGAAATTGCAACCCTTGAAGAAATGAAAAATATTGTAGTTGATGTGGAAGTGAACCTACTTAACAGAGAGACAAAGTTTAAAATAGAGGAAGAATTGATCTAGTATGATTCTCTAACTTTATGCTTTAATTCATCTCAGATTTTGAAAGGGAATCTTGGTAAAATTTTGGTTGATGATCCCAGGAGAAATCATGAGATTTCAGTGGAACCCATGCTATAATCATCTAAAGCACTTCATGACCCAATAGCTAATACGTTGGATGGTTGGATTTTTCAAAGTCAGTTTTCATGTACACGTAATAATTTCAGAAGTTGCTATGATATGGATATGATCAGACAGTTTGCCCTATTGTCTGGTTCAGTAGAAGTATTGTTGTCCAGATAAATCGTTCTTGCGAACAAGACCGATCTCCCTAGTACTAAAAGTATCTAGCAACAAACAGCCAAATAGACTAATCTTTCTCTAAGCATATACGATCTATGAAAATCTCTATAGAGGTATTAAGAACTTAACGTATGTCCAACACTTGTTTGAAGTCATTGTTGTCCCTCGTGCACTTGAAGGAGTTTTCCTCGTAAACCTGCAGTCACAAACAAGCAAAATATTACATAGCACCTGTATAGAAATCATCATAAACCATGCTTATCATAGTGATCAAGGAATCTATGAAATAAACCATTGATTGAAAGTTTATTGAGAAAAATGAGTATATTTGTATTAATTTCAAAAGAAGGAAAACCTTACAACCTGAGCCTTGATGTTCGAAAGGCCTTCCCGGGGTCCGAAGCAGGAGTCTCCTTTACTTTGATAAGCTCTACACTCCTCCAACCAAGACAAATAGAGGTATGTAATCTCTCCTCACAAAAGTCTTATTTAACTGAGTCTAAATCTCAACAGCACTTAACCTCAAATCTTCTTAATCTTGACCTCTTCAATCCTCCATTAGTTAACCCTTTGAGGCTACCGAATGCCTATTTTTATAGTGGAAAAGATGAGTTTTTCTATTCCAACTATGAAGGGATAGAATCCTCCTTCAAAGGGATAAGCTCCTCACATCAAGGGGTTATCTCCATAAGGTAAGGGATTCATGCACCTCACAAGAGCAGTTCTGCCACCGCAAGATCCATTCTAGAAGCTTCCAGAATTTACTTTAATTGAGCTTTTTGGAATTTACTTGCGCCTTTTTGATCTTACAGGGGTCCGCACCTTTAACACAGATAAATTGCGTTCAGGTACGCAAGAGAGCTGAACATTGGGTGCGGGACCGCAGGCAAGATAGTGAGAAAGTGCGATACCAAAGTTTAGGAGACTTTTAGGAACTTTTCTCTGATTTTTAAGGCTTGACATGAGGAACTGATATGTTGGACTTGCAAAGGGGGAAGTATGAGTGTTAATGAGCTCATACAGTTAGCAGAATGTCAAGGTGCAAGTTTGTCATATATGAAGAGTGCAGTACTTTATCATTTCAAGGATCATCTTGTGGACACCTCGGTTGGAACCTGTAAAAACATTCAATGCAAAATATATATATGTAAACATATCATCCCTGAGGTAGGAATTCCCATACTCATATCAAAACTAACTAGAAACTAATCTAAACTGTTCTGATATAGGAATGATTTTCAATACATCAACAGTATAGACATATGTAGACACAGCATGGACGCAGCCATCTGTTTATAAATAGTCCACTGTATAATTGATAAAAATAAAATTCCTCGCAGCCTGGATGGTAGAAACTAGATCCAGGGTCTTGATTTCCGCATCTCGAACTAGTACAATTCTATCCATGTGAATAAACGTGTCGAAGTCGAACATGGTAGAAACCACTTGATTACCAATCAATGATGTAAACTGTTAACAAGTGTGAGAGTAACCACCAGTAATGTCAATGGCTCTCAAAGTACCCAGTACAATCCATGAAATGTGAATGAATGAGCTGAAGTCGAACATGTCACGGAATCATTCGATCGAAGGTCAATGATGCAACTTGTCGTCGAAAGCGAGAAACCTGCCATTGAGGTATGTAGATTTCAAGGTATTGACGATCTCTAGATCAACTTCCTAGATAATGAGTTGTCGTCGATAGAAAGTGATCCGTCGTAGGCAAACCCACAACACGAAATCATAGATCAAGTTTTTAAAATATATTGGCAAGGACTGACTCAGGGATGGTAAAAAATGGATGACAGATATTTTGCAGATGAATGGTTTATTTGAACTGTCCTCTTGAACACATGACGACACTGCAGTTGGCTTGGTAACAATTGACCCATAGCTAATACCCAGAAACCGGATGAAGACTTTCAATATTGTTTGATTAACTGTTAGGCAAAGGATTTCCCAACCTAGGTGATTGAAAGTGTCGTGTTCAAGAGTGGTTAACTAGATTTTCGAAAAATCAAAATACCACAAACAAGTCATTTTTCTCTCTTTTCCCCCACCATTTCTGGCAAGTACCTCTTTATTTTTTACAAGCTTGAGGAGGATAACATTTGCTTGTTTATAAGCTCATCCTTTGGATGAGTCCAACTTAGTTTAAGATTCGAACCCTAAGAAGGAGTGGTTCGTTCTTGTTTAAAATTGAACAGGTCCTTTACTGTTAAGTTTTAACGAGTCCAGTATAGGAGAAACTAGGTGTTTTTCAATTTTAGGGAGTCAGAAGAAAAAACTTATGAAAACTCCATGGGTGTACTTTTTTGTAAATTTAGTCTCTCGAGCCCAAAAAAGGATAAAATAATGCGGGAGAGAACTCTATTGACCGTAATTAGTCAACGTATAACTTTTTCGTAAATAGTCCATTTCAGTCCGTAAAAGGGGTAAACTTATACTGAAGGGACGATTATTAATTTACTTTAACGAGTTCGAATAATCAAGTTCTCGGAAATGTTTTCATGTTTAGAGAGTCTGAAAAGGGCTTAAAAGAGAACTCCAAGGTTTCGCTTTTTTGTAATTTTCAGGAGTCCGAAAAAGTGATAAAAGTATACTCAGTAGTTTCACTTTTTCTGTAAATTTTAACAAGTTCGAAAAAGGGATAAAAATGTAGTCATGGTTTTCAATTTTTCGTAAGTTTGAACGAGTTCGAAAAAGGGATAAAAATGTACTCCTGTGGTCGACTTTCAATTTAACTCACGAGTAGGAAAAGACGGAAAGAACTCAGCATTTTCGTGTGTTTTACGAGAATGAAAGATAGCAAAATAATCTCGGATTTTCATGATTTTAACGAGTCTTGAAAATAACTGAAATTGGCTCAATATAGGTTTCATTTTTACAAAAGCTTGAAACAGAGAAAAACTATGCTTCAGAGTGGTTTCATTTTTACGCAAGCTTGAAACAGAAAGAAAACTGTGCTTGATGCCCCCTAAGCGTAACTGCTAGAGCGCATGCCCCCCCAGCTTCATTTCATTCAACTAAATACACTACTGGTAATTAATAGCTGGATGGAATGAAGGTTCATTTACGAGATCATATGAAAGACCCGACCTAAAATTGTAAGAAAATTATGCAAAAACTGAAATAACTAACCTAAATATGACTTAACATTTATGAGATCTAGTCAAAGACTCGACTCAATTAGGGGAGGATTTGTTTCATTTTTTAACGAGCTTGACACAGGAAAAGAACTATGCTCATGGAAACGTGTTTCATTTTTTAATGAGGTTGACACAATAAAAGGAACTTTCCTCTTCTACATGTTTCATTTTTTTAACGAGGTTGACACCGTAAAAGAAACTATCCTCGTATCTACTTTCTACAATCTACCTATATAACTGACTGATTCATTTTTTAATGAGGTTGACACAGGAAAAGAACTGTCCTCATACCTAATTCATTTTTTAACGAGGTTGACTCAATAACATAAACTATCCTCATACCTAATTCATTTTTTAACGAGGTTGACTCAATAACAGAAACTATCCTCATACCTAATTCATTTTTTAGCGAGGTTGACACAGGAAAAGAACTGTCCTCATACCTGATTCATTTTTTAACGAGGTTGACTCAATAACATAAACTATCCTCTGACCAAATGATTCATTTTTTAATGAGGTTGACACAGGAAAATAACTATCCTCATACCTGATTCATTTTTTAACGAGGTTGACTCAGTAACAGGAACCATCCTCATAAACTATGTATTTCTAATCTATCAATCTACTCTCTACAATCTACCTACTGATTCATTTTTTAATGAGGTTGACACAGGAAAAGAACTGTCCTCATCACCGACTGATTCATTTTTTAACGAGGTTGACACAGTAAAAGGAAATATCCTCAAAGACATGTTTCATTTTTTTAAAGAGGTTGACACAGTAACAGGAACTATCCTCAAACTCACTGATTCATTTTTTAACGAGGTTGACACAGTAAAAGGAACTTTCCTTAGACTCATTGATTCATTTTTTAACGAGGTTGACACAATAAAAGGAATTCTCCTCAGACGCACTGATTCATTTTTTAACGAGGTTGACACAGTAAAAGGAACTATCCTCAGCCTCACTGATTCATTTTTTTAACGAGGTTGACACAGTAAAAGGAACCATCCTCAGGCCACTGATAATGGCTTCCAACTGGAAGAAACACATGTCAATGGACACACCTTGATCATGGCTTCCAAGAGGTCTTCATCAGAAGGAAGAATAGTTCTCTGGAAGGAACACATGCCAAGGGACTCAAAAGGGATAAGAACATCGCGTTCAAATAATCCCATAGAGTTTTCCATGTCAATTACCGGATCTAAGTCATAGGAAGTCGAGCAAACAGTGAGAGGCTCGCTTACATCGGTAACTGAAAACATGGGACTAGTTGCCACATAATTAACCCGTGGCGGGGTAGATACCACTTTCAGGGATGTCGGATTATTGGTAGTTGAAACAAGACTAGGGAACGAAAGCTGGTCTACAGTCACAATATTACCATTGTGAGGGAAATACATCACGCGAAAGAGTGTCGATACGACAGCTTTCATTGCATAAACATAGTCTCGCCCAAGGAGTAAATTGAAATCCAAGGGACCTCGAACTACCAAAAGATCAATACAGACAGTTTTACCTTCCAAAGTAATAGAAAACTTAGGAAGGATCCCTAAAGGTTCACTAATGGTTCTGTTAAAAGCTTTCAGATTTTGCGTAATAGGCACAAGCTGAGGGGAACCCAAAGCTTTCCAAGCAATTGAGGATAAAATACTAATAGAAGCACCTTCATCTACCTGTGTGCGGTGTATGTCCCTATCACCAAACTTCACAATGATTTGGAAAGGGATGGAGGAAGGAAGACGAGGTTCTGTCAGTCTATTCCAATCAAAGGAAAAGACCTCAGTACTTGGAGGAGGTTCTGTGGAAACAAGTGAAATGCCCCCTAGCGTAGAAGAATCTGATGTAACAAGAAGAACTTGAGCGGTACGAAGTTCACTCTCTACAGGGAGAATGGGATCGACCAAATATGGAATCGAATCGACCACTTGATCAACTAATGGATCATCAAGCTCAGTGATATGAGTTTCACTCTCCAATGGAAGAGTGGGATTGATTGTACTTGAAATTAGATCAATCACTCTGTCAGTTGACGGTAGGTTGGGAGAAAGTTTACGGTAACCAGTTGGAAATTCTTGTTGTGGAACAGTAAGGTTTTCCAATAATTTTGAGGCTTCATCCATGTGAGGGAAAATGTGAGTTTGATGACTTCCTTTGCATAACTTACAAGGAAACCTAACTTTACCCTTTTTCCCAGGAACCTGACTATCACTAGTTGATGGATCAACGGAAAGTTGATGAAATTTTTCTGACCATACTTCCAAGACCTTTGGAATACCAGGACAATTGATAAGGAAGTGGTCACCCTTGAAAAGCATGCAAGGGTATTTGGGTTTACGATGCATGTTGGAGGTTTCCTCAACACAACTAACACTTACAGCCATGGTTGGTTGGTTGACTTCTTTCTTATCTTGCTTCTTCTTCTTCTTATTCTTCCCTTTCTTCTTCTTCTTAGCCACCTGGTTACTAGCGTCAAGGCTTTTACCAAGTGAAGAGGAAGAAATGGAGGAAGAAATATTAGGCGAAGAAGCTAAAGGGTCAACAAAATGTTGGTGATGTTGAGATGGTGAACTCTGTTGAGGTAAAGCATCCGGTTGAGGTGGAACATTTGGAGTATTCGGGGCCAACGGAGTTGAAAATAACCATATCGGTAAACCTATTGTAAATCCAGGTAATGACAAAGTAGCCATATAAGGAGGACCAACATTTCCAAAGCAGGGAAAAGTACTAGGAATCTCGTTAAGCGGGGTTCCTTGGTTGGTAAATTCTGGAACAGTTGCCATTATATTCAACTTCAGTGAATTTTATTAACAATTTAAAACTAAAATTAACAATTCACAATTCACACCTAAAAATTAAAATTCACAATTCACACCTATGGTCTCTAAAAGTAAAAACAAACAAATTAACACGCGCTATCAAATCTAGGAGTCAAACCACACACAAACAGTAACTTCCCGTACTAAAAACACTAGTTGGTGATGAAATCCAACATCGTAGAATTTAATACAGAAAGGGCGGTTGGAACAGTTACCCCGAAAACCTCCTTAATGAAACAGACTGGCATAAGTTTCTTCGCAAAACCATCTCGAGTGAAGAAAACCCCCCAGAGAGTCCAAGTGAGTCTAGTCGACGTCTGCTCCAGGTACAGTGAGATATTTCCTTCACCGTCACCTTAGGAAATAATCTTAATTCTATGGACACTAAGGTTACCAATAATAACAAATATAACTGGGGGAACAGTCTACGATATAATCCCACGCACAAGGGCAGAGTAACAAAGCTCAATCCCCTTGAAGGTTCCTCGACAAGGTCAATCCGAGGTTTACCGACAAGTGACCCCAGGCTCATCGACAATGGTTAATCTGAGGTTTACCGTTTGTAATGCGTGCAAAATCTTCTATCTTCCCCAATGAAACAGAATTGATTGTTTCAAAGGTTCGGACATGATCTTGTGATTGACTTCTTTAAGAGAAGCGTCCCAAATTGTACCAATTACAATTGGATTTATTTCCTACCGCAAGATTTATCTACTTGTTTGTTTTTGTTGCTTTGGAAAGTTAACTACAACCTGTTCCAAAGCAGTAATCCTGAGCTATATTGGTGGAAAGAGCCCTAAAAATGTAAAAATTACTAGATGAATTTTAATTAAGCACTGTGTTATTTAGGTTGTTATTACTCAAAAGGGTAAATGGATATGAAACCAATGGTGTTATGACCCGAACCAAAACTGAATGCAATCAAATATGATAATGTAATATTTTCAATTCAATGAATCCTAACTAAAGTAAGGAGAGATTTTCCATACACTTCCAACAATGCAAAGATTGATTACTAAGAGAAAATATAACAAATTCTCTAATGCACTAATTTCATCAAGAAAAACTAATGCAAATCAATCCCAAAACAATTTTTTATTTTTGTGTTTTTAAAACAAGCATAAAAACATCTAAATTCAAATCAAAGAAAATTGATCTAAATCTACGATTGATTTTTCAGAATGTAAACTATGCAATTGTAATCTATGCACAATTCACTTGAAAAGTATGCAAATGTAATCTATGCACATTTTTCATTCATATTCTGAAAATGAGAATTTTAATTATGCAAATTTGATCTATGCAAGAGAATTCTCAAACACAAGATGATTCTAATGTAATCTAAGAACCAATCAAGTGCAAGTCAAGAAAATCGGGTGAGAGTTCCAAAGATTAAAAAACACTCAAAGGAGATTAACACTCGTGGAAAAACAAAAGCAAAAAGATGGAAAATTGTGAAAAGACTGAGACAAACCTCCAAGTAATGACCAAAGGAAATCAAATTAATAATTTCTCAAAAAAGAGACTCAAAACACCCAATTAACTTAATGGAGATTGATGAGATGAAGAATTGCTGAAAGAAATTCAGAAACAAGAGATTTTGGACAGAAAAATACAGATCTGGGTAGATGCTAAGAATCCTAAATTAAATCTAAACTAAACAAAGAAAATAAATCTGGTGTTTTTCCAAAATTTTAATAGGGTCCGCAGGCTCCCAGAAGTAACAGGTGCGGTCCCGCACTGTTTACTCAAGGAAAGTGCGAAACTGCCCACACTGTGCAAAAGAACAAAGTGCGGTCCTCAGAAAAGTTCAAGAAAAACGTAAAAGATTTCAAAATTTTCAAAAGAAGATAAATCCTAAGCTACCCAGGCAGATATCAATCAATCAAAAACTAGGAAAAACTTTTCCTCAAATCAAAATAAAAGAGAACCAAAAACAACAAGTTCTTTCCCCAGTGGAGTCGCCAATTTGTTGGCTGGATAAATCGTTCTTGCGGAAAAGACCGATCTCTCTAGTACTAAAAGTATATAGCAACAAACAGCCAAATAGACTAATATTTCTCTAAGCATGTAAGGTTTACAAAAGCTCTATAGAGGTGTAAAAGACTTACCGTATGTCCAGCGCTTGTTTGAAGTCGTTGTTGTCCCTCGTGCACTTGAAGGAGTTTTCCTCATAAACCTGCAGTCACAAACAAGAAAAATATTACATAGCACCTGTATAGAAATCATCATAAACCATGCTTATCATAGTGATCAAGGAATCTATGAAATAAACCATGAACAGACAGCTTATTGAGAAAAATGAGTATATTTGTATTAATTTCAAAAGAAGGAAAACCTTACAACCTAAACCTTGATGTTGTACAGGCCTTCCCGGGGTCCGAAGCAAGAGTCTCCTCTACTTTGATAAGCTCTACACTCCTCCAACCAAGACAAGTAGAGGTATGTAATCTCTCCTCACAAAATTCTTAGTCAACTGAGTCTAATTCTCAACAGCACTTAACCTCAAATCTTCTTAAGCTTGACCTCCCTTTGAGGCTACCCAATGCCTCTTTTTATAGTGGAAAAGAGGAGGTTTTCTATTCCAACTATGAAGGGATAGAATCCTCCTTCAAAGGGATAAGCTCCTCACATCAAGGGGTTAGCTCCATAAGGTAAGGGATTCATGCACCTCATAAGAGCGGTTCTGCCACCGCAAGATCCATTCTAGAAGCTTCCAGAATTTACTTTAATTGAGCTTTTTGGAATTTACTTGCGCCTTTTTGATCTTACAGGGGTCCACACCTTTAACATAGATAAAGTGCATTCAGGTACGCAAGAGAGCTGAACATTGGGTGTGGGACCGCAGGCAAGATAGCGAGAAAGTGCGATACCAAAGTTTAGGAGACTTTTAGGAACTTTTCTCTGATTTTCAAGGCTTGACATGAGGAACTGATATGTTAGACTTGCAAAGGGGGAAGTATGAGTGTTAATGAGCTCATACAGTTAGCAGAATGTCAAGGTGACAATTTTTAGTGTAACAAGTATCGGCACAAAATTCATCAGATAAAATGCAAATATGTTTCGAGTTGTTTGAAGACATGGAGAACACATGTGCAGTACCAATTTATGAGGTTGGATCGATTGGGTCAGCATATTAAGAAATAGGTCAAGTGTATCTTGATCTAGTGGCTATCTATATTGAGAAATTATTCATCACAAAGCCACCATACCTTTTCAGAATTTATGTTGTTGTTCAGGTTTACCAAGATCCTTGCAATGAAGATCAAGCTGGGAATTTGTATCAAATACCATTAATAGGTTTGTTCCTGAGTTTGGTGAAAAACAGTGAAAGAACAAAGTTATTAGAGCAGTTTCTTTCATGTCTACACTGGCATTATTGTATCATTTAGAATAGCATTAATTTCAGCAGATTAGGGTAGGTAGGTGTGCAAATAATATTAGTGCTATAAGCATCTTTCCAGTTTTAGTTTTATATTGCTTTGCAGTTTTCAGTTCAAGTGTTTTTCAGATTTCAGTTTCAGCATGGTTCAGATTTCAGCATTCAAGATTTTTCAGGGTGCAACAGTGATTTCCGTTTTGATAGTTTGCAGTGCACAACTCAGTTGTAGTTTCAGTTCAGATTTACATTATGCATTTGTGACTCCATGTGCCCAATAAAGCACAGGAATTCAGGTCTGCAGGTTCTCAACGCACTTAGAACAAACGTTGCCCCCAGATGGAGCCAATGTTTGCCCGTGACCTCACACAAGGTGGAGAAGTGGCCCCTATAAGAAAATCACATGGATGGGGCGTGAATGGTTAAAGTGAAGGCCAAGCAATTCAAGCACAGGTCGGGCGGACACCCCACATTGAAAAGAGGAAAGATTTTTGGTCCAAGCATTATGATCCAGAACCCATTGGCCATATCCCGCAAACCGTTACATATATCATATTTTACATATGGTATATGTAATATCACCTCCACTTTTAAGGTATGTGTGGGCCCCTTCTTCAATCCCCAACTGCATTACACTTACACTTTTGTTAAATTCACCTGCACCCTTTCTCCAATTGTGATTTGTGATATGCTTTTGGGCCCCACCTTCATCATGCCACATCACCTCTCCTCTCATCTCACATCGCACTTCGCATCTCTTAACCTTTACCCCCTGTTTCTCATAATAAAAAACTCCCCGACTCTCAATTGTAATTTTTTATATGAGTTTGGGCCCCACCTCCGTCCTACCATGTCACCTCTCCTCTCATTGCACATCGCACTTTGCATCGCTTAACCTTTACGCCTCGTTTCTCATAATAACAAACTCTCTGACTCTCAATTGCGATTTGAGATATGGGTTTGGGCCCCACCTTCGTCATGACACGTCACCTCTCCTCTCATTGGACATCGCACTTCGCATTGCTTAACCTTTACCCCCCGTTTTTCATAATAACAAACTCCCTGACTCCCGATTGTGATTTGTGATATGAGTTTGGGCCCCACCTCCATCATGCCACATCACCTCTCCTCCATCGCACATCGTACTTCGCAGATCATAACCTTTACCCCCTGCTTCTCATAACAAAGCACTCCTGATTGAAATTTGCAGGCAGCCCCACCTCCGTCATGCCACGTCACCTCTCCTCTCATTGCACATCGCACATCACAAAATTTACCCCCCGTTCCTCATAATAGCAAACTCCCGATTCCTCGATTGCAATTTGCAGGTGGCCCCGCCTCCGTCATGCCACATCACCTCTCCTCTCGTCACACATCGCACTTCGCATTGCTTAACCTTTACCCCCCATTCCTCATAATAGCAAACTCCTAATTCCCCGATTGCGATTTGTGATATGAGTTTGGGCCCCACCTCCTTGCCACGTCATCAAAGCCCTCCCACGGCCTTTGTCCTGCTCTTTTCAGTGTTAACCATCCCGCTGTGTGTTAATGTTGCAGCCTTACTTTTAGCTCCGCCATCTTCCCCTCATCTCCATTCCCTATCACACATCTGGTGAATCCCTGCTAAAGAGCTAGGCACGCATAGCATGACTGGCCATTTCGTAACGGTTAATGGAAATCATGACAATAGGGGAGTGGAGGCTTTCGATGACGGGTGGAATCATGTGATGGAAGCCAGAAGACCCACCTGTTCAAGGCTACTCCTCACCACCCCATTTGAAGATTCCAGGATTTGGCCTTCGTGGCCAACTATCTTGTTTCTTTTACTGTTTGATTATGATGTTTTGTTGTTGAAATCTCGATTTCACCTGATTCTATTTTGATTTTCTGATTACGAGAGTGATTTCTCAATGCACGCTCTGTGATTTGGTTAGGATATTTTTATTTTCACATGTGTGGGTCGATCATGAAAGTTTATTCGATCGTAAACCCTCAAGCATAACTCTATATGTAGAGATTTCAGAGATGAAATAAGGGTTCTGAATTTTGGAGAAGTTTTTTTGTAGTTCTGTATGACTGTGCTCTTTATGCTCTGAGACACATATTTGGGAGAGTTGTTTTGAACATAATATGATATACAAAGCTATATATTTGGATTCCAGATGGTGAAATGAGTAGTATGTATATGTATTCTCTTGTTTATCAGTAATCTCCTGTTTATGCATAATCATCTTTCAACGTTCTGCTGCTTTGATGATTCATGTAATGTTAGTTGCTAGTGGTATGCATTTTTATTCATGAATTCGTGTATGAATAACGCTCATGTGTTAAACTTGTTGTGCCCCCTTAATTCACGCTCCATGAATCTCTATTGTTGGTCACATACCACTTACATCCGCTTCCTATGAGTTCACGGGAGACAGATTCTTAAGAATTTTAAGCCTATCCCTCACGGGTTCCTCCTCCATTCCTTTGCGGCACCTCTACATATTTTGAAAGACTCTACTCATTGTTTCATACTTGGCCCATTTTAAAAGCCATAAATCCATACAACCTCCTGAGCCCTATCGCATTATAGGGTAATTCACATGAATCAAACTCCAAAGTCTTCATCATTCCTGAACCACCACAATCATTATCCTCTTAATCCATTTTCTGTTAGAGGAACCCTTAAAATTGTCTACATCTAACCTCTGATTTCAAGATGTCCTAGGAACTGGTCTTTTGCAACTCAATTCTATCTCTAGGAGCAATAACAGGTAGAAACAATGGCGAAAGGGAAAGGTCACATTTTGGGAAGAGTTTTTAAAATGGTTGAAAAATCTCAATTACCTTCCTAAATCAAAGGGTTCTTACAAGGATAATTTTGTTGATCCAAGAAATCCAAAGATTTACCAACAAAAATATCCTTAATCAAACCAAAACCAACATCGTGTGAATCAAAATGGGGTAAATTGATACCATTATGATGTATAGTACCTGGAGAGGATGGTTGAAAAGCAGCAGGAACATCAACTACCACTGCAACAAAGAATGAGGTCCCGACATGTTTCTTCGGCCACAAACAATCCATCATCTTTGGATCATGACAAGCACCTCCAAAATGCTGGTGGAAATTAGCAATCAAATGATCCATCAAATGGAACCCCAGACACTAGAAAGGAATGCCCCAGTATTCTATCTATTGGCACCAAGAAAAATCACCCCAAATTACATATAATTCAGAATGAATACCACCCATGAAGTTTATTTCCACCAATATCTAAGAAATATTCTTTTCTAATCCACATAAGCTATCCCCCTCCAAATAAATGAATTTCCCAATCGAATTTCCATTTTCCATGAAATCTCGTTGAGTCCATAGTTCCAAAGGGAGCCTAGGAATTTTTACCCAAATCAATTTTTTCCACGAGACCTCATTAAATGGATTGAATCTCATAGACCAATGCTGTAAATATAAGAAACTCTAGCCATGAATCCAAGGAAGTGGAAAAAAAACCATTTATTAAATAACATATTGATCTTAGGTTTGTAGTTAAGAATGGGAACCCAATGTGATTCAATCCATTCCTTCATTTGTTTCCCATTCATATTTGCAAATTCCCACCTGCCGACAAGAGCTCGCTACTGCAAACCTGCAACCCTATCCTAATATACATCTCTTCCAAGTATAAGCTCTTGAACATCCGCTACAACCTTTAATGCTTTAATTTATGACCACGATAAGAAGGAACATGCCCAAGATATGAAGGGAAAAGTGAAGAATTAATTAAAGCAGAATTTTGACCATCACAACTAGCATTTGCGAGTGCAACACGCGAATTTAGACCTAGGCCAGATAGTTTTATGCTAGACAGGCAGCCAGGAAAACCCTGATCATATTGGTCCTCCACCACCAAAGTCACCTGGATCAGAACCTATGAATCTGGGGAAACAAGACATTGCATGGAAAGTCCAATTGTCCCTAAATTACACTTCCCATCTGTCCCCTTCATAGTCTAGACCATAAAATATCTAGAAACCTGATACCCTAACTTTGTGAAAGAATGTGCCATGTCATAAAAGAAACATTTAAAGCCTACCAAATAAGATATGAAAAACCTTCATGTTGAACCAACTAATAAAAGCCACCCAATAATGACAGAGATAAAATAGGGAAAACGTGTCCATAAAGCAGCTCAGAAAATAAACACAATTTAAATAGTAGCTAACATGTCAGAAAAAATAGACCCTTATATCACCATTGGAGTATACCACCATCCTGAAAATCCCAATCAGTATAATGTAATATGACCATCTAATGCCATCAATCAAAGTGCACTACCAAACGAAACCCCATAGCCCAACAAGAGAGAGATTGTGAACAACAGATCTTAAAGGATATATTAATATCCAACTAGTAAAACCATACGGAATATCACCATGTTAGAGATCCTAAGTAGTCACCAGATGAATAGGAAAATAAAGGTAGCAGAAGCCACAATTCAAAAACCAATCACCAATATATCATGTGGTGATGGATAAAACAAATTATTGGGTCGCTAAAAAATATAAAAAAGAGATACACCCCTAGTATGTACACTTTATCACCAGTATACTAGTGTATCTCATGTCGAAGGCACAACATGCAACAAGCACCAAGATACCCATCCAAATCGAAAATCCAGAAAACCACCAAACCACCGTGCCCCACTAGATCACCCAAGCTTGTGGGAAACTGTGAAGTAAACTAGTTAAGATATCAAATTGATACCCAATATATAAATCACCAGTCATTACTTCTCATTGGATCACCCAAACACGCACTGCAAGCATGGAGACATCCAGGAAGAAAACCAAGAATGGATAACCAAATAGATAGCCTAAATAGAAGTCCCATACACCTACAACTCGCAAAAGGAAGTATTCAAAACACAAGTATCCCATAATGTGATGAAAATTATGCACCATATATCAATAGATCAACCATGACTGAACCATAATATTGTTGTTGCATGTGTCAACAAATAATCCATGTAAATCCTTAAAATGAAAAACCTAATCAATAAGAACCAGAATCGACATAAAATAATTCTCATTAACAATAGAGAATACCAAATAAAATGCACGACCAATTCAACCCCTACACCACCACAAACATTTGATAGTATTCTCGAATGAGCCCCACAAACCAGTTTGCCATCCTCACCGCGCCATCCCCTGAGATAGGGATTAAGCTACCATGCACCACTTCTTTATTTATAAAAAAGGTTTTCATCAATATGTCCAAGAATTGAAGACTTCCCTTTGTACCTTTGTATATTCTGACTCAAAAGAAATCTTCATTATTTTCTATTCTATAAATTATGGTATACTTACAACTATCATATTACTTTCTACTTTCTACTTTCTACATCATTGTTTATTTGTAACTGCATGGTGTTGTTAATGAAAAAAGTCATATAAAACATATTTATAATTTTGTCTAACGAATACTAGATGACTTTCATATTTGGGATGCAATTGTATCAAATCAAATTTTGAACATGAAAGTAGGGCCAACATATACACATCTTGTGTTTCATGTGCTTATCAAAGATGCCATTATATAGTCACTTTGTTTATAAGTTATTTATATATTTGTTTTTTTAAGATTAACCATTTACTTTTCTAATAATTAAAGAAATGTCTACATATTTAATAATGTTAAATTCAAATATAAAAAGATAAAATAAATATTTCTGGGTCATATAAAACAAGATGAATCTAATATATATGTGTATTTTTTTAAGTAAATATTAATTTCTTTAAATTCACAAAATCATTTTTTTTTGGGAAAAGGTTTTGTTTCGTTTGTGGTCTTGTGGACCTTTATCCATAATCACTAAGTCTATGACCGACTTGATTCACTAATACAAATGGTATATTAGTTTACATTTTTTTTCATTCAATCATGTTGTCCAAATGGATTGGACATTCAAACAAAGCACATAATAAAATAACCGTAAAGAAATTTATCTTGGGAGAACTCAAGTTATTTATGGCATGCTTAAATTTTCTTTTTCTCAAAAGTGAAATTTATTGGCTACAAAGGGTCGGAAAACTCCAGTTAGAAATACCTTGCTTAATTTCTCTTAATATTTTTAAGGTGAAATTTATGGACTACATACGGTTTGCAGAGCTTCTATTTTTTTACATATGCAGAGTGAATCTACCATTTCTATGTTTCAGTGGATTACTTTGTTAACGGTCTATGTTTTTTTCACTATATTGGAATTAATCTTTCTGGGTATTCAACTCTGAAGATTAAATAATAACTTTTTGTTTTTTTTTATCATATTTTTTATAATTTCTATTAAAAATATGGATATATACTCAATTACTAAGAAATTATAAGGGAAGTTAAAAAGGACATAACCATTTTCTTAGTCCAAATGGAACTTTTGTAGATAATATGATGTGGTTAGAAAATCCATTTGAGAAGTGGCTTCTCTTTTGACTTAGATTTTACATTCTGCATATTGTTGTTCAAATGATTGAGTATGGTCGGTTTTTTTTCATATTTTTTTTTTGAAAATATTGTTGTTATTGATGTTAAAGATAGGGGAACCTACGTATGTCCAATATACATATTGGAAAATGAAGATTGTTGGAAATATTATTTTTGGGATTTGATGCCCCATTTAGATACCCTATCTCTGAATGCATTTTTACTCAAAATGCATAGCTCAAATGGGAGCATAATATATATGGCTAGAAATTTTATTCCGAAACATTTCCAACAATATATGACACTCCTTGTAACTCCATATGAATGAGGAGATATGATATATTTCGTCAGGATGACCCATCCAAAGTACGAGCAGGCCAACCCAACTAGTTTTACAAGTTAGACATATAAGTGAATCTATAAACACAATAAATAAAGAGATATGAGTTCATTTTAACATCAATCATCAAAGAAGAGATCAGAGGTTACAAGAGGAGCTGAGGAATAGCTTTTGGGGTGATTCTTGGAGTCTAAAGAAAAAATATGATTTATGGAGTAAGCGAGTCATCTTGGCATTTTCACTATATATTTTTTTGTCTGTGATGTTTCAGATAGTGAAACTTAGAGGATACTAATAGAAGATATTCATGTACTCGAGGCCAAAATTTGATACCTTGTTTCGCTATAATTTTGGAGATATGACCAAAGGAAGTTAGGCTTTTTGAATTCTCTTGAAATCTTCTTCAAAGAGACCACCTAGGAATTTTTTCTATAGCTTTTGTTTTGGGATGTTTCAGACCATGAAACTTGGAGGACATAGATAGAAGATATTCATGTATGTGTAGTTGAAATTTCAGACCTTTATTCACTATACTTTCAATGAAATGACCGAAGGAAATTAGGCTTCCTGAATGCTTTTAAAATCTTCTTCAATTAACATGTCAATTAAGCATTTTCACTATAACTTTTGTTCCATGATGTTTTAAACCATGAAACTTGGAGGACAAAGATATAAGATCATAATGTACCTATGGTTCAAATTATAGGCCTTGGTTTACTATACTTGAGATATTTTCTAAGGAAGTTAGGCTTATTGAATGATTCTAAAATATTCTTCAAACATGTTAGCTTGGTATTTTCACTACATCTTTCTTTCCAAGATGTTTCATAAACTAAAATTTGGAGGAGATAGAGTAGAGATCTGAAGGTAACTATGATAGAAATTTCAAACCATGTTTTGTTATAATTTTGGAGATATGATTTAAGGAATTTATTTTTCCTCAATGCTCATGAAACATGTTTCAAACATGTTAGCTTGCCATTTTTACTATGACTTTCTTTCTGAGATGTTCTAGAATATGAAATTCGGATGAGATAGCGGAAATATCTAGGTACTTGTGGTAGAAATTTTAGAACTATATTTGAAAAAATCGATAGATGGCATGCAATGAAAATTTGTTCTTGGGAAGAATCCAAAATCAACAAGTTTTGGGAGATGTGGAATGGTGAAGAAAAATGCAATAGGTAGAACTAGTGAAGGTAGAAGTAAATAACAAAGCTAATGAAGACAAAAGAAATAAGAAAGCTGAGTAAAATCAGAAGCAACTAATAAACATTTTGAATAACCAAACAAGTAGGTTGGTGCCTAAGAATATTTGCAGCAGTGGGGATTAATGTCTCTTGTATGTTGGTGCCTTCAAATCTTGCAGCAGAGAGGATTGTTGTCTCCTATGGGTTGGTGCATCTACAACAATAGAGGGGATTTGTGTCTCTTGTAGGTTGGTTCATACAAATAAACAAAGGGGATTAATGTCTCATATTAGTTGGTTCCTACAAAGTAGCACAGGGGATTGATGTCTCCTATATGTTGGTGCCTACAAAATGGAAATGGGATTGGTGTCTCTTGTTGGTTGGTTCCTACAAATTAATGTAATATTAGGTTGGTGCCTACAAGATATTAAAATAATTTTTTTTTGGTTTTATCCTATAAGGGTTTCCACTTATATCTTGTGTTACTTATTCAATTTACGATATTGATGTTTTATGATGTTTAATGACATTAAATAAGTATAAATCTTCATTATACTAATTCACCCCCCTCTTAATATAATTATGAAATCCAACAATTGGTTTCATATCAATTTCCTTCAGAAGTAGTCTAACCATTGGATGGAATATCTCAAAGATACCATGGCTAGCTAGGATGGTTCTTACACAAAAAAATCTCCATTATTGAATGTATCAAATTATGTTTTCTGGAAGATAAGGATAAGGGAATATTTGATGCCTTTTGGTGTTAATGCTTGGAAATTTGTACTAGATGGAAGGAAGGATGATAAGGATAATACATAAGTCATGAGTTCCATCTTTAGTGGCCTATAAAAATCATATTCTGATAATATGATTCATTGTGAAAGAGCAAAATAAATGTTGGATAAAATACAAAGTATCTATGAAGGAGATGACATTTACATTGCATATGAAGTGAAGGTAGGAGAATTAAAAGTTCATTATTACTCTAGTGATGAATTAGATGTAGAAGAAGCACACTCTATCTAAAGAGGAATTAAATAAGGAAACACCATGAATGCTCAAGCCATTGATCATCAAAATGAAGATTCAAAGTCAAAGGAAGAAGTTGAAGGTAAGAAAGATCTTGAGGGCGAACTTGTTTTTTCTCTAAAATAAATAGATAGACTCAAAAGAAATAATAAAGAGAAGGAGGATCTATTACATAAATATGAAGAGAGATATGTGTGATTTTGATGAATCATCAATCCTCCTCCTAAAGTTACAACTAGAATAAACCATGAAAATAGAGAATTCACTATTAAGTCAACTAGAAGACAAAGAGAGAAACCATAAAAAAAACTAGAAGTAGAGTTTGTATCATTAAGAAAGGATCTAGAGAAGGACAGTTCTTCATTGAATATCAACTTAAAATTTTGAAAAAGGGACTGAATCATTAGATGGAATTCTTAGTTTCCATAAATCATCGACCATTAAAACAATACTTGGTTTTAAAGAAGAACATGAGACATTCAAAGGAAAATAAAGCTCAAAGACACCAGAAGAAGAAGAACCTAAGAGTTATACCAATGTGATAAAAGGGTCTAGTAGTAATGCAAACAAAGTCAGAAATCAAGTTAATGACCAACATAGATCTAATCTTCAAATGAAAGAAAGCAACACCAAACAAGGAAGTGAAGATCGATTGAGACCCATGAATGGATTCAAAGGAATTTCTCCACCAATAAGGCTCATCACAATCAGGTATAAAAATTTAATTTATGGGTATTGCATTTCATGCAATAATTTTAATCATAATGTAATAAATTGTAGAGCCTATGTAATAAGTGACTATATGAGGAATAGAAGCAGGGGATCATATAAGATATCAAGGAATAGTTGTATGAGAAACAATCCAAGAATTTTTAATGAGAATAATGCCAAAATTTACAATTCATTTTCCCCCTTATTATATCATATTGAATATTTGAAGCGCAATAATTTTGGGCACAAAGCTCAATATTGTAGGAGAAGTACGTTCAACCCCCTAAACCAAAGAAGAGAAGAATATGTCAAAAATGGAACTCAAAGAAAAAATGTATGGAGAAGGAAGCAAGAAGAGCATGTAGAATGTGGTCTAGCTCTATGTGTTAAAAAAAAATACAGAAAATAGTATATAGATATTGGATTTTCACGTCATATGATGGGAGATAAAATAAAATTTCTCTCTCTAAAGGAAGTCAAAGTTGGTAGTGTCACTCTTGGAGATAATTCATTACCTATAATAATGGGCAAAGGAATAGTTATCCTTGGTAATAAGAAATACCAAGTTGATAATGTCTTGTTTGTTGAAGGTTTAAAGCACAATATCCTAAGTGTAATTCAAATGGTCGATAAAGGACACGAGGTCACATTCAATTCTAAAGGATGTGAAATAAAAAAATCAAGTTCTAGAAAATTAGTGGCAAAAGAAACTATGACTTTAGAAAATGTATATGTCCTTAATAAAGTTAAAGGAGAATATTTTTGTCTGAGAGTGTTATCTCTCTCATCTTATCACTAAAAGACAAGTGATATACTGCAAAATATCAAGCCACATCAAGAATATGGAAAGTTTTGAGTGTAAGCTACAAGAGAAGGATGATGAAATGGAAAGTTTGTAGGATAAACATGAGGATGATAACTCGGATATAACATAGGTACAAGAAATGGCAGAGAAGACAACTCCTAGAATTGAAAATGCTATAACAAAGGTCATAAAAGAGAAACAGAAGCATGCAGGCCCAAAATGAAGAGAGGTAAAGAAAATGAACTTGAAGTTATACACATAACACTTGTGTTTGCATCAAGGAAAATCAATGTAGGAAACATTAGAGTAAGATGACTAGGAAGAATGTACATTGCTGCACATATTGAAGATAATCCCATTGCATTTGGTAAATTGGAAGAATATCATTGGCGGGTATGAATTATTAGATGAAAGTAAAGTGAATAATGAAATTAAATTTTTAAGAAAAAAAATAAAAGGAGAGTTGCAAATAAGGAGAAGAATCAATTTAGGGGGAGTATCCCTTAGATGTTAAAAGAGTTAATTTGTATACAAAAGGAAGCATAATCACAAGGGGAGTAGTCCTAGAAGCACAAAACATGAAATTTTGTATGTAGGGACATATAGACACAACCTTGATAGGGGGATCTTAGTTGTAGACAAAGGAGAAGTGAAAAATTAGAGGAAAGTGATTATTTTGTTGTTAAGACATCAAGGGGATAAATTGCAACTGGAATTAAAAACAACCCTTTACCATTCATAAGAGTGGAGAGTATGCAAACATAAGGAGAGATAACAAACATGGGGAGTAGTTGCAGAAACTAATAAAAGTTGCAGATAAAGGAAGATTTTAAATCAACAATAAAATTTGCATACATAAGAAGAGTTATAGATAAGGAAAAACACAAGTTTAAGGGGAGCATCCCTTTTAAATTGATTTCAAAGGGGGAGAATTGTAGGCATAAGGAAAATTTCAGATAGGGGGTCTTCTATAGTATTATCGCATAATTGACTAAGCGTTTCCATCAACGGTAAAGGGGGGTATTGTTGGAAACATTTCTTTAATTTATGTCAAATATAGGGGGATCCTACTTATGTCCAATATGAATATTGGAAAATGAAGATTATTGGAAATATTGTTTTTGGATTCTTGATGCCCCATTTTGGATACCCTATATTTGAATGCATTTTTACTATATATATCAAGCTCAAATGCGAGCATAATATATATGATTGGAAAATTTGTTATGATACCTTTCTAATTGTATATGGAATTCCCTCTAACGCCATAGGAATGAGGAGATATGAAACATTTCGTCCAGATGACCCATCCAAAGTACAAGCAGGATGACCCAACCAGTTTTACAAGCCAACCACATTAGTGAATGTACAAACATTATAAATAAATGGCATATGAGTTCATTTTAAAATAAATTCATCGAAGAAGAGATATGAGGTTACAAGAGTAGTTTGGGAATATATTTTGGGGTGATTCTTGGAGTCTAAAGGGAAAATGTGATTTATGGAGCATTTTCACTATATATTTTCATCTGCTATGTTTCAGAACATGAAACTTAGAGGATGTCTACAAAATATATTCATGTACCTAAGGTTAAAATTTCATACCTTTATTTTCTATAATTTCGAAGATATGGCCAAAGTAAGTTAGGCTTCCTAAATGCTCCTGAAATCTTCTTCAAATAGGACAACTGCTAATTTTTGGTATAAATTTTGTTATGGGATGTTTCATACCATTAAACTTGGAGGATACATATAAAAGATATTAATGTACACATGGTTAAAATTTTAGACCTTGATTTTCTATAATTTCATAGATATGAACGAAGGAAGTTAGGCTTCCTAAATGCTCTAAAAATATTCTTCAAACATGCCAACAGGGAATTTTCAGTTTAAATTTTGTTTTGGGATGTTTCAGACCATGAAACTTAGAGGATATAGATAGAAAATCATTGTGTACATGTGGCTCAAATTAAAAAACTTGGTTCACTATAATTTCAAAGATATGCTCTAAGGAAGTTAGACTTCTTGAATGCTCATGAAATATTCTTCAAATAGGTTAGTTGGGTATTTTCGCTACATCTTTCTTTCTATGATGTTTTAAAATATAAAATTTGGAGGAGATAGAGATGATATCTCAAGGTATATATGGTAGAAATTTTAGGCCCTATTTTTCTACTATTTAAAAGATATTATTTAGGAAATTAGTTTCCTAAATGCTCTTGAAACATGCTTCAAACATGTTAGCTTATCATTTTTGTTATAAATATCTTTCTGAGATGTTTTGGACTGTGAAATCTGGATGAGTCAGAGAAGAAATATCTGTTTGCCTTTGGTAGAAATTTCATAACCATATTTGTAAAATTGGATACCTGGCATTTTATGCGTATTTGTTCTTGGGAAGAAGCCAAAAGTAACAAGTTTTGGGAGAAGTAGACTTGGTGAAGGAAGAAGAAAAAGGTATAAATGAAGAAGGAAAACACAACTAATATATATGCTGAAGATATAAGCAACAAGAAGAATTAGTAAAATCATAAGAAACTAATAAAATTTTTGAAGCAAGCAAGTAGGTTGGTGCCTACGAATATTTTCAGCGTTGGTGGTTGGTGTCTCCTATAGGTTGGTGCCTACAAATCTTGCAACAGAGGGGATTGTCATCTCCTATATGTTGGTGTTATAAAATAATAGATGGGATTTATGGATCGTGTAGGTGAGTACCTACAAAGGAGTAGAGGGGATTGGTGTCTTCTATGGGTTAGTTCCTACAAAGAAGCAACGAGGATTGGTGTCTCTTGTAGGTTGGTGCCAACAAGATATTTCAAATAAATAAGTTTTGTGGTTTTCTCCCATAAAGTTTTCCACCTATATCTCATATTAATTGTTCAATTTATGAGATTGTTGTTTTGTGATGTTTGAATGACATTACATAAGAAAAATTTCCATTATACTAATTCACGGCCCTCTCAGTATAATTGTGAAATTTGGCACTTTTGGTTGGTCAAAACACTAAGTCTAGTTAACTAGTGTTTCTCTAGTTGAAATTGATATAGGTGCTTCACTTTCACCTTTCTTGCTACAATTTTCTTTTTCATTCCATTAGGATCACCATGAAACTCCCCTTATGGATTGACCTACCTTCTAAGATTCTCCAATCGACTTCTCATGCTAGCTAATTTAATTTCTTCTAATTCCATTATTTTCTTTAGATAAAATTTAGACATTATTTTAGTTAATTCAATGCAATCTTGTCAACTTCTTATGTTAGTTGATCAATTATATTGGGATTGCAAGTTTGTTATTATACTTATTAATTTTTTTATAAGCCCTTATTAATATTCAAGTTAATCCATTTCTCTTAGTTGATGATATTTTCAAATCAAACCTTAATTGGAGGATTTTGGTCTCCAAATTTCACCAATGATACATTTGGAAACATTTCTATAACTTTACTTCTTTCATACCATTTTTCTCTCTTTGGTTACTATCCTTTGAGACCAATCTACCATAATTCTATCTACCCTCTCTGAGTATGCTAAACCTTGTTATGGAATATGGTATCCTCTTCCGGCTCTACCAATGTGTTCAATGGTAAGTCCTCAACTTATGGAAATAATTGTTATTCTTCATCTTCTTTCAATAAGGATGGTTCAAATAAGTATATGCTATATCTATTTGTTACTAAATATATCCACATATATGGTTGTAGGTGTTTACTTCATTGCATTATCATTAACTTCAATAACTTCAAATGGACCATACCTTAGCGAATTTAACTTTTTGGTTTCCCCTTAGATGCATTCTTTACTGAGATAGAGCCAAACATGGTATCAAACGCAAAATTTATCATTAGTCCTATTCTAGTTTTTATGAAGTTTATACATCTCATAATTATTGTCTAATTTCTCCTTCACCTTCAAGTGGATCTAATTGATTCAATATACAAATTTTCCCACCCTATTTCCCTCCTCTTGTTCTTCATATTTGTATTCCTTCTACTTTCCATAAACTACATCAAAAGGTAAAGGTGGAAAATAACCATAACAAGATTCAAAAGGGATATTTTAGGTGGAATATTGTATTTCCATGTTATTATAATGTATATAGAAGAAAAATATTCATCTAAGGTATATGAATGCTTATTGTTATAGCCTCTCAATAGTTACACCAAATATCTATTGACTACTTCTGTTGTCCCTTTAGTTTGAGGATGGAATACAATTTAATGCTTCATCTTAATATCCATTCTTTCCCACAAGGTTGTCTAAAATTTACCCTAAATATTGCATATCAATGAGATATGATAAAAAAAGCTAATCCAAAATGTACTCATCCATGTGAGAAGAATAACTCAATTGCTTCATGTCCTTTGGCGGTCTTATTGCAATGCATGACCGCCACACATATTGTTAAAATGGTCCATAATCAAAAGCATGTAAACATGGCCTCTCCTTGGCATTGGTAATCCTCACACAAAATCCATTGAGATTCTTTCTCAAGTTCAACTTAGAACTAACAATAACATGTAAAACCCATGTTTCCCATTGCTTGTTTTTTTAGAGCTATAGAGAATACAAGCTCATCTATACCTAGAAATTTGTTCTTGTATATTAATTCCATACAACTAACTCTATAGGTTTTCCACTATCTTTTCTCTCCAAAATTTCCATCGGTTCTAAATGTATGACCTTTTCTTATCCATTGGATTGTTCTCTCTTATCGTATGCACAACTTGTTGAATTTGTAAAGTAACCCACATTAGATATTATATTTTTCTTTTAAATTAGAAATTGTTCTCTTGAAAATTACTAAAAGATGTCTCCAAAATCAAAGCGAGTCACATACTCATTTCCTACAACTCCCTAGGTGAAAGCTTCAAGCTAATTTATTGTCCCTGTAACTACAATGTTTTGTTGGGTGGTCTTGACAAAATATTTACAACTTTCTTTGTAATACATGCCTTGTGTTTCATTACTGTATATGATTACTTTAAAAATTTCATCCACTTGCAACGTTTTCCTACTTCAACTTGGTCTAACTCAAAAAGTATTGGAGTATTTGGTTAATCAATGTGAATCATGGTCTCCTGTCCTAAGAGATAGTATTTTTGTTTCTTCGTTTCTTACACAAGGGCATAAAATTTCTCTTAAATGTGGGGTAATTTAATGCTACTTTGTGAAATAATTTATAATGGAAACACACTAGTGTTATTCCTTGCATAATAACTACTTCCATGGTATACCTACTTATGTTGGTCTCGATGTCAAACACCAAGTAGATACAAATTAACCATTTCCAAGATGGTATTCGATTAATTATTTTCTTTAGATAATAAAAATACCTATGTTGTTGTTTACCTTAATGAAATCTCTTCACTTTTGCTATTACGATGTGAGGTGGTACAAGAATTATTAAAAATAAAGAAAATAAATTTGATAAGTACAATGTCCTTTCCAAGATAATTTTGACCTATATCAATATTGGTATCATTTTATAGTGGATTTTATCTTCAAAGAATACATATTCAATTCCCCTCCACCAATAATGTGGCCAAGATAAACCAAATAATTTCTATCAAACTCACACCTCTTAAGATTGGTCAATAGTCGATTCTTTTGTTATGTGTCCAATTCTTGTCTCTGATGTGAGACATGCTTTCCAAACTAGAGATGAATATCAATATGTGGTTTAAGTAAGCTCTTACAAACGATTCCATAAACGGATGCAACACATTGTTCATTTAAATGCATAAGAATTATATGTGCATTACATAATATACATGACTAAAAATTCATACAAACCAAGTTGTTGTGTCTTGAACGTTTTCTTCTAAGTGCCTTATTCTTTTACTTGCACTTGGATATAGTTATATTAAGATTGATGAGCTTGGAATATTGCAACTAATTTAATAGATCATTAATGCTCAGTAATTGATAGAAATAACGTGTTTAGTGATTAATAGTATATGAACTTCCTCCAACTTCCAATCTTCTTGGGCATAACGATGATGGATGACCCACAAGGTGCAGCACTAGGCTTAATAATTCCTCCCTTGAACAATTGTTTCTTAACTTAATAAGACTCCAGCACTTCCTATCAATACTATCCTATATTAAGTAGTGGAGACTCCCACAATAATTTAATCCCACATTCAACCTCACTCTTAGGTAGCAGTCTTTTGGGTTCTTGAAACAATTCCTTTAGACATTAATCAATTGTTCAAGTTGCTGCTTCTCCTTGCTAACATATCTTTTTAGAGATGCTCTTATCACCATCTTTTCTTCTCCCTGTTTTTTTCTCTTCTCTTAAATAAAGGAAACTTCTTGTTTGTATTGATCAATATTCAAGCTTGACGTGCACTTTAAATGCGAGTTTCAACTTGATACCATGTGCATTTTCTGTGGAATCTTTTCCATCTTTTTTCAAGAACTGCTTATTCTCTCTTCACCTAAAAACATTGAATTATGCATAAATATACAATATTACCGATATATTGTTGGATACATCCAACGGGATGACATCCACCACTACTACAAATAACGATGTTCTTACGTATCCAATTTAAGTTTTTCAACTCACTGGAATTAAATCATATTCCATTGATATCTTGGATCGAAATGAATAAACTTTGGTATATTTTAAGTGAATATATATATGAAAGAATTTAGTGTTCTTATTTTCCTCCTTTGTGCGGATAGTATTAAGATTAAATTCCTTTACCACTAAGGGACAAGAAGATTTTCCTTCCTCGTTAAAGTAGCAATTAGTGTTCTAGTTGGCATCAATAACCAACATATTTTCCTTCTTCTAATGCAATTTAGAATGTCCAAGTTGTAATTCTTCCTATAACTTCAACAATTTTCTTTCATCTAATTGTTTATGTCATAAGGACTGGAATAGTTATTGAATGTCTTTCCTTCATAAGAAACTATGGATATATTTTCCCCCCCTCTTCTTCCCTTATTGGGTTTTCCTATTATGTTTTTCTTGATCCAATGGAATGAATTTTATTTTTTTCCTCCCTCAAGATGTCATGCTTACACATGGAATTTATCAAATGGTCATTAGCTTTAAAAGAATCACTTGTTGTAAGCTATAGATAAATAAATCTCTCAATTTTTAATGAAAACATCATGATGGTTGCAATATATATCTAATTGAATGAATCACTTTTGAAACATAGTGGTATACTCCTAGACATTCTATCCTTATATCTACCAATATAATTTTCATTGAATTTTTTGTTCTTCTTCATATCCAATAGCTAAGGAAAAATTTAAGGATCCAAACTTACAGTAAAGTGTATAAACCTTGGCCACTCTTACTAATTCCTAAAATGCCAACAATAAGTGTTTGGTATTACTTTTTTTAAAAATCAAAATTTTAAGGTTTTTATACAGTTTTTAGAAGAATTTGGTCTTTTTTAAGATAATAATTGTACCCTAATAAAATTTGGAAAATTATTATTTTTTTAAATGGGAAAAGAAGATTGGAAATTATCAAAATGAATAAATTTAGCCATTAAAACTTTCCTGGTAGATCTAAAAACCATGTCTTAATAAGATTCAAAAAGTTTCTATTCAAACTCTAGTGGTGCATGCTTCAGCTTGTACTTACAAACTTTCCCACCATGTCAATTCATTTCCTTCTCACTTCAATTTAGCAAAAGAAATTATTTACTCTTCATCAACTTCATGCATACTAAAATAAGCTTATAGTTGTTAGGAGCATTAATTCAATTTAAAGACATTGATCCCACTTGCATAAGGCTTTTGCCAATTTTTTTCAATGTTAAAGGGCACAAAAATTATGATCCATCCTACATTATTCATGGTGAATTTTATACATCCCATGGTTCTTCTTATGTAGGATTTAGTTCTTCACCTTCAGGTGTATTTGTTTGGTTTTAGATATGGACTTATCTACATTGTTTTCCTCCTCCCACACTTCATGTTTGTCATACTAATCTTTTGCATAAACTACTTCAAAAGGTCAAGGTAGAAAATATCAATAACAAGATTTGAAATTGATTTTTTGGGTGGGAAAACGTATTTCTATGTTATAATAGTTTTGAATATAGACCAACTTTTCATCCAAGGTATTTACACACTTCTTGTTATAGCCTCTCCATAGTTACACCAAAATTCTATTCACTACTATGGTTTCCCAATTAGTTTGAGGATGGAATGTAGTTGAATTTTTCATCTTAATATCCATTATTTCTCATAAATTTGTCCAAAACTTATCAAAAAATATTGCATCTTGACTACACGCGATTGAGTAAGGCAATCCAAAACTTAACCACACATGTGAGAAGAATAACCTAACTACTTCATGTCCTTTAATGGACTTCTTCCAAAGCACTTGCGCACACATATTGATAAAATGGTACACAACCACATGTAAGTAACCATGGCCTCTCGTAGACATTGGCAAGCCGTTAAAAAAATCCATAGTTCAACTCAAACCAGTAATGATATGTACAACCCATGTTGCCTATCTCTTGGTTTTCTGACATTATAGAGAATCCAAACTCATATATCCCTGGAATATTTTTCTTATATATTAAGACAATACATACTCTAAATATTTCCAAAA
The DNA here is from genome assembly GCA_034641835.2 of Pinus albicaulis. Taxonomy (NCBI): domain Eukaryota; kingdom Viridiplantae; phylum Streptophyta; class Pinopsida; order Pinales; family Pinaceae; genus Pinus; species Pinus albicaulis. Next base: position 537,112,704 of record CM076579.1, on the reverse strand, counting down.
TATCTCTAGCTCAAAAATTATCCAACAATTCTATAAGTATGAGCTTCTCTTATCCACTAGATTCTTCTCTATCATGGTATATCATAATTTTTCAAGTTTGTAAAGTAACCCATATCAAAGATGGTATTCACTTTCCAATTACTGAAAGAAATCTCCAAAAGTAATTTCACTTGCATACTCATTGCCTAAAAATTCTTAGATTAAAAAAAAACTACATTGTAGTCCCCATAATTACAATTTTATGTACAAGTAGTCTTGAAAAAAAAATTGGAACTTTGTTTGTGATATTTTTCTTGTATTTGATGAATATATGGAATTTCTACAAAAATATCATCCATTTGTAATGTTCTAAAACTCGGTTTGACTCTGCATATTATATTGGAGTGGTTGGTGGTTAGTGTGAATTATGATAGCTTTTCTCAAAAAATAATACTTTTTTTTTCTTCGATACTTGTACAAGGGAATATATTTGCTTTTTATATCTAGGGTAGTCTAATACCACCATGTGAAACAACTTAGAATGGTGGCACATTCGTATTTTTCCTTGCAAAATCATTACAGCCATGGCATACCCACTTATGTTAGTCTTGATCTCAAGGGCCTGCTACAAATAAGGCATTTCCAAGATTGGTGTTAGAATGATTATTTTCTTCAAATTGGTAAAATAACTATGTTGTTGTTGGCCTCAAATAAATTTTTTCCCATTTTCTATTACAATGTGAGGTGGTGCAACAAATTTTTTAAATGAATCAATGAAATTTAATAAATACAATGTTGATTCCACGATACTTAATATCTTTTAGAATACATTGGTAGGATTTGACCATTTTTCATGGATTTGATCTTCATATGATCTATATTTAGTTCTCCAACAATAATGTGTCAAGATAAACCAAAGTGTATCTAAAAATTTCACATTTCTTAACGTTAGCTTGTAGTTTATTCTTCTCAAGTGTGTCCAATTCCTATCTTCAATGTGTGATATATTCTTCCCATGTAGTGTTGAGTATCAATATGTGGACTAACGAGTAAATTGTTAGAAAATAGTCCATACGTGGATGCAACAAATCATTCATTAAACACATAAACATCGTAGGTGCATTAATTAATATAAAATACATGACTAACCATTCATACAAACTAGGATACTATATCTTGAATATTGCCTTCAAAGTATCTTCCCTTTTTACTTGCACTTGGTTACAACCAAATTAAGGGTGAATGGCTTGACATATTGCAATTGATCTAATAGATCATCAATCCTTGGCAATTTATAGAAATTATTATGGGTTTTATTGTTTAGTGATGAATAATATTTGTACATCTCCAAATTCCATTCTTCTAGGGAAAAACAATGATGTGTGGCCCACAAGGTGAAGCACTAGGATTAATGACTCTTTCTCCAAGTGTTAATGCAACTACTTCTTAAATTAATCAACCTTCTATATTGAATATCAATAAAATCCTATATCAAGCAATTAATACTTTGACAACAATGAATATCATGTTCAACCTCCCTCTTACATGGAAATAATTTGGGTTCTTGAAACCATTCCTTATAGACATTGATCAACTATTCTAGTTGTTGCTTCTACTTGTCAACACAAGTTTAGAGAAGATCTTATCGCCATTTTGTCTTTTATGCATTGTTTCTCTTTTCTTAAGTAAAGCAAAGAAAAATTCTTGTTTGTATTGATCAACCTTCCATTTCAATGTGCACTTATCAATGTGAGTTTTGACTTGCTTCTATGTGCATTTACTATGGAATTTTTTCCATATTTTTCAAGAAATATTATTTTTATCTCATTTGAAAACATTGTCTTAGGCATAGAGCCATGGGTTTCCCAATATAACACTATGCACATCCAATGGTATAACATGTCTTGCTTCTTAATAAACAAATTTTGTACAAATGAAAAATTTGAACTTGCACTTTTGGCTAACTCTCAGATCCATCCCTTGACTCACCCATCCCAATGGATATGAAGGAGGATGGCCTTGCATCTACAATATAAGTTTATCAATTCATTCAGATTAAATTAGATTCCTTTAAGACCTTAAGTCAAAAAATACAATCAACTTTGATCTAATGAATGTATATGTGAAATCATTTAATAGTCTTTGTTTCCTACTTTGGAATAATACTACTCAAGTTCTCGAGTTCATTTCCTTTAACACTAAGGAACAAGAAAATTTACCATCCTTCTTGAAATTTCAACAAACCTTTTGGTTGGCATCCATAACCAACAAATTTTTCTTCTTATGTGGTTTGGATTTCTAGGATGGAATTCTAAGTTTAGTTTCCAACCATTTTCTTCTTTATAATTGTTGATGTCATAGGAATTATAGTGGTTAATGAGGTCCTTACATTCATGGGAGACTTTGGATATATTATTTTCTTTTCTCTTCTTCTTCGCACTCTTCTTGAGGTTTTCTTATTATGATAGTCTTGATCTAATGTATTTTCCTTTATTTTTTCCTCCCTTAAGGTGGCATTCTTACACATAAGGTTCATACATGGTCATTGGTTTTAAGAGAATCACTTGTATTAGAATATAAGTAAGTAAACCTCAAAATTTTTAATGAAAACATTGTGATGGTTGAACATATAACCAGTTACATGACTTACTTATGAAACTTAGTGGTATACACTTATACTTTCTATTCATGTCTCTACCAATAGAATTGGCATTGAATCTTTTATTCTTCCTCATATATGATAGGTTGGGAAAATTTTAAATATCCATACTCATCTTCAAGTGTAGAAACTAACTAGTGAACATTAATAATCCTTAAAATGGCAACTATAAATATTTGGTGATATTTTCGTAAAAAATCTTAAATTTCTGACGATTTTATGTAATTATTAGAAAATTTTGGCTATTTTTAATAAAATAATTTTATTTCTCATGGGGATTTTAGATAGTGATTGGGTGTATTGTTAAGGGACTCCTTGATGTTAAGGTTACATGTTCAAAACCCATGGGTAGTTACACCCACATAACCAAATGACAAATAAATAAGGAATTTTATCTTAAACAATTTTGAAAATTTATTTTTGGAAAAAATGGAAATTGGAAAATCATTTGTAACAAAAAATTAGGAAATTATCCCAATTGAGAACATTATCCTTTAAAATTTTCCCTCCATTACAATATAAGCATGAATTAATGAGATTATAAAAGTTTATGTTTAGTCATTGGTGGTTCCTACTGAAGCCTATGAGTAGTTACAAACTTTCCACCATGTGAATGTATTTCCTTATAATTTTAGTTGAGAAAATTTAGAGGCTATCCATAATTTTCATACACACTAAAAAAAGTTTCTAGTTATTGTAACCCTTGATTCAATTTAACAGAATAAATCTCACTTTTATAAGGTTTGATGTCCATTTTTTCTTCAATGTTGAAGTGCATTAGGACCTTACTAGTAATTCCCTTGTCTAAACCCGGTTTCTCTTCTCATTTAGAGTTTTCTTTTAAAATAGAAATTTACTCATGCAGTAGCTTATGCATTTCCTTCTTAAGGAAAACTAAGGTGATAGTGTTCTTATTCATCCTCCATATTTATTGTCAATTAGGAAATATTTTTGAGACATCAAGGTCATCTGTCCTTAAATAGGAAAGTCTAGCTTCCAACTTACTATCTTCTTGATTGTCCCCCATGTCATGTTCTTGAGATTTTTCTTCCTTTGTACTCCAAAATTGAGTTTCTTTGGAACTAGCTCTCCACCTTCTTGTAGTTTATCTATCTTGTTAGTCTTCATCATTGTATTCCCTCTTTATACATTAGAAACAATTTCTCTAATACCAATTTGTTTTATGATCACTCAATTTATGACCAAGTTAGATTCACCAATATGAATATTATATTAAATTATGTTATTTCTCTATGCATATTAAATTTCCATTGTGTCATCTAAATAGATTATGCATTCAAACAAAGTAGTCAATGAGATGAATCACAATCTCAAATACTCAAGAACACAAAATTTAATTACTTGCTTAGCTCTTTTATTCTTGGGGTGAAATTTATGGACTTCAAAGGGCTCCAAAGAGATTTTATTCTATTGTCAAATATTTGGACATACACAAAGTGAATACAAATTTTCTCTAATTTATTCAATTACCTCAATAGTTCTCTAATAATAATAGTTGAAACAAATGTCTCGTCCCTTCATCTCACTCCAGGGAATGATAAATGCTCTAATAGTTAACCTATGGGATACTTCTCCTTCCCTTTTTATCTGAGGGAAAGTTAGATGTTTTAATAGTCCGTTGGCAAGTACTTTTCCTTCTTACCATAGAGATGTTGAATGACATTCTAGTCGTCTTTATTGAATTGGCATTGGTCTAATATTTCATATCAAACCCCTCCTCTTTCATTAACTATCCTTTCTACAATCTCCCTATAATCTCCATTAGTAAGGTAGATGGTCACCATGTCAATAAGAAACCATTTAGTAAGTTGAATAGGTTGTAACTATTTCTTCACCTCGATGGTGCTTTCATGAATAGTATGATGCCCCACATTGTTAGATATTCTCTTTGACAAGTGGACTCCCATTTATGCAACAATGGATTGAGTCTTGTTCATTTTCCTCCACACTTTTAGTTGTTCGAAAGATAAATTTTGGTTGAGTAGTGTTTCTTCAGTCAAAATCAATAGAGGAGCTTTAGATGCACCTTTTTTATTAGAGTAAAATATGCCATATATTTCTTCTAATGGTCTCTAATCATTTCATTGTGCTACTTTACTTCAATTATTCTATTGTGTCAATTTCGTTCTATTAAAATTTAGGCATTATTTTAGTCAATTCCATCTAGTGTTATCGACTTCTTGATTTGATGTGTAATATCCCGTTTCGAGGATATCTCTAAAACACGGCAAACTCTAACCAGAGATGGACTGGGAGGGCATTTACCAAATTTTCGCCTCTAAAAAGAGGGCGAGATCCGGAGGCTACCTGGCCCTTTCTAGACTTTGTCTAAGAGTGAAAGATAAACACACCAAGTGGTATAGAACTAGAATGCTCAAAAACAATAATAGACATATAATATCATAGAAAGAGAATACGACAACTACGACAACTCATCCAGAAAACATAGAGAAGAAATGCTGAGCCATTTTATTAATCTGAGAAATGTAATGGAGTACAATAGGCTAATCTTGCGCAAGGAAAGTGAGAAAACACTCTAAGAGAATATCGGAAATGGCTGCTCTAGGAACTGTGTCCTAGCTACTGGAAACTGCCGTGTAACTGCTACTGCTAGAATGGACTGAAGACTAGGGGTTGATCCCCTTGCCGGAATGAGCTAAAAATCGGAAAACCTCCTCTCCTCAACAACCCAAACAAGATCCACAAACCATTCCAAGAATGGCCAACCCCATAAATCACCAGAAACTGCCTCCCTAGTGAATTATGCTAGCCTCCAAGGCATTGCGCAGTGGTTAGATAGAAACAGCTGAAATATTGCCACAAACTCCGCCAAAACCCTCCGACGGGCAAAGGCTAACCCTTTGCTCAAAATCTCGGCTAAATCACCTGCAGAAACCCCAATCCGAAGCTCCTCCACAATGGACTGCGTCCTCTTTCCCAGTGACTGAGCAGTCTCAATAAGCTCCAGCTCCGCAACAAACCCAAACAATGAAACGACACACAAAATGCTGAAAAACTAACCTTGCCGGAGCAGGCACTCGAAGTCCCGCTGGGCTAACTCGAGATCTCCGACTGGAGACACTCAATGCACTAAACAGTGCTACAGATAGGCTAAACAGCCAGCGTGCTCAAGAAGACATAAGTCTCACTCCAAAATCATCAACTCAAGAATGAATGAATGAGGAGGCTCCTCCCTCTTTTATAACGTTGGTTTCCCTCCAAGACCCAACGTAACCTCTCTCTCTCCTCCACATCCTCATCCTTATCTATGCAGAAGCTTGCAGAAGCTTCTGGAGTGTACATAGGCCCCCTCCTCTACGTGGTGTTAGGCCCCCCTTGACTCCCACTTAAGTCACAATGTTGTGCTACTAGGTGGATGTCTTCTTTCACTTAAGTGAGTTAGACCCTCTTCATTCACTTTTTATTTATTTACAAACTATAGACAGCAAGCTAAACAAAATAGAATATTCCAATTAGTTGTCGCTAATTAGGAATATTACAGTCCCCCCCCGGCAAAATGTTGTTTGTCCTCAAGCAACTGCCTGAACAAGCCTCCTCTCTAGCTGATGCTCCCCACTGACACTGCAAAATGTGCCTCGGTCCCAGATGTGCCACTAAAACCTCTCTGACCTCTGCATCAGCCTGATATGAAGGGATCTCTCAATGCCAGGATCCCAAACTGATCTCTCACCAACCAACAGTCCTCTCGGATCCCATCACCACCCTGGCCAATAATCGCCCAAGTCCCACGGCTTAGATTGTGCACTTCCCCTGGCTATGACTGATGCTCTAAGAGGCGAAGACCATGACCCATTTTGCGCTATATCTGTGACTGCATAAGCTGTCCCATCAGCTGTGTACCAACTCATCACCTCTCTCCAATCCAAGGCCTGACTCAATCCCACGTTGATCCTGCTCTGCTGAAATCGGGATGGAGTGCTGAAGAAATGACGACCGGTGCCCCCCTGCCATCTGGAATCTGTAACATCTACTATGTCCAAGGGCCCCTGCTCCGCTATGCTCCCTACGAAGAACATTGTACCATAAAGAGGGTACCAACTCATGATCTCCCACCAGTCCATCCTGGAAGAAGAATCTGATGTAGCAACAACAACTGCATATGGAGCACGCCTGGAGTGTTGCCGCCAGCCCGTAATCAACTCCCACTGCTCTGCCCTGTCTGCCAATGAAAGCTACCTATAGAAGGAATCCCCTCTCTCTATAATGGGCCAAAGTGGGCAAGATATGCTACAAGCTCCATCGATGTACTCCTAAAGAGTGCTATCCACTAAAAACACTACAGCTCTGCTGACTGTGTGTACATCTATCTGCGCCTCATCCCTGTTTCGACCCACAGAGGGATGCTCCACCATATCCAACAACTCCTCCCACTCCTGATCAGGAATGTCATGCTCCCGCTGTCTACTGGCCCCCTGCAGAACAATCCCATCAACCTCCAGCACCTCCAGAGGATATGGATCTACAACTGCTGTCACCGTACTCGATGTCAGTGCATCTGACTGTCCCACCTCAATGGTTGACCCCAATGTTATCCGCATATCCCTCATCGGCTCAATTTGGGCACCCATCTGGCTCTCCCCCAAAGGAATATCATGCTTGAGGTGAATAGTTTCCTCCTCTGTCGACTCAGGCTCCACCACCTGCTGCTCTAGCTGAATCGTCACAAGTGACTCTTCGCCCAAAGTATCTCCCGCAGAGTCCCATGACTGCTCACCCTGGACACTGGAATGTAGCTCTGGTCTACTATCACCATCTCTGCATGACTTTTCTCACTCCCCAGAAGCGTCCTCAACTGATCCTATGGACTCATATGAAAAGGAGTCCTCACCCTGGCATATAGAAGGAATGCCCTTCTGTTCTACCTCCGCCACCTCATCTGCATTGAATATGCCATCCACCCTCTCGATAAAGTGTCAATACAATATCTGGAGCCTAGACACATACTGGGATGCTACCTCTGCTGTACCCAGTATCCTCTGCTCATGCATGATCTCGACATGCCCTGAGGGCAAAGTGATGCATGTCTCCCTCATGACCTGCTCCCCAAGCGTAGGCTCGACGATGACTGATGTACCACCCCTGCAGAGGATCATCTCATCCCCTAACCTATGGCTATCAACTAGCACCCCGACCCAGTGCCACTGCTGAGAAGTCTCTCCCCTAGTGTGCTAAGTGTCATCCAAATATCTTGGGTGAGCCTCGCGTACCCCGTTGCTCATGCCCAAGGTGCCAAGGGACATCGAAAAAATCGACTGTGCCCGTGAGTGATGTAGTAGAAGGTCAAGTGTGTGAGTCCCCACAGATACCGTCAAGTATCGCTCATATGTATCCCCATCGATCTTGGATGAAATACCCCCAAAGGTAAGCCCGGTGTCCCTATCCGTGAGTCTCCCTGGAGGCAATGCTCTAAGACCCTACTGTGCAGCACCATACGCCCTCGCATACCACCGATCATCCCTGTACTCCTCGACATGCCACTGCACACTGAGGCATACCCCTGTATATTGCTGGATACCCCATGCTACTGTTGTACCACCATGTACCATCTCGTGCCCCGACTGTTTCCAGGCATTGGTCTCTCCCTGCGTGCTCTCAATGTGATGTAGGACACCCCTACTCCACAATGCAGTCCCACACACTACAGTACACCACCATGCAACTCCATGTCCACCGATAGTCCACTGCTCAATTCTAGAGCCTCCCACACGTCCCTGGATGTGACGACCTAGAGTTGTGCCTCTACATGTTAGACTACCCCCAATCGGTATCATCGTCTCCACCGTCGCATCACTATCCCCGTCGACGAATGGATCATTACTCCAAACCCTCCTCGAGGGGTACGAGAAGTGAATCTCCCTATGTGTCAATAGTGTTACCACCACTGCTCAGCTCCGCTGCGTCCTCTGTGCCCCACACAAAGGTGAAGAATCCTTGGCCCCATACAAGGCGCCATCTGGTGGCCTGCCAATGCCACCTCCTCCAACAATCTCCTGCTAAGGTATGTTGACCACCCCGTGATCCCGTGTATAAGTTTCATACTAAGACAACCTAGGAAGTCTGCCCATAAACTGGTTGGCCACTGGAGCTAACATAAACTCCCCTACCGAATGCACATGCTCCACTGCTAGGCCAATTGTACCCTCCAAGACATAGTCAACCGACCTGCCTGGGAAATGATAGGTAATCCCGCCTAGACCCCAATGCCAATCTGGGGTTCCTGTATTCCCAGCACCTGGGAACTCCTGCTGAACTACACCCAGGTCCACCACCATCTCCATAACCCACTCCACTGGGTACCAACTCAAAATCTCTCGCCATCCAACCTTGACAAGTGGATGTTGCACACTGTGTAACTCCGATCATCTCATCCTGCTAACCAAGTCAACGTATGAGGTCTGGCTAAGTGACTCTGTCTCTCTCTCTCCAATGGGAAGAGGTGACCCAACAATGCTACTAGTCCCATCCATGCATGCCTGAAGGGGAATGATCTGACGCTCCAACGTGCCCTCTGGTTGTACCATCAGGGAATCTAGTTGTTCCCCAATGCATGCCAACATGGCCGCCGACTCAGCACAAGCCACTCTCATGCCCTCCAGCTCCTTGTCCTGCAACAAAATGGCCTCCCGTACTGATGTGGCCTTCCCCTTCAAAACTAAAAGGTCTGCCTGAAGCCGATGATACCGCTGTCTGCGACCATCATCCAATACCTTTATATCTCCTAGTGCCTCATCAAAGGTGGATACATCTCTTGACACCTCACCCATCTGTCGTGTGATGCTACCACCCGAAAACTCGGACACAGCTCCGGTCATCACCTCAATGGATGGCTCTACTGGGGTAGGCTCTACCTCCTCCACTATGATATCAACCGACACGGTCAAGGAGGTCTCCAATGAGGGTGAGTCCTGTGTCACACTCGGTGTATCCTCGAACTCCCTGCAATCCTGTGTGCCCTCATCCTCCAAGTGCGAGGGAACCATTTTGATGGTTTCCCCCTCCGATACTCAGTCAAGCTGGAAAGAGGCATCCAACTTCTCCACCCAAGCTTTTTCCAAACACTTGGATGACCCGTCAAATGTCGTTAAATAGAATCTGCCCACTGTGCATTGCAAGCCCCTGTCATGTGAGTGCTTGTTCCCTCTGTGAAAGTTGCGGGGTCTGCTATCTCGCTGGAGCTGAACAAAATCTCTGAATGGAAGGGCATCCCTGAACTCCTACTCATATGCCTAATACTCGGCGAAATAATCACCCATGTGGCCAGGCTCTGGCTCCTGCTCTGCTCCTGCCCCTGTGTCTACACCCAGAAAAGTGGGCATAGTGGAACATGTGGGTGTATGTGATGCCATATACTGAGTGGCATCATGCTCCGGCAATGGTGGGATGTGCCTGATCTCTCGCCAATCTGGAAACCCCTTGGGGTTTCACGCTGTCTAGCCTCCACAACGGTGAATCTCTGCCCCATCACCTCAATTTGCCTCGATAGATCCTGTACTGATTCGAGGAGCATCTCCCCAATTCTCTTTGCATTATCATCACCTTCCATCGACTCCTCATGCTCTGTGTTTATAGGCTCCTCCAGAAACTGCACTGTTGCTCCAAGAATACACTTCTACCTGACTTCGGCCTCTGATTTACCCACTGAAAATTGCTCAGAAAATTCTAATAATTTTCGAAGGCGATCCTTGCCCAAAACCCAGAAAAACCCAGAAATGGTTTCTTCTAATTCCAACCTTCAAAATCTGACCCTTTGTAGTTTGGCCCTCTTCCAATTTCGTTTTTTGGCACTGCAGCTGCTACTGTCAATCGTTGCTCTCCAAACTGTTTGGCCTCTATGTCATCTCTTTGCCGATGTCATAGACCATAGGCTGAGCCAGAACTATGCTCTGATACCACTGTAATATCTCGTTTCGAGGATATCTCTAAAACACAGCAAACTCCAACCAGAGATGGATTGGGAGGGCATTTACCAGATATTTCGCCTCTAAAAAGAGGGCAAGATCTGGAGGCTACCTGGCCCTTTCCAGACTCTGTCTAAGAGTGAAAGATAAACACACCAAGTGGTATAGAACTAGAATGCTCAAAAACAATAATAGACATATAATATCATAGAAAGAGAATACGGCAACGACGACAACTCATCCAGAAAACATAGAGAAGAAATGCTGATCCATTTTATTAATCTGAGAAATGTAATGGAGTACAATAGGCTAATCTTGCGCAAGGCAAGTGAGAAAACACTCTCAAATAATACCGGAAATGGCTGCTCTAGGAACTGCGTCCTAGCTGCTAGAAATTGCCGTGTAGCTGCTACTGCTGGAATGGAATGAAGACTAGGGGATGATCCCCTTGCCGAAATGAGCTGAAAATCGAAAAACCTCCTCTCCTCAACAACCCAGACAAGATTCAAAAACCAGTCAAAGAATGGCCAACCCCAGAAATCACCAGAAACTGCCTCCCTAGTGAATTACGCTGGCCTCCAAGGCACTGTGTAGTGGCTAGATAGAAACAACTGAAATACTTCCACAAACTCCGCCAAAACCCTCCGACGGGCAAAGGCTGACCCTCTGCTAAAAATCTCAGCTAAATCACCCGCAGAAACCCCAATCCGAAGCTCCTCCACAATGGACTGCGTCCTCTTTCCCAATGACTGCGCAGTCTCAATAAGCTCCAGCTTCGCAACAAACCCAAACAATGAAACGACACAAAAAACGTTTAAAAACTAACCTTGCTCGAGCAGGCACTCGAAGTCTCCCGGGGCTAAGGGCGAGATCTCCGACCGGAGACACTCAATGCACTAAACAGTGCTACAGACAAGCTAAACAGCCAACGTGCTCAAGAAGACATATGTCTCACTCCAAAATCATCAACTCAAGAATGAATGAAATGAGGAGGCTCCTCCATCTTTTATAACGTTGGTTTCCCTCCAAAACCCAACGTGGCCTCTCTCTCTCCTCCACATCCTCATCCTTATCTATGCAGAAGCATGCAAAAGCTTCTAGAGTGTACATAGGCCCCCTCCTCTACATGGTGTTAGGCCCCCCTTGACTCCCACTTAAGTCACAATGTTGTGCTACTAGGTGGATGTCTTATTTCACTTAAGTGAGTTAGACCCTCTTCACTCACTTTTTATTTATTTACAAACTATAGACGACAAGCTAAACAAAATAGAATATTCCAATTAGCTATCGCTAATTAGGAATATTACATGATGAATCAATTATATTAGGAACATTGGTTAGTTACTACCTTTGTCAATTTGTTTATGAACCTTTTCTCTTTATAAAGTGAATCCATTTTTCTTAGTTGTTGATCTACTAAAATAAACTTCTAGCTCAAATGTGAACATTGCTTCTACTTTCTCTAAACATAAAACTTTAATTTCAAATGATCCCTTAAGTGTGGTTCCCTTTTCTCCTTCTTCTTACTAGGAGGGATTATTAGGTGGGGGAGTGACCATAGCCTACTCTATGGTAGTAAATTCCTTGGTGGATATTTTTTTGTTAGATATTTTTTATTTGGATTCTCAACCACTATGGATTCTACTATCCATCAATGCCCTTGCATTGGGTGTGTTTGTGATTTATTTTTTTGGCATATTTCTTTCAATAGGATTATTGTAAGACTTATTAGTTTCAATAACTCCTTTTTCAATGGATACCCCTTTGAGGCCTCTGCATTGGGTGTGTTTGTGTTTTTTTTTTCATATTTATTTCAAAAAAATTCTTGCAAGACTTAAAATAATTTGCATAATTCGCTTCTAATGGATAGTTGTTAAGAGACCATACTCAAATGCTCACTTTGAATCTGAAGGGTACTTTCTCATAAATAAGTTTTTTATTCCAAATCTTCTTTATCACCTCAATCACAACATATTTAGGCATACCATTTACAAAATATTCCTCTACAAAACTTCGCATAGCTTGTGAATGTCTACTAGGTTTTGGGGAACATAAATGAAACTCTCTAAACCATTTTCGATGGAGGCCAAAGACATGTCTCCTTAGAATTGTAAACATATATTGAGGACTTTGACCCAAATCAAAGATAATATTAATGAAGAAGAGGAGGTCTTGAAGAAAAGAAATTAATGTTTTGATGCATAGCCATGCACATCAAATAAATTGAGGCCCGAGGAAAATTTTAAGGATGGAAATTTATCTTACTTTTTAGAAATCTTGGTGAATCATATTAGTCCATAAGATTCAAACTGTAAAATGTTTGGAAATAATTTTGTAAAAATACTCAAATTTATAATAATAATAATAATCTCTATAAAAGTTTGGCAATTTTCAAGGTAAATTAATTTTATATTATAAAATTTGGGTGAATCACTTTTAGAAAAAATGGAAGTTGGTGAATATTTTTTTGGAAAAAGAATGGAAAAATAACCCACCTATGAATATTAGGCCCTAAAATTTTTTACCACTAAAACTTAAAAAAAAAACATTATGTGTGTCTTAAACAAAGTCCAATTCCATAATAAAGCACCCACAAGGACATCATTAAATATGCACTCCCTCATGGAGCGAGACCTTCCAAAATTGTAATATCCACTTATGAATATTCATGAATCATTACCAAAAACCATTAAATAGAGTAATCATCCCATGAGATTTTATGAATATCACATGACATATATTTTGGGAGATGGCTAAGGACGATTTTTCTTTTTTAATGATGAAGTGACCTAAAGGTTGAGAAGGCTCTACAATATCAAAGTTAGAAAAAAAATCCTTAATGATTTTTCAAAACCGTGTGGAGGATGTGCTCAAGATATAGGAAAAACTCTATTTGTTGATATGGAAGAATTCTATGTAGATGAAGGGGCCTTCAAGTTAACAAAATTGCATCTATTTTAACAACTTGTTGGAATGAAACTAGTGTGAATGGGATATCGATACCAACATGCCCTACCCATGAATGCCATTGAGGTAAGAACCATTAGAGAAGTTGAGGAGAAGGGAAACCAACATAGTAGTTTAGGTACAATAACCATTTACAAAGGTAGAGTTCAGTCAAAATTTTCATTTTCATGTTTATATTTTTGTTGTTGTAAACCACTTTCTCTACGAAGTAACTAGTTGTATTATAAAACCATCTCCCTAATAGACTTGGATTTAATGTCTATAGTTTGGATTTTATACATCTATTTCTCCAAGCAATGAAGCGAAACCATATACATGTTCCTAATAATTAGGCCCACTCAAGTGGCGTGCGTGCATACACACATACATGCGCGTGTGCACGGACACACATAGAAAATTTGTGAAAAAATTCAAGGTATACTTATATGGATGTCATCAATAATAAACTTTTTTCCATAAACTTATGTGCCTAAGGGCTGAATTTTTTCCATGGGGCAATTTTCCATGTTTTTTTCCCAAAAAAATATTTACCGATTTTCATCTTTTATAAAAGTACTTTTTCCTAATTCTACAATGCATAGAATAAACAATGATGGGGTGTATTGTTAAGGCAATTTGTGATGTGAAGGTCATCGGTTCAAAACTCCATGAACAATAATTCAACCATGTTAAGGGCTGGTGTGGCCCAGGCCGGGTGTGATCCCTGGGCAATTTTGATGGATTAGATGCCCTTGGTTCATGGTTTCTCAAGCCAAAGGTTAAGCGTGCAATCATCTCAGGACTCACACAACTTAGGAAAAAAATTGTCCATTTCTATAAAATAAAATTATTTTACGTGAGCCCTCGGGGGCATCTCAATTGGTGATTCCCATGAAAATAAAATGTTATGTGCGAGGAGGTTCGAGGTTCAAATCCCCCCGATTCACCAATGCTTGCAAATATAGTGGTAGTGGTTGGAATCAAATATGTGTTATGCCAATTGTCTATATATATATATATATATATATATATATATATATATATATATATATATATAAGATTGTTACATCATACATAAGCACCAAGAAATTATAGTGGTATCAAATATGTGTTACGCAAGTACAATACCAATCCAATTGTCTCTCTCTCTCTCTATATATATATATAGAAGATTGACTATGTCAAATTACACAAAATTAAAAATAAAAGTAAATTAAATAAAAAGATTGAGATAATGTAATGAACATTTTAACTAGGTCAAAATACAATAAAAAATAAAAATAATAAAATAAAATAATGATAAACAATAAATACAACCCATGGTATTGACCCATGGTATTCATGTGGAATGTAGTTTCTTTATAGGGGGGAACTAAGATGGCCTAAATCAATCTTAACTCTGGATCTAAACTAATTATTTAATAAAATTATCTTTAAATGTTTATAGCCATTATTCTTTTTAAAATTTTACTTAATAAAATTTATCTAAATTTTCATACATCCAAATATATATAGTTTTTCTTGTTCTGTATTATTTTTGTTATAACTATTTTATTATTCCAAAAATACATGGTTTTTTTATATATTATTTATGTTACAATTGTTTTATAATTCATGAGTATTATTTCTTAATATATAAAAAAATAAATTAATAATGAAAATTTTTAAAATATGTGATCTTTTTTAAATTTCCAAAATATTTTAGAGGACATGATTTATCTTGAGCAATAATGATGAATGTTTATAATTCTCATTTCTTAAATAACACTAAATTTACCTTTAAAGGGATTGATAACAATTGTTTGTATCAAAGTCAAGGATACAGAAGAAAGGAGACATTGTGAAGAGAAGCTTCCAACCTTACAACATGCCCTAAAAAGGCATAATGTTGAATGTATGGAATCAATTTTCCCTGATGCACATGAGAAGTGCAATGAAAAATCTTGGAATTTCGAAAATGTCACGAAGCTTATCTCATGTTCCATTCATTTATATCTGAAGTATATGGAAGAAGAAAAGCACAACAATAGATAGTTATCAAGAATGTATGATTCTTTAGAAGGAAACGACGTTGACAAGGTTATGGAGGACCAAATAGCAGAATTAAAAATGGAAGAGGACTCTTCAGAAAATGGGTTACTCAAGTATTTTGCAATCCATATGAGCTACATTATCTCACTGATTCAAGTGAGCGCTCAAAAAAAGACAGACAATAGTGATATAGAGACAATTTATTCATATACAAGAGAAAGCTAGAATTATAACCTGAGATAGATTTATGGGAAGAGAAACATTCCAATTGTAAGGAGGACTCGAAAAATACTAGACAAAATACACTTACCTATTGCAATTAGTTGGAAAAAAAGGTATCTCTAAAGAGTCACTTGGGGAGGAATCTATTATTTAAAAGATCGGGAAAATAATTTCATTTCAAAACAAAAATGTACTATCGATAGGGAAGGGAGTTATTACATTTAAAATTTGTTCCCGTTCTTGTCACTACAAAATTTGGTTGTTGCTTTTTTTTTATGGGAAAATAAATGTTCTTTAAAAGGCACTAAAGTCTTAAATTATGATCCTTAACAAAGGTGCTAGATTCCGTGATTATGAGTTGATTTTTTTTATCTTACTGTGGGGTCTTCCAAAGAAGTGGAATATTGGTCCTTCAAAGAGGAATTATGGAAATATGATTGTATATCATTTATTAATATAAATTATCTGAACTAAGATTAATTAATCATCCCTAAGGGTTAAAAAGGGCCCAAATGTCTCTTATCCATAAAATTGAAGATTAAGATAACTCTATGCTCTATGTTCAAATGACAGGTGAAGGTGGATTTACCATACTTAAGCTTCTTAGTAGTTTTTTATGAAGTACAACATGTCATAGTGATAAGTTTTTATTCCATAAAATAATTCTAGTTGTAGAGCAGAGTGAGAGTTCTACGAGTAGTATCACAGGAATTCAACATTGTGAATGTGATAGAAGCAAACAATTTCGTGGAAGGGTAAAGTCTGCCCAACTTGGTCATAAAAACCAAATGCATCCTTCATGCAAAAAAAAAACATGTAGATTTCGTCATATAAAGATCTTGAGCACTTTGGCCAAAATGTCTCATCCATTATGAAAAAACACATCTTACATGCAATTAATAACAAAGAAGTTATTCCACATCAATTACCCAATATGGATATTTTGATTTGAGGTCCAGTAAAAATAATTCTCCACCCCTTATTCTCGAGAATCAGTTGGAGCCGAGAAAGGTCCTACTACCTCTTATTTCTTATATGCTATTCTTTCCTATACCACAACCTTACGGCATTTCCTTTGCAACATATGATACAATTGCTAGTTTAAATATATTTTCCACTTACATATCATCAAAAAAACCATTTATTCATCTCTAATAAAATGTGAGTTCAAATTTAATTCTTACAAAAATTAAACAATCCACAAATAACTTAATCATTAACTTATACATAATAAACCAAAAAATCATTGTATAATCCTAGGGTAAAATTCCTTTTAGATTTAAAAATATAGATTACTTCATCTTTATTTTCTTTCATACACCATATAAAAATATACTTACTAATTATATATTTTATAAATATAAAATATTTGAAAAATATAAATTGCTTCGTTATATTTTCTTCATACACCACATATATATATGTACATTGTAATTTTGTATATCTAATATCCTTTATTAATATGTGTTTGTTAATTACATATGTGTCAATGTAAAAGATTTGAAAAAACTTGCTATCTCTTTCATTTGAATGAGTATTTTCTGTACGAGTTGAATATTTTAATATATATATATATATATATATATATATATCCATCGAACATTAAAACTAGTCTTAACCTAAATAATTTAATTTCATAATTGTGTTATTTTGAAATTCCAACCCTACACTTGGTGACTGAAAGGACAAATAAAATACTCGAAATAATAAAAATTTGGAAGAAATTTTTGGAAAATGTGACAGATGCCATCATTATGTGAAGAGTAGATGAAAACGACAAAACATTCTTTTCGACATCGAAAGGCGGCAGTATTGGTGGCGGGTCAATTTTTTTGATCTCCACATTTAGATGTTAATGGTGATCCTTACTAGTTAAGGTCATTGTATTCATCATTTATTTCAAAATATTATATGTTAATGGGTTGAAGGTGATTATTATTAACCAAAAAAAATTATTTATTATCTCAAGGTCAATTTTATTTTTATATATTATATGTTAATGGGTTGAAGGTGATTATTATTAACAAAAGAAATTATTATCTCAAAGTCAATTTTATTTTTATAGGTATTTATTATAAGAAAGTCAATTTTTTTTAAGATTTTTATTAAATTAAATTGATTTAAATATTTAATTGTATTATTTTTTCAATAATATTTATATAAATTAATTATATTGAAGGTGTTTTTTTTTAAATTGATTAAGTTAGGCATTCGTCTATTTTTTTCATCTCCATTTGACATCTATTTTTTAGTTGTTTTGCCCATTAAATGACATTTGTTCAATATGTTCTTTTGTTGTTTTTCCCATTAAATGACATTTGTTCAAAATTTGATTTGAGTTTGACAAGGTGAGCAATATTAGAAGAAATTGGTTGGTGACATTTTGTGAAGGCGAAATTTTGTTGTAGGCGAGTTCCATCGGCATGGCCAAGTGGCCACAGGTTTGTGTCAGTGGGATGTCTTTCCATACATTATATAGAAAAATTGGGATTCGATCAGATCTACGTGTGGCTCAGTTTCCTCCTCATTCTTCTCTTACCACCTTCGTGTTACTTTCCCTCTTCGAGGACTCTGTTGCTCTGCATTACCATGGCACTACTGAATAAACGACCTCATGTTGTTATGCTCCCTTTCCCTACTCAGGGTCCAAATAACACTATGATGCAATTGGCCCATATCTTGTATGTTCGAGGCTTTTATATCACCTTCGTCAATACCAAATATGAAAAGAGTGCAGCAACAGATCTGGATCGGTGGAAACTGTTAAATATCCGCCATAATTTAGATTTGAGACAGTTACAGATGACTTTCCTCCGGAAGATGGTCGAACCTATAAATTAGTCGAGCCATGGCAGTGCTTCATTGAAAACGACCCTTTGTATTTCGACGAGTCGATGGATAAGTTGAAGCATTCACAACTACACGGTGTTAACATAGTTACCGATCAAATAGGTAACTGAAACAATACCTACTTTTTTAAGGTAGCAAAAAAAGCACCCGATTTTGAAAAGTAGTGATGCAGAATCACCTTTTTTTTTAGAGCATGTTTTTATCACTTTAATTTTTTATTTTTTTTTATGTGATGATTTTCATGTCGATTTTGAATAGTGGTGGTGCATCATCACCCACTTTTTTTAAGAGGGTTGATTTTGACACTATACATTTTCTAATGTCTTCTTCTTCCCTAAGATGTTTATTTTTAAGTGCATTTTTGTACTTGTGTTTAAAAAAAAATTAAAATAAAAATAAACATTTTTAATGAAATCTTCATTTTTTCACATAGATATATATTTTAAAAAAGGTTAATTTTTTAAAGTTTATATTTTTTATATGTTTATGTATTGTTAATTAATATTTCAATGCACATCAAATAATTGTCGCTAAAAAACCAATATTTTGAACCGTATGACAAAAAAATACACATTTCCAATATAAATACAATGGAAAAGATACACTATTAGAGACTTTTTGTTTAAAAAACTAATTTTTGAGGAAAATCTTAACAAAAAAACTCAATAAAATAGATTTTTTTATGAATTTAATGTCAAAAAATAATAATAATGACAAGTTTTTTTTGCAAAAAATAAGGATTCTTCTCATAAAATATCAAACTCTAAACATTACAAATAAAACTAATTAATAGCTCTCAAAACTGAGCTTTATTTGCAAGCATAACGTAAAGATCATCAACAATATCAACTGATCCATGTTCAACATCTTCTAGAACATCATTAATGTCTTCTTCTGCAACATTTTTTGCTTCATTTTGGCCATTGTCATCTTCTAATGGATCTTTCATGTCTACAAATCTTCCAAAGTGTCATTTTCCAATCATTCCATATAATGATGGTTGAGGTTCCCTTGCTTTTTTTGTCACACATGATTCATTAAAATCCCCTTTCCTCAAACCAACTTCTTGCTTCGCATTTGGAAGAAATTGTAGAGCGTAAATTCTTTGTTGAATAAATTTGCATTGCACTGGGTATCTCTCAATGGCAATGCAATTTCTTCATTTTTCTAGGCAACATGATAGTGTTGTACCTAGTCATCAAGCACAAAAGAAATAAATAATAAAATTAGTATAAACACGTAAAAAGTAAAAAATAAAATATTTTAATTCAAATTTGTATAATAAAACTTACCTGAACCTGAGAATAAATCCAAAACCCAATCTCTTTCATTTGAACATAGATAGATAACATAGTTAATCAATGCTTGCAGTTTCTGATAAATGTTAACTATATCTCCTTTTCCATCTTTATCCTCATATGTTAGTTTCTTACAATAACATCATGAACCAATACTTGACTATGACCCTTCCCATCTATTTGATTCATAAGAATACGCTTATAGCTATCCTCTTTTGTCCAACATTCAACATGGATGAACTCACAATCATTTATAATAGGATGATCTTCGGAAGAAACAAGATTTGACTTCTGCTTGTAACATGATATAGTAAAAGTTCAATTAAATTGTACATAAATAAAAAAAATTAACAGTAATCGAACATACAATTTCAATGTCCTACCATGTAAGTTGTATCCTTGAGTTTTTTTTCCCTTGAAGCTTGTTAATAACATTGCAAACTGTGTACCTGACTGAAATGTCATAAATCTCCAAAGTGGTGATGTTGTGACTTCTTGAAAACCCATAACCACTTTACTAAAAGCTTGATAAGTATTTGATTCACTATCATATTCAATGTCTGGGAAACTGGAACCATGAGGAATATCTGCAATAACTAGGGCATATTCCCTTTTAGGTGTTAGTTTTGCAATGTCTTCACAATTACCTCGTATTATTTGATATTGGATATTGTCGAGCCCATTCCAAATGAAATGATTAAGAGAAGGATCAAGTTCAACATTCATAATATGCTTCTTTCTCATCTTTTCCAACTTAATTTTTTCAATAAATCTTTTGAAAGTATCTGGTACTGCATTTGCATCCTTCTTCGACATAAAATATATATGTATAAGTAATAAAATAAAAATAGTTTACATATGAATAAAATGAATGTATAAATCAACATACTTTATTGAATGCAATATAAAAATCTTTAAGTGTTGTTCTAGAACTTGATTCTCGGTAGTTGCGCACAACATCATCCCAACTGTCTTCATTCAACATTTTAACCATATGTTATTGTATTTTCATATAAATATTCTGACTGAATAAATAAAGTTAAAACTGTTAATATAGTGACATGTATAACAAATTATACCAACATTATGTTTTATTTAAAAGAAAATTATAATCAAAGGAAAAGTAGAAATAATTCAAGAAACCTAATTTTGAAATTCTGCGCACATTTCATCCATTTATAATTCACCTGATTTCACATGGGATAGTATTGATTTGACTAGTTTTTTATCCTTCACTCCTTGCATTGTTCTCTGAGGTGTGATAGTTATATCTTCTGGAAATTGCTTCATTTCAGGCCCTATCTTACTGTTGGTACATATTATGGGTTTACTCTTTTTAACCTTCTGATTTTTAATGGAAATATTCTTCCTCTGCTCAAAAATCTCATCAATCAATTTTCATATCTCCCCAGCTCTAAATGTAAACTGAAAAATGTTATCCATACTTCTGAATATATTTGAATGCATTTTTCCATCTTTTGATTTGATTTTTTCATCAATTTGATAACTTGTTTCCATTAAACATTCCTTCTGAAATGTTAGACTAACTTGTGCCTTATCCCCACCACATTTTTCTATGAATTAATAATGAATAAATCTGACCCTTTGGATGAAATTCATTGTCATTCTGTACTCATTATTTGCATTATGATCCCATGCAAATAAATTTGATTATGTTTTTGTTAAGCCAACGTAAATGATGCATTTCAATGTTTGAAAAAGATAGTTATTGGGATATTCCTCAATCGATTGTCTTTTAGCCTCTACCGAAAGGTTCCCTCCAATTACATAATATCTATAATCAAAACATTGTGTCTTGTCAAATGCCTATTTGTCGGAAACTTGGCGTGGATCAACAAGAACCACATAATCCACCACATGCGCATATGGATTGAACCTGAACAATGTTTTCAGATTATGCACATGTAGGTGATATGCCTTTCTAATTTGATATTGAGATTGTCCTCCATTTGGCCTATAAAATTGGCTGACATTAAGCTCAAATGTTTGGCCACCACAAATTAATTTATTCGTCCTCAACTCAGATCGAATGGCATTTTTTTTTATTTTAATAATGCCATCCTCTAACTAAGCACCCGATGTTTTGATTTCTCTTCTTCCTTTAGAGCTTTCAGTTTTTTCTTCACTGCTACTCATGACTTTTACATGTTGACCAAGATTTGATTTCTTCTTCTTATTGGTTAACATATCAGTTTTTTTATAAACAAGTTCTTCATCATTAGGTAAAAGAGAGGCATCTTTGGCTATTTTTCTTTTTGGTGTCTAATTTGTTTTCTCCTTTTGCACAACAGTTCTAATCTGGGGCAAGAACGAAGGGTGACTACGTCCTGGAGTTAACAACTATTACAACTAATTGGGGAGGAACTGTTCTGATGCGAAAGGTATAGGGTTTTGAGGATCAATCTCAGATCCAGAGCCAGAACACTGGCAAGAAGCCCAGATCTCCTCCAAGATCTGCGGCAACGAGGTCTCAAACTGGCGCAAAAATTTGGACGGCCGGGGGCCCCTTGAGCCCCCACTTTCAAGCAAGTCATCATAGACAAAGGCAAGAAGATGGCTGAGGGTTCGAATATTCCGGGTTCCTCAGCAACCCGAAATCGTGCCGGCAATGATGAGCTGCTCTCAGGCGGCCTTACGAAAGAAACGGTGGAAGGTTCAGCCAGAAAAGGTGGAATCAGCTTAGAACAACCCTCGCAAGAGGTAGATCCGCTAAGGAAAGCAGCAGATCTGAACAATAATGCCCACCAAGGCGTCGATCCTGGTCGATCTGGAGATTCTGGAGGAAATGGTGCACAACCAAAATTTCAAGGTCGATGCAAACCAAAGGCTCTTGATAGCCTTAGGGTTAACATCACTGACCCAGATCTGCAAGAATACCGGGATCATATGTCGATCTATGCGGTGATCTGCAAATTCATGGGGTTTTGGCCCAGTGAAAAAGCTCTCTGTCAATGGATCAAGCAAGTCTGGAAACCACGAGGGGAAGTACAACTTCACCTAGGAGCCAAGGGTTTTTTCACTGTCATTTTCACCAATCTGGACGATAGGGACCGGATCTTTGAAGGAGGCCCCTATTTTTACGCTTCTGCGGGCCTCTATATGCGGCCGTGGAAACCTAACTTCGCACCCGAGCAGGAGACCTTCACTCAAGTGCCAGTCTGGATCAGACTTTTCTCCCTGCCAATTGACTACTGGAGGCCAGCAGCGCTGGAGCAAATTGGCAACACTCTGGGCACTTTCGTCCGTGCTTCTGAAGCCACTCTTCAAAAAAGGTACACAACTTATGCTCGCATCTGTGTTGAAATGGATGTCTCTGGACCTTTGCACGAAGGACTTTGGTTAGATTATAGAGATGAAACCTACTTTCAAACTATTGACTATGAGCAGATACCATTTAGATGCCGGAAATGCCATGAGCATGGGCATTTAATTAGAGAATGCCCTCAAAACAAAACGGAGGAAAACCCCAAAGGGAAACCCTCCTTGACCTCGGATGGATTCATTCGACCCACAGGTAGACACAGAGCCAACCGCAGAAATCCTCCTAAAACAGTAGATCCAAACACTGGCACAACAAATCCCTTTTGAATACTGGGCGAGGAATCTTAGACGGATAAGGTAGAACAAATTCCAGCTGTAAAGCCGGTAACGGAGACAAATGATCAAACTAAAGAAGCCTTCGAATCGGTGGCTCTCAACACAGTAAACTCAGAAGACAAAGACTAGGAAGGGGATGAGGACATGGTCCTCAGTGAACAGGGCACGGAAGACCTAGAATTGGGTGAGATTTTGGAAAAAGAGGGGCTAGATCTTAATTCAATAGTGGAACAATGGAAACAGAAAGGACTAGACAAAATACCAGAAGAGGAAATTAACAGGGTTAACCATCTGTTCTTAGCCAGACAGGATGCAGTATCAAAAGGAATGAAACGAAGTCATGGCGCTACCAAGGGCTTGGGCATCAAGTCACAAACCCCACACCATACGCAAGCCAGCAGCCAGTATAAAAAGAAACGAGGGAGAAGATTAGACAAAGATACTCTCCTCGAATTGGGTCAAATGTTGATAAACTCGAGAAAGATGAAAGCCCTTGAGGCTTTCTCCTTCTCCTCCTAAACCTCATTAACTATGAAAGTCCTCTCATGGAATGCAAGAGGACTGGGAAGCCTCAGGAAACAGAGGCTCTTGAAAAAGAAAATAACACAAGAAAAACCGGATATGGTTTTCCTCCAGGAAACCAAGTGCACAAATCAGAAATTAGCTGAGATCACTAAGCGTTTGGGCAGACATTTCGAGCATCTAGCTGTGGAAGGAACAGGCATGAGCGGAGGCTTAGCCATCCTCTGGAATCCGAATGTCTACCATCTCATTAATGCTGAAGCCTCAAAGAATTTCCTGGCCCTGCAAATGCAGATTATCGGGGAAATAGGCTCCTTCTTATTTTCCAATATCTACAGCCCTCAGCGTCTGGAAGATAAAATTTTGTTGCTCCGTCAATTAACCAGCTTGCATCACAGGCACAGCACCTCTCAGGCCATTTATGGTGGGGACTTTAATATGATAACCTCTCTCGAGGAAAAGAAGGGGGGCACCAGGGCTCTCAGAAATGATGTCGGGGCCTTTAATGCCTTTATTCAAGAAATAAGTTTGGTAGACATCAGACCTCGCAATGGTTTGTTCACATGGACCAACAGACAAGGAGGAGATAGGCTTATAGCTTCCCGATTGGATCGTTTTCTAGTCTCTGAAAGCCTTCTCCTTGAAGGGAACATTATGAGTTTTGAAATCCTCCCTTCCGGGGGATCAGACCACTGGCCCATCTCTCTGCATGTTTCGATTTCGGGCACCCCTAAGAATAGGCCTTTCCGCTTCGAAAGATTCTGGCTCACCCATAAAGACTTTCTCCGCAATATCAAAACTTGGTGGAAGACACCTCTGCCTATAGAGGGAAAAAAAATGTTCAATTTACAAGCAAGGCTCAAGTTCATTAAGGCACAGCTAAAAACTTGGAATCGAGAGGTCTTTGGAGATATCTTTGCAG
This sequence comes from Pinus albicaulis, assembly GCA_034641835.2. NCBI lineage: Eukaryota > Viridiplantae > Streptophyta > Pinopsida > Pinales > Pinaceae > Pinus > Pinus albicaulis. Next base: position 537,087,717 of record CM076579.1, on the reverse strand, counting down.
ACAAACGCCATTTGGAGCAGCAAATGGAAGGGATCCATAATAATTGGATTTAGGGCAACACATCACAGGAGTCCATCGAGATGGAAAATCAGCTCATGAAGAAATGTAATGAACGATGTGAGCAGGAAGAAATACTGTGGAAGCAAAAGTCGCGCAATCAATGGCTGAAGGAGGGCGAGAGAAATACTAAGTTTTTCCACAGGTCTGCTATTGACTATAGATGCAGTAACAGAATCACCAGATTACAAGGAGAGCATGGAGCGGTTCTTAGCTCACACCAGGACATCGCCAATCAACTCCGTAGTCATTTTCAATTCATTGCCACTGAACCAGACTGCGATCGAAGGGAGGCCATTGCCAAGGTAACCTCAACCATACCCAAACTCATCTCAGATGAGCAAAACAGTGCCCTGGAACGACCGGTTTCTCTCCAGGAGGTGGAGGTAGCAGTCAGAGAAATAGCCAACGGGAAGGCGCCAGGGCCGGATGGCTTCAGTGTGGACTTCTTTAAGGCCTGCTGGGACATTGTGAAAGAAGACATATGGGCAGTGGTGGAAGATTCAAGAATATCTTCTTCCATCTTAAAGTCACTGAACTCCACTTTTATTGCTTTAATCCCCAAGGAAAGAGATGCCTGCACTCCGTCCAAATTCAGGCCCATTGCGCTCTGCAATGTGGTTTATAAGATCATTTCGAAAGTCATAGCTAATAGATTAAAACCTATTTTACCTCAAATCATCTCAGAGGAACAATCAGGTTACGTGGAGGGGCGACAGATCATGGATAACATTCTGTTAGCCCACGAAATGATTCACACGCTACAGACACTAAGAAAGGCAGGCATGATAATTCAATTGGACCTCTCAAAGGCATATGATAAAGTAAGTTGGGCCTATCTAGAGGCTGTCCTCAGGGCTTTTGGATTCAGTACCAGATGGATAACTTGGATCTCAGCTCTAATCAAAACGCCTAACCATTCGATTTTAATTAATGGAGCCCCTTCACAACCTTTCTACCCAACCAGGGGTATAAGGCAAGGGGACCCTATCTCCCCTTTCCTTTTTGTTATTCTTATGGAAGGTTTCAGCCGACTCATTAAATCAACTAAGGAGAACAATCTGATAAAGGGCCTGCAGCCATTAACCAACATTCCGGCCACCACGCACCAGCAGTTCGTGGATGACACGATGCTACATGGCACACCTACTGTAAAAGAAGCAAAAGGCTTTAAGAAAATTCTCACCTTGTTCAGTCAGGCATCTGGAATGGATTTCAACTTTGAAAAATCCTCGGTCTTCTTTTTTAATACCCATCTGGAGGTTCAAAGACATTTAACAGAGGTCCTCGGTTTCAAGCGAAGCACTCTTCCTTCCAAATATTTAGGGGTTCCCCTCACGGACAAGCCGTGGCAGAAGTCTCATTGGGAGAAGCTAATTACCAAGCTCGCTGACAAATGCAACCACTGGACCAACCGGGTCCTCAATCTGGCAGGTCGTATGGTAATGACCAATGCAGTTCTCCAAGCTATTCCTCCCTACATGCTATTGATTCTCCTGGCCCCTCAAGGGATTCTTCAGAAAATCAGAACCATCCAGCAAAACTTTCTTTGGTCGGGCAACTCTGGAAAGCAAAAATGGGCACTTGCGGCTTGGGACAAACTATGTAGGCCCAAGATCTTCAAGGGATAGGGCTGCAGGATCCTAGAACTACCAAAAAGGCCAGTGGCGCCAAGCTATGGTGGAGATGGTTAATAGAGCCACATACTCCGTGGGTAAAATTGTGGAAAGCTAGGTATGCAGTTCATTGGCAACAAGAAGAGCTAGTCCGAATAACCGACGTCTCGACGGGCTCCCCCATATGGAACATGGCTCGAGCCAGTCGGCATATTATTCAGGATCACTGCTTTTGGGAGATAAGAAACGGGTAGTGTGCTCTATTCTGGGAAGACGCTTGGCAACAACTCCCGAAACTGGAAGGCCCTAATCTTCAACCTTTGCAGCAATGGTATCAGGAAAAAGGGAAAATAAAAGTTCATCATTACTGGGCTCAGAGCAGGGAACCACAGCAATGGAGGAGCTGGAATCCAACTCCCCCTCCTTCTGATGAACTACTGCAGAATCTAGTCGACACACTCAATGCCACCCTCAGGCAAAGAGTTATCAGGGAAATGCACGGTCCGGACATACTCTGCTGGGGCAAGCTCTCTGGAGGCTCTTTTAACCTAAAGGAATCCAGGCACTACTTGGATAACAGAGAGGAATGGGACAAGGTGGATTGGTATGAAAATGTCTGGGCCGAAAGTCTGTGGCCCAAAATTAAAATGTTCTTATGGCTCATTCAAAATAGGAAAGTCCTAACATGGGAAAATCTCACCAAAAGAGGGTTTACAGGGCCCTCCCGCTGCCCATTATGCGAGCAACAGGAGGAAACTACCAATCATCTCTTCAATAGCTGTGACTGGACAAACAATCTATGGGAATGGCTTCAAGGAATTTTCCGCCAGTCAGACAGACAACGCAATTCAATCCACGACACCATAACCAGCTGGCGCTCACAATACTCTAACAGCACTATGGTAAACACACTTTGGAGGAACAGTCCAGGATTCCTAATATGGAATGTATGGAAAGAAAGAAATAATCGTATTTTCCAAAAGCGTAGCATTCGGCAACTCGATGAATTAAAACTGGTCATCATGCAGGGGCTCACAGAAACAACCCGTACCTGGTGTAAAGAGGAAAAGGCTGAAACGATTTCTCCAAATGACAGAAGAATTCTAGGCATCTTCGGGCTCATCGATTCAGCGGAACATCTCCTGAAGAAAACTGCGCTCCGACCGGCTCCTTCTCCTGTTATTTGGCAGTGTCCGCCCCATGGCTTCTGCAAATTGAACTTCGACGGCGTAGCAAGGGGAAACCTAGGCCCAGCTGGAGCAGGTGGTGTTCTACGTGATGACATGGGCAATATCATTCACATCCTAAGCAGAAACATGGGCGAAACCACAAACAACGACGCTGAATTCACGGCTTTAGAACAGGGTCTGCGACTCTTAGTTCGGCTTGGCAAGGGGAAGGTTATCGTGGAAGGCGACTCTCATTTGGCCATAACCACAGTTAAGAAAATCCAGCATGGAATGCAGCCAAGCAAGGCGATCAAGCACTGGAGGTTAGCTGTGGTCACGGAGACGATTGCACAACATTTGATATCCCTCAGCGGGATAATACTGCAGTCTGTGCGAAGGCAAGCTAACTCGCTTGCGGACCACCTTGCAAACTACGCTGTTGACAACCCGAAAAATGCCTGGGACACGTGTTGGCACGATCTCACGAATGAACAACTTCGGGATCAATGCAACACCATCTCAAGGCAAGACTTGAATGCGGGTGATTCCGTAGAACGGACGGCAGGTCATCCGTCATCAGAAAATCAGGCATAACGGTATGGTGATTGCGCACGTCAGGTGGCACACGCAAGATCGGGTGACGAGATACCATGGGGATCAGCATTCCTTAATGAGAAGGAATTATGGTAAAGGAAAGCGCTCTACCAAGCGCATTAAGCGAAGGATGCCAGCATGTGAAGGATTGGATAGCAGGACGGAAATCCTCGGTCACTTACCCAGCTTTGGCGGCAGTACAATTCGGCAACTTGCCTTGCATTATGGCCTTAAATGGCCTCTCCGCAGCACACTTCTACACGACTCCAAGCTCTTTATTAGTTCCTCCCTTCGACCTTTCTTTCTCATTCTAGCATTGGATAATCGACCTGTATGCCCTTCATCTGATTTGGGTTTCAGCTTACGAAGAGTGATCGTTGCAAGCACAGACCCAAGCGCCATGGCGGAGCTGAATCTGCGAAGCATTAAAGCCTCACAGGCCCTCAAAAGGGCCAAGGACTGTTATGAGGCTTCAGTTTCCAAACGCGGCAAGCAAACTATAGAGGTTTTGGAGGAAGAAGTAGAACTGGCTCGAACACAGACGGATGATACTACCATCAACGAGGAAGTTGACTGGCTCGTGGATCCAGGGACTCCCTCCACACGCCAAACCCAATTTCTACAAACCCAAGTTGTAGCGTGGCAAGTGAAAACGATGCTGGCTAAAGCAATCACCATGCAGGGTGCAGCAGTGAAGGAGACGTTTGCGGCTACTTCCATGGCGTCAGCTCGGAACACAGCCCGCCTTGACAAACTGGAAGTTTCATTCAACTCGCTGGCCGAGGAACTACGCCAGCATGGCAAGGCCCTGGAAAATTTTGTCCGTCGCTTCGAAATCTACCTCCGCCATATACTCCATGTGTCCATCGAGCTTCCGTCGGACGACTCGCAGGCCACTGTGATCAGACGGTTCAAGCCACGGGCTCCTGCCACCGACGGTGAGGGCGCTACTCCAGTCGAGGGGGGACACTCCGGTGCTTCCACTCCTACTCTCTAACAGCTCAGCAGTTCTTGTGTTTTTCTTTCAACTGGTCAACTTCTTTATCTTTTCTTATGTCTGTCTACAGTAAAATTTCGGCTTGTAAAAGGCCACTCTGGCCTTCAGCAAAGTTTTGATCTAGTTTTGCGGTCATAGGGCAACCCTGCGTGGTAGCCTTGAAGTTTTGTTTAAAGGACTAAGATGGTCACAAATCTAGCAAGTGTTCAACTCTGTCAAACTCAGTCCTTTGTAAGCTCGAAACGAAGCAGGCCTCTCCACTGTCAAAGCCATAAGTCTTCGAGCCTCCATGCTGTAATCTCTGTTCATACTATAATATAATGATCCGTACTTACTTACAAAAAAAAAAAACAGTTCTAATCTCCTCCTCACTAATTTTATCATAATTTTCAGTTTCATGTTCCACATCTTCAAAAGAAACATGTTTAGGTTTAATAGATTAACTCACCTTAGTGACTCTTGGTTTATCCCCTCTTTGTGCTATTGCAAAGTCACGAGCTATTGATCCTTGCATCATTCTCCTTTCATCTTCTTTGTTTGTGTGGAAAGTTTTGATCACAGTCATAACATTTGGCTACATATAATAAATACCCTCAAACATGTTTGAAAGAGGTGCAACAAAATCCTATGAAACAAAATAAAACATGTCAATGATCAATAATTTATAAAAAATTGAATGATCCTTACAATAATGCATAGCAGAAATATAAATAAGCATACTTACAATGTTATTTTCAATGTTTCTTACGATTTCTGCAGACAACTTTGTAGATGTTTCATTTGTGTCATACTTGACCTTTGATAGACAATATCTAACCTTGTCACGTTTATTAGCCATTTTTGCAAGAACATAAATAGTGTTTGTATTCGGCACCAAACATATGTCTCGTACTCTGCCTATCACCTGATATGATTCACCTAAGTTAATCATACCATAAATCAGATAGATATGTATATCATCCTCCATTTCATTGTCTTCAAGATACCATGAAAAATCTATTTTATTTATTTCCGCTGCGTTATTCCATTCATAAAAAAGCTTTAATGAACTTGGTGGGCTACTTACTTGACTTTTATTACGTCTTTCAATTTTTTATTCTTCAACAGTATGCATAGTGTGTGCAACAATATCCTTATTGCGTCCAACAATATCCATAGTACGTCGAGATGCAACTTTAGATTTTGCAGTTGTTGCCCTAGGTCCCGAAACATTCACAAAAATCTTTTTTGATTACATTTTCCTAATAAAAAGATATATATATATATATATATATATATATATATATATATATCTTAATTAATGAGTAAACACATAACTTAATTAATCAATATTTTTTCAAGTTTGTCAATATAAATTTAAAATTAATTGAAAATTAGTGTCTATAAAATAAATAAATAAATAAATTTATTTGTAACACTATATAAATTGAAAATAAACAAATAAAATTAACTATATATTTTTTCATTTAAAAACAAAATATTTAAAATCATATATATATATATATATATATTTAAAAAAAAAATTGTTTTAATTTTTTTTAATGTAAAGTTGTTTTGTAAAACAATTTAAAAAAAAAATCCACTTCATCCTAATCCTAAGGATTATGCGAGAAACACTGATGATGAGAGGAATGAAGAATTTTCAGAGTCAAAATATCCACTTCATCCTAATCCTAAGGATTATGCGAGCACCATTGATGAAGAGGGGAATGAAAATTTTCCAGAGTCAAAATATCCACTTCGTTCTAATCCTAAGGATTATGCGAGCATCACTGATGAAGAGGGGAATGAAAAATTTCTAGAGTCAAAATATCCACTTCATCCTAATCGTAAGGATTATGCCAGCACCACTGATGAAGAGGGGAATGAAGAATTTGCAGAGTCAAAATATCCACTTCGTCCTAATCCTAAGGATTTTGTGAGCACCACTAATGAAGGGGGGGATGAATTTCCAGAGTCAAAATTTCCACTTCATCCTATCCTAACGATTATAAGAGCACCACTGATTACTGGGGGGGATGAATAATTTCCAATAAATAGAGAGGCAATGCATCCACTTATTCCTAATCATAAGGATTATGAGAGCACAAGTGAGGAAGGGGAGGGGCGGGATGAAGAATTTCTAGTGAATACAGAATTAAAGCTTCCACTCAGGTCTAATCCCAAGGATTATGAGAGCACCACTGAGGAAGGGGAGGATGAATACTTTCTTGCAAATGATAAATTTATATGCAGAGATCTGAATAATGCATTTTCTCTAAGTGACCGTTTCAAAAACACTCATGGTGATGAAGAATTGAATCCTCCAAGGGAATAATTCGAAAGCATGGATCAAGATGGTGAAGAATTTCGTCTGAGTCAGGGTTACAAAAGCACAAATGATTCTTGTGAAATGTTTTCTTCAAGTGATGATGGTATTGAATATTTTCCAGGAATGGTGTTGATGATTTTCTTAACTATGTTGAGAATGATGATAGTGGGGATAATATTCCTCCTAATGGTGATGAAACTACTTCTATAAGGATAATGGAATGATGAATCCGTTGCAAGAAAATATTGTAACTAGGAGTAGAAGTAGACCTTTTCATATGAATCCAAAACATTCAAGTTATACAAAGGTGAGGGAAACATATCTCACAAAAAGAAGTTTTGTCATTCATTTGATTTCAAGTGAATGTTGTCAAAGGGATTGCTTGAAACATATGGATTTCAAATTTTCTTTGGAGAAAAGGAAAATATAGTTTTCAATGAATAAAAGCATGCAAAATTCATATTTAGTGGGTTTCATGTATTCTACACTAGTAGGTCATGATTATCATATTGGGAAAGTATTTCTCTGCATAAAGGAATTCAAAATGTTGCATTCAATTGGCAATTATCGTCTGTCAAGAATCCAAGAAAGACTGGAAAAGGATCCCACATATTATTCAGAAATACATTATAAACGGGAGGTTGGGCCGTTAGCAAAAACTGATATGTCATGGATGAAAGACTTCTTTTCAAAGCATGGAGAGTGTATGCCAAATAAATACACAATACATATTCCAGATAATTGCTCGAGACGAGAAATCTTTAGCTTATACAAAGATTATGCAGAAGCTACTGAAGTAGTTGGTAATTTTATTACATATTCATATTTTACAAGCGTATGGAAGAACGAATTCAACAATGTTAGTATTCCTAAGAAGACAATGATGGGGGTTTGCAGCACATGTGCTTCTCTTAAAGAAAAAAGAGATAAATGTCAAGGGATAGAAAGAGGTACGTGTTCAAAACATTATTTTTTAAAATTGGATAGTTATCAACTATGAAAATATATTTATTCATATGTTTCTTTTATTTTATGTATAGATTCTATTGTCAAAGAACTTCAAGAGCATCACAATCAACAAACAAGTGAAAGTAAAAAATTGTATAAACATCAAAAGAAGTGTTATGATAATCCAAATAAATATTTGGGTTTTATAATTGATGGTATGGACCAAAAGAAAACACTCCTGCCACATTTTTTCAACATGCCAAAAAAATTACAGGAGGAAAATTTCATTCAATTTCACTTGGTTGGTTGTATGGTCTTTAATGAGAATATGTTTCCAAGGGTTTACTTCACAGCTCCAAATATTCATAGCGATGCAAATCTGACCGTAACTATAATCCATGATGTGGTTCCTCATTAGTCTGGTATTCTTCCTTTAGCTATGTATGTACAATTAGACAACACAAGTCGTGAAAACAAAAATCATGTTTTTTTTGGGTATCTAAACATGCTCGTTGAATTGGAAATTTTTAAGAAAATAAAGGTTGGTTTCCTTCTTGTTGGGAATACTCATGACCATATTGATCAAATGTTCGGTCGTTTTTTAGTAACATTGAGAAGGAAAGGTGTTGGGAGTCTGCCATCATTAATTGAATGTATTAAGAAATCCTACATTCCAAAGCATGTTTTTCATGTGTTGGAAGAAAATTTTGACATGCGAAGGTTTATTCACATGGTGAGGAGAAATGCATTGAACAACTTAACGACATTAGCTTCCAGCATCAATTTCGTATCAAAAAAAATGATGGGATAACACTTATATGGGGCAAGAAGTATTCAACTGCTATAGAATAGGGCCATCATCAGGTTTAGCATTTTTGAAATTCATTCCAAAGTGTTCAATATTTTCATCAAAGATATTGTTATTACAGTCAGTTGTCGAACTCCATAATGCACGAAGGAATAAGAGAGACATAAATTATTCTGAATGTCTTGAGGAAATTAAAATATGTATTAGAGATACATATGAGTACTTTGATGTTGTTGATTCAGTTTGGTGGGAGTCTTTTTTCAATAATCAAAGTGATATGATTTCAAGATCAATAAATGAGGAAACGCTTTTAAAGACTCCATTTTTTTTGCCACACAATATGCCAAATGAACATGTGGAAACACACATTGTTGAAAAACAACAGTCTCAAGCTATTATTAATTCTCCACAGGTAGAGGAAAGAGAAATCTATATTGGTTCTAGAAGATCACGTGCAGAACGTGAAGCCATGGAAGACTTTTACAGGGATTCTATGTAGGATGTTATGGAGGGTTGTATGATAACAGTGTTAGCAGATGAAGATCCACATGGCTATCCATTGTGGATTTCCAAGGCTATAAATTTCATTAATTAAAATGAAGATATTACAGTTGTTGAAGTACATTGGTATTTCACAAGTACCCACCCTTTCAATGGTGTGTACAAGCCATAGATGGTAGTTGAAAACAAAATTGGCAGGAAGAGAAAAAGAAAGGGCACAAATATAAATTGTCGCCGCACAGATGTCTTAAAATTGGATGATTTTGACATACTTGTGTATGACTTCAATTTGACAAAGAGAGGAACTCTTTGCTTGAAGACCATAAATGTTTTGAAGAAATTGCTACCATAACAAATTCTATTGAGATGGAACTCTATTGAATGTAGTTGTAGATCTAGAAGACTTTTGAACTCTGAAATGGTGGGCATGCATGTTGACTCAGATGGAGCACTAGTTGATGAAAGAGAAGAATATGGATCATCTTCATCTGCATCCAGTCATTCCTCTGAAGATGTAGGTTCTGATGGTGTGCCAGAACCTATGATTTATTTTGAATAATTGTCTAAGATACTTTTATGTAATTGATGTTTGCATGGTAACTTGAAATAAATATTTTGACATCCATATGATCTTTCATGAAGTTATGAGCCATTTCTATATTTGTTGGATTATATGTTTAATTATGAAGAATTCATCTCTTTAGAATATCCACAACATAACAATTAATTACAAAAATCATTTATGTTATATTCAACATACCAATGTTGATATATATATATATATATATATATATATATATATATATATATATATATATATATATATATATATATATATATATGTATATATATAATGTTGAATTTTTAGATTATGCAGTGATATTGGCATGATATTATGTATTGTTAGGATTTGGTATAAGATATATTTTTTTTAAATTAAATTTGTATGCCTCATTAAAAGGGGACACTTTGTTTTGATGGTTGATTTTCAGGTTTTGGTTGCAATTAGATTTAAAGTTGTCTTAGGATAAGATTTGAAAAGAGATGTATTTTTATCCTTTAAAATAAAAATTACTCTTGGAATAATAAATATTTCATTTACTTGTTCATTTTTGAAAATTATTTAAGTCATATAATTTCTCCATAATTTCATGGTTCAAGTATGTTGAAAACTTAAGATTTAAAAACTTGAGATTTAAAACTTTCCATTAAGGTTTTTATGCGCTACAATATTTTAACTTTAATGTTATGGTTGAAAAAAATTACAATTTTAGGGTTTTTTAGAGTCAAGATACTTTATCTTTAACATGATGGATGAAAATTGTTGGAAATAATAAGGCCTTCAGACATGATATTTTTATTTTAAACATTATGTATCAAAATTTTTAGAATTTTAAGATTTTTCAATGTCCTAATATGTTTTATTTAATTCCATTTTTAAAATGTGTCAAAATTGTGACACAATTTGTTTTTTGTTATTCGAGCATCAACTCGTTTTTTTCGAGGGTGTTTTTTCAATCCTTTTTCCAAGAAAGAATCTCGTTTTTAACATAATTTTAAAAAATGTTGAAATTTGACCCTCATAAAAAAAAAAACAAATGCATTCTAAATACGCACTTTTCATTTTTGGGGTGTTTTTTCATGTTTTTTGAGTCTTTTTGGGCTAGAGTTCCCGTTTTGAGGTAACTATGTTTGTTCCTCCAGTAACATGTATTGTCTTCAACGGGCTTATCTCGTTTCCACGGAAAACAATGAGAAAGATCAGAGTTCTGAGAATATCATTTTGGAAGCACAATGCTTGTGGCTTTTCTATTTATTTCTGCGTGCCTCTTCCAGTTGAGAAAGGTTACATTCCTCTCAAAGGTACAAAATCACTATAATTTCTTCTATGGTCTTAACAATGCACAATTGTTTGGTACCAACTCCCTATACATTAACTTGCTTACTTAGTCTATATGGTATGGTATTGTACTATGATGTAGATGAGGTGAGTTTAAAAAATGGATACATGGAACAAAAAATCCCCTATATCCCTGGAATGCCCTAATTACGCATCAAAAATCTGTCCTTTTCCTTTCTATGCACGAAAATGGCAGTTTTTTCTAGGAGTTACGGGTAGGATGCTCTGGAATCTGATTTGATTTTACTTAATACCTTTGAGGACCTCGACAATCCTATAATTGATGAATGCATGGGTAGACTTCGTCCCTTGTATATGATAGGCCCACTAGGTATATTTACAGAATCTGGAAATGATACAATATCTGACATCTTTGCAAGCATGTGGGTTGCAAAAACAAGCTGTGTAAAATGGTTGGACTCTCACGATCCATCTATCGCATACGGTATGGAGGCGAGAAAGCAATCCTTCTGGTGGATTATTCATTCATATTTGATTGATAGCCAGGTTGATGTGTTGCTTGCTGACTTTCTGGAGAAGGTGAAAGGCATAAGTTTCTTGGTGAAATGGGCTCCTTAGATGAAATTTATTTCACATCCTTCAGTGGGGGGATATCTGACTCATAGTGGATGGAACTCTATGCTGGAGAGCGTCTGTGTTGGTGTGCCCATGATATCATGACTCTTAATTTCTGAGCAACCAATTAACAGGAGATTCGTTAGTGATGTCTAGAAGATTGGAATGACAATGAGTGAAGATGTCAAGAGATAACATCTGGAAGAGATGGTAAGGAGATTGATGAAAGGGGAGGAAGGGAGGCAGATGAGGAAGAGAATTAGTGAGTTGAGAGGTGAGTCAATGAGAGAAATGTGTCAAGGAGGATCTTATTACAATAACATTGAGAAATTTGTTGAGGAAATAAAGAGGGGATTGGCATAGTCGTGATTGATTTATTGTATATGTATGGATGGTGGATAATTTTCTGTTTATCATAATCAACATGTCAATTCAAATTGAACTTTCAGAGTCTTGATGGATGATGGATGATACTCTACATCGATGAATGTTGAATAATTTTTTTTGTTTTAAGTATCTCATACTTACTTGAAATACAAACTTAAGGTCAAATCATATGTATATATTTTCCAGGGAATTTCATATGAAGATGTTGCTTGATTATGAAATTTTGCAGTTTAAATACAGACTTTTGTTTAAGGTCAGATCATGTGTATATGCATTCAGGGAATTTCATATGAAGATGCTTGGTCAGATCATATGTATATAATTTCAAGAAATTTCATATGAACATTCTTATTGAAGATGAAATTCGGGGCCCCGGATGCGGGTGTTTGAACGAAGGTGGGAGGTGGCAGGCCTAACGTGTGCCACATGGCCACACATGGGGCCTGTCCGGCAGCATTTAAACACTCCAGATGCTCGCCTCATACCACCTTAATTTTCTCTTCTCTCATTCTTAATGCTCGTCCGGTACGCCTCCCTGAGCCTTTCTTAATGGCTTTGCGTCCTCCATCACTGCCATTCTCCTCTTGTCGCATTTTTCTCTCAGTTGTCTCGGCTTTGAGTTGCATGATTGCATCTGCCCTCTTTACAAGCTCACAAGTCTTAGTATTGAGAGACTCTTTGTTAAGAATCAATTGTATGAAATTTCGTTCTCATGTTACAAACACATCAAGGCTTCTGATATAAAATGTCTCACTTTTTTTTTCCTCTTTCCATGATGCCAATTTTAAACAGTAAAATGTAGAATTTTTATTAATCAATTTAATTAAAAATAAAACAGAGTGTAACTATTTTATAAATAAATTCAACTATGAATATTTTAATTAAAAAGGAAAAAAGAATCTAATTATTTTAGAAATGAATAAAGGAATATTTAATCTATGTTAAATTCTTGGGAAAAGAGGCTCTCTACCATTCATGGAGATTTCTCCCTTAATTTTTTATTTAAAAATAATAAAAAAATATTAGAAAATAGTAATAAGAAATATTTCAATTTTCACTTTAATTTTACATCAAGTTCATATAAAGAGATATAGTAATTTATAGTAAAAAAAAGTTAATAAATTTTTTTATACTTTTTAACTTTTGAGTGTGAGTGTGAGGCAAATGTGTAATTCATGCATTAGTAACACCTAACGTTTAAAAATAATATTGATATTACAGTTCAATGTCAAGGATATAACTTCATTTTGTATTCAGATGATATGTGATATTTAAAAGACTTATATATATATATATATATATATATATATATATATATCAACTTTATGTCTAGAGGGTCTTGGATAGAGTGTGATCGGGTGCTCTGTTAAGGCACTCCTTGATGCGAAGTTAAAAGTTCAATTCCCCACCCCGATTGGGGTGATATATTGGACAAGTTGAATATGTATTCTTGCCAAGCTTATGGGGAAATTAAAAAATTGTTTATATTTTCACTTTCCATTGTGACTAGATGTGTAGTCTATTCAATTCTTAATATGAAGTTGATAAGTAGTTTTTAAAAATACTAGTAACAAATAAATTTAAATGTAGATTATTAATGAAATATTTTAATATGCTTAAATATTTTAGTATATACTTTTTAATTCAGGGTATGGGGGAACATTTATAATTATTTCAATGCTTAATATGGAATTGAGATATGACCTAATAATAATAATAATAATATAGTCAATGCAAATATTATTTTATATAGAGAGAGAGAGAGAGCATGTGCAAAAGAGAGATTGTATATATTATAAAATGTAAATGAAAATAACAAATTTATAATGGTTAAAATACTTTGTTAGTGTGTTGCTTAAGATGAAGGAGAAGTGTGTATATAAAGAGATAGAAAGAGAGAAAGACTCGATATATTAAAAATAAAAAACAAAAATTCTTATAGTTAAAACATTAGATATTGTTGTGTTACTTAAGATGAAGGAGATATGTAATTCATTCTATTGATATTGAGATGTAACATTTATAATAATTATTAATAACAAAAAAAAAATCAATGTAAATATCTACCTATATATATATATATATATATATATATATATATATATATATATATAAAGAGCCACACTATATATATTCTATAAAGAAAATGAAACAAAACAAAACAAAACAAAATTATTATTTATGGTTAAAACATTTTATTAGTGTGTTGTTCAAGATGAAAGGAAATGTGTAATTCCTTCCATGCCTAGCATGAAATTGACACATGAAATATATATATATATATATATATATATATATATATATATATATATATATATAACCAGCATAGATCCATGTTAAATCTAAATCTACCAAGTACCGAGAGGGATCAAATCTCTTAATGTGCAAACCTTTCTTCAAGTTTTGCAATCTAAAAAAGGGTTACACCTTAAGAGATTTTATCCCTATCGGTACTTGATAGATCTAGGGTTAACATAGATCTATGTTGGTGTCACATTAATGTTGATCCTTGTCACATTAATATTTTTCAATTGTGGTTGACCATGGATGATGTTACATTAATGTTAGTGTCAATGTTGCATTGATGTTAGTGTTAATGTACATTAATGGTTGAAAAGGGTTGGCAAGGTTGACTATGGTCGACCATGTTATCCATGGTTGGTTATGGTTGACCATGGTTGACCTTGTTTGACCATGGATGAACAAGGTTACACATGGTTGTACATGTTGACCATGTCTGACCATGGTTGAGTTTGTTCGGCTATGATTGAAAATGGTCAACTTGTGGTTGATTATGGTGAACATGGTTGACCAAGGATGTTAGCATTTCCTTGTAGATGACTATGATCGACTATGACAAACTAAGATGCACATATCATCTATAGTTGACAATATATCATGTTGAACATGGTTGAAAATAATTAACCTTAATTAACAATGTTAAACATATGATGACCATATTTGACAATGGTTGGCCATGGTTGGGTATCTTTACCATGTCGACGATGTTATCTATAGTTGACTATGCTTAACCATGGATGATCATGCTTGATTGTGTCTAACTATGGTTAGCCAAAGGTTGATCATAGCTCACATAGTTAAACTATTAGAGGAATTTTGAAGTCTAAAATGGACCTCCTAAGAAAAATGTACAACCAAAATAAACTTTATAAGAACCAATAGGATTCAAGATGATGATTTCAACCATGGGGGATGATTCATCATTTTTTAAGTAAAAGGGTAAAAATATTAAAAAATAATAATATAATAAAACTACCCTTTCAACTCGTATTTTCAACTTATCTCCCAAAGTTTTACTCAAATTTCGAGCGGAAGTACCCGTTGGATGCAAAATTTAATTCTTCATCCAAAGAATACCCATGTTGCATACCTTTAATGGACCCTACTACAAGAAAAATGATAAATACATGAAAAATGTGATTGCAATCAAATTTTTCATGTATTTCTCATTTTTCGTGTAGTAGGATTCATCGAAAGTATCCAACATGGGTAATCCTTGGATGAGGAATTAAATTTTACATCCAATGAGTACTCCCGCTTGATATGTGAGTAAAACAATTGGGAGATAAGTTGATAATATGAGTTGAAAAGTAGTTTTTTATTTTTCCTTCTAAAATTTGATGATGTAATCAAATATTATTATATTATTTCCACTATTATTTTATAATTTCCTTAGGAGGCCCATTTTAGACCTCAAAATTCCCCTAATGATGCTTGACCATGGTTGAAAATGGTTTTTGTTCAATGCATTACGATATCAATATTTGTTTATCAGATTGGGACATCGTTTTTTCCAATTAAAAAGATGCTTTTGGTTCATCATATTGCAATATAGTTTATATTTTGTCACATGGTGATGTTGTTTGTTGTTAGTATTTTACAACGTTGTTTGTTGTTCATCACATTGTCACAACACTTGTTGTTTATCACATTGTGATGACATTTATTGTTCATCACATTGTGATGACATTTATTGTTCATCACATTGTGATGTTATAATATTGCAATGTTGTTTGTTATTCATCACATTGTGACAACATTAATTGTTTATCACATTGCAAATTCATTTGTTGTTCATCACATGGGTGATGGAATTTGTTGTTTTTCACATTATGACATCAATTTTTTTGTCCAATTTCCATATTCTTTATTGTTCATAACATTGTGACATTATTTGTTGTTCATCATGTTGGGACAATAAAATAATTATAAATTCTATATTTAAAATTAAACATGGTGTAAGATTTAGAGTTTTCTTTATTACAAATTTTGTGTGCATGTAAACTTTAGTAAAAATGAATATTTGTTTGTCATCGCCATGTTGAATGTAATTAAATTTATTTAGTTATTTGTATTTTATAAATAAAAATTTATGATTATTTGTGTTATTAAAAATTTATTTTTTGAAATTATGTAGCTAATTTCGAATTCTAAAATTTAATTATGAGTTTATTTTTGGCTCTATTCTTGGGGAGATGATCTTCCGAAATTTTATATTCTTTCAGTGTATCTTTGCACCTTTTGGAAAAATTGTTAGTTTTATTTAATGTTGTATACCTATTACTTCTCATGATTATGGCACATTGTTACTCCAATTAAATATAATAAAAAAATAAATATAATATTTAAATAATGTTGTAACTATAATAGTTGTATCAAATATATATGTTTTTTTTTTTTTTTTTAATTTGGGAAATCTTATATTTGACGGAAGAAAGAAAGAATCAACATATTATCTAAAAATGTAAATATTTATTTGTATATATTTTATTATTAATTAAAATTAATATTAAAAAATAATTGAAGTAATGAATTAAAATTTTATAATAAAAAAAAAAAAAAATTGGTACTCACTGCATATTTATTTATTGGTGTTTTTGAAAGTTAGTGGCATATGAGTATAAATATTTGTTAATCTCGAGTTAGTAAAAGAGAAATGTTGTGATAATATGTCATCTTTGATGTTGGTTGTGTTGAGGGATATATATGCTTAATATACAAGAAGTTTTAAGTAAACATATAGTTCCAATTTCTCTCGATTTCGGGATCCTACTTAGCTATGTGGTGGTTGTAGATGTCTTTTTAATTAGTATGCTCATTGAAATCAATCTTCCAACACATCTTCAATTGGAGTTCTCTAGTTATTAACACCAGCATATGGAAACCCAAGATGAGAATCTTCTGTTGATCCATGCATGGAAAACATATGGTGAAACTTATGATGTTGTTGAATATTTAAATTTATGATGTTTTTTAGTTTTTGGATTTAAACAATAATATAAATTTTGAAACTGGAATTGAAATGAGTATTTGTTTTTTTGAGGTAGAAAAAAATCATTTGATTTTGAAAAGTATTGATTCAAAATATATTTTTTTAGCATATTTTTGACACTTTAAATTTTTTTATGTATCAAGTATGAACATTGTTTTTTAAACGTTAGTGGTTTTTCATGTTAATTTGGAAAGTGTTGATGCAGCATCAATCCCTTTTTTAAAGGGCTTAATTTTTACGCTATTATTTTTCTAATGTATAAGTGTGGATTTATTTTTTAACGTTGGTGATTTTCATGTGGATTTCTGCAAATTCGCATGAAATATCATTTAATTTTTCTTAATACATATTTTTAACACTTAATTTTCTTATCTTCTAAATAAACATAATATTTTTTTTATATTGATTATTTAACCATTTTTTAAGTTGTCTTAAACTTCTTAATGTTTTTTGTCCCAAGATATTTGATTTTCAAGGATTTTCCAAAAAAAAATGTTTTCTTTTGTATTGGTTTTTTACAATGAATTAAAAATAAAAAAAATTTAAAAAAAAAATTAGAGTTAAAAAAAAATTAATATCCAGAGGTTATGATTTCTTGAATATCTATTAATATTTCAATACACAAAAAATTGTCATTACAAAATAATAATTCTAAAAGCTCCACAAAAAATAAACATTTTGCATATAATATAATTAAAAATATATGTATTTCAAAACATTTTCATTAAAAATAAAATGTTAAATCAAATAAAATTATGGAAAATTTGAATATAAATTATAAAAATGACCAATTTTATGAATTTTATATAAAAAAATGATAACTTTTGCAAAAAAAAAAAAAAAATCAATAAATTTTTTTGTATTAAAAAAAAAAAAGGCCATTTGTCTCATGTCATGATAAACATAAAAAAATTAAAACTAAAATTACAATTTAGTTATTAATAAAAACTGGTAAAAGATTAATTACCAAAAAAAAATTTAAAAATAAAAAAAAAACATTGAAAAAATAAATTTAAAAAATAAAAAACAATAACATAAAAAAATACATTAAAAATAAATAAAAATAAAAATAGATGATTAAAAAAACATATATAATTTTATTTTTTTAAAAATTAAACAAAATACTAAATTAAAAACAAAATCATTAAAAAAAATTAAAATTATAATTATAAAAAATATATATATTAAAAGAAAACAATTGGGTTGCCTAAAGGCGGTCGACAAGGCTCCGCTAGCCCAAGGCAGTCGCCCCTCGGACCACCCAACGGGGCTGAGAGCTTACTATCATAATCAGTTGGCCCCTCGGGCCCCTAGGCGAGCTCAACCCGATTCTGAGAATCCGGTTGAGCCCGCCTAGGGGAACGAGGGGCCGTTGTGCAGGCTCACCGATTCTGAGTATCCGATTGAACCCACCCGAAGGCCCGAGGGGCCGCTGAGGGGACTCAACCAGATTCCGAGAATGGGGTTGAACCCACCCAAAGACTTTCGGGCCACAATTTTTTTTTATATTTTTTGATATACTTGTTATTATTTTTTTTAGGTTTATTTTTTATTTTGATAATGTATTATTAAGTTATTTTATTTAATTTTTTAAATTTTAATTATATTTGTGTTAATTTTTTTATTTTATAATGTTTCTTTTAGTTATTTTAATTATGATTTTTTAAAATTTGTTTTAGGTTTTTTTTTTTTTTTATATTTTAATATTTTTAAATGTTTTTATTTTTTTTTTTTTCTCATTTATTTAAATATTTTTTATAATTGTTTTTTTATTTTTAGTTGTCTAATATGTTTTGTTTTTTTATTTTGAATTATATATATATATATATATATATATATATATATATATATATATATATATATATGTATGTATATATATGTATGGTGTAATAATGTTTCTTTTTTTTTCCGTTAATTATTTTTATTTAATTATATTTTTTATTGTTTAATTATTTATTTCTTTATATTTTGTATTTTTATTTTTAAGTAGTTAATTTTTTTATTTTTTTTTAATTTTAATATTTGAATTTTTTTTGTCTTTTTATATATTTGACTTTTTGTTGTTGTTGTTTTTTTGTTTTTTTTTTTTTTTTCTAATATATTTTTTTATTTACTTATTAATTTTTTTCTAACTTTTGTATTTTTGCTTTTTGTTTTTTTATTGTTTTAACTTTGTAATTTTTTGTTTTAATTTTTCTTTTGAAATTTTAAGCTTTTTTTGGAGTCATGATATTTTATCTTTTACATAGTATTTCAAAATATTGAAAATTTCTACTAAAAAAAAAAAGTTATTCCAGCATCTTCACTTTTCATTTTCAAGGTGTTTTTGGCACACAAAAATTGGTCTTCGTTGCCATTTTTTGAAAATTTACCTTGGATTTGTTTTTTTTTTGTTATTCCAGCATCACTACTTTTCGTTTATGAGTTGTTTTTCCATGTTTTCTTGGGATTTTTGGCTATAGTTCTTGTTTTGAGTTTACAGTTCTCATTTCATAGTTTACATTGTTTTACTCCAAAATAGTGTTTTTCTTGCTAAAAGAGCACCATGTCCTTTAGTCCCTTAGGGATGCTTCATGGACACATGGACAAATTAGCTTTGGTGGATGTTTGATCTTTGTTAGAGTGTTGGTATGGTGCCCTTACTTAGGAGGCTGGTACGATAGTTGGCTTGTTGACTAACCCACTAGGTGCACACAATGGGAGCTAGTTTGTTGACTAGGAGAGGTAACTACCTAGGATGAGGAGCATTGGGCACTCAAAGGAGGGAATTTAACACTTGAATTTTAGGACCATGTGATCTGGATTAAGGGGTATGGGTGAGAACTCAATTGGTCTATGTGGGAAACACATGCAAAAGTGGCTTGATATTGATTTGGTAGATATGGACTAGATGTTTATGTGGCTTTCTTCTTTCAGGACTTTAGAGACCATGTGATAACATTTTACTTTCTTGGAGGATGTCTTGCACTAGAAGAGAAACATTAGAGATTATAAAGGGATGCATTGAGCCTTAAATGGCATTTGGTTGCATGGATTCTTGGTAGAGGCTTGAAATTGACTTAAAGGTGCCTAGGTTGAATCGATAATCATATAGGTGGAGTGCACCTAGTGGAGCACATGGATTAAGAGGAGATATGGATTCCATTATGCTTATGGAAGAACAACATGTACATATCTTTTGTAGCAGAAGGTCAAACAATAAAAGTGGCGAAAATTCCTCAAGGTGCTCTTACTATTGTCCTTAAAAACAATAATTCAATTCAAAAGATAGTTGGTGAGATTCTCAGTGCTAATATAAGTTGGAAGTATTTTGTTCTAAATTAGTTAGGCGTAGCAAAATGTACTTACTATTGTACAATTCTACTCATGTTGACAGAAAATAACATTTATAAACAACCTTAATCCAATTCCTAGGCAATTGAGACTATGATTCCAAAGATAGGTTAAAATTTTACCCCAAGTACTAAGGCTTTGTTGATGTAGCGAGTGTAAGACATAGCCTCGAGTGTGCTAAATAACTTGCAATTTATGATGTAAAATAATAATAATAATAATAAGAGTGTGCTACAAAAGGTGTTATTTATGGCAAAGGACAATTGAAATAAATCCCCTAAAGAAGATGAATAGGAAGGCGAAGTAAACCTTGAAAGAGAACGTGTCAGTGTTTTAAAGAATTTTAAGGAAGAAAGGAAGAACATGAAGGCATTGGAAGTTGAATTAAGTGAATTAAAGGAACATACTAAAAGTCTCAAAATGAAGGCTAAATAATCAAAGAATATCATCATCAACCTAAAAGTCAAATTAGAAGAAGCCAAGAATATTGAAGAAACACTAAAAACCAACTAGAATAAAATGTCTAGAAGAATGAAAATTTGGAAGCAAAGAAAGTCTCTCTAAGAAAGGAAATTCATAAAAATTTCCATCAGAATTTTCTTAACAACACCAAAATGTTGGGTGAAATCATTAGCATTCAAATACCATGTGATGCTAAATTTGGATTAGGTTACAAGCCCTCCCATGTTAAGAAGGGCTCAAGCTCCATGAAAACAGGAAAAGAAGCAGAGTAGAAAAGTCATGCAAGTGTCATCAAAGGCTCCATCAAGAATGAATAACGCACACCCTCAAAAGAGGATCAAATAATGCAAAATAAATAACTTGAAATGGAGAGGACTCAAGATTAAGTTTACAAAAGAGTTGCACCATTGTGAATATTTCCCACATCCAGGTACTCTAGCATATTTCTTGGTTATTTTTATTCATATACTAACGTTGGGCGCAAGGATAGGGACTACAGAGCTTATGACAGGAATGGTTATCAAATTATTATTAAAATCTTAGAAGCAAGTTCACAAGAACACAAGGCAGATACCCGGTTACACCATCATTCAGGTATCATGTAGAATGATTCAAATGCCACAATTGTGGACATATATTTGGTGACTACATAAGCATGATGAATTATTCCATGAGATAAAACACCAATTTCAGGAAAAAAAAAATTGGAGAAGAAACAAGAGTAAGAAGAATAAGAAAATAAAGAAATCCCAAAGTCCATGCTTTCAGGAATTGAAAAGACACAAAACCATGATAAATCTACATATGGAGAAGAAGATATAAAGATTCAGGATGATGATCCTACAACAAAATAGGTTCATATATCATTCTGAAAAATCTAGTTGAAGACTCCCTATCCCACGGATGTTGAAGAGGGGGAGTTAAAGTAGCTGGCTGGAAGATGGTATATGGGAAGAATTTGTCGTATTAGTAATCAACATTATGGGAAGATTTGTTAGCTTTGTGTTTAATGGAGTAGCAGGAAAATTCATGGACAAAATTTTAGAAAGACTCATGGTAAATATATTCAGTAATGCAGGTAAAATATACTATGGAAAGTCATGAAATACATAGCAAGTCATGGGGAGAATGGAAATCTATTGTAGGAAGACAAAGGAAGATATTTCGTTAAGGGAGTAACCCTTTTCCATTGATGTCAAAGGGAGAGAGAAATTAGGAAAAGAAGATCAGAAGCATGGTGACAAGGGAAGCAGTAATCATAGGGGGAGTATGTGTGTTTCCATCAATGGAAAGGGGGGAGATCGTTGAATGGTGTTTTCATTAATGCCAACATTTTCCTTGAATGATGTTGGGATAGGGTCCCCTAGGGTCAAGTTTTTGGGTACAATTTTGGGTAACTTTTGTCAATACGTGTTGTGTGTTGAATTTAAGGGGCTTTGGGGCAGGTCGAAGCTCCTTAATGATTGTAATGGGTGAAAATGGAAACCATGAGTCTCAAACCATGGTTTGATACCATGGTATGTGTGCATCCGAGTGATATAAATATGTAAGAGTTGAGTCGAGTAAGGACATGTTATGTTTCTATGTTTATAAATTTTTTGATCTAATTTTTGGGCAAGTATGTGTTAGGTCTGGGTAGAAAGGTTCCTACTGGCTGTGTGCACAGAAACTTGAGTCTTGAGATGTGTGCAAGGACCCTGTCATTGTGTGCACATGCAGAAAGGATTGTACTGAATTTAATATCTATTAATAAATAAGAATATTTGGCGAACTCTATTCCATTGTGATTTCTATATTTATGCATGAATATGTTGGTTTAATTATCTATTGATTGCTGCAAGTTATAGATCTGTGTCTGTTCCTAGTCGAATGCACATTCATCTGAGTTAAGTATATGTTAAAGAACTTTATATTCGCACAAGGCTTGCATCTATGTTAAATATTTTACAAAATGCCTATCTATGTGATTTCCCAAGTGTTATTTCCTCTCCGATAAGCTAGATTTGACTGAAGTATAATGATTTGTTTTATGCATATCTATTAAGGTTTTCATTTAGAATTAGATATGTGTTTCTGTGAAGTCTCGTGCAGGACGATAAGCATTACATCTAATAAGTAGGGATAAGGTCCACATCATACACTCTCTTAGGGTGCGGAAACCTGGTTCCAACACTCCCCCATATTGCTTCAGGTGAGATTTTGGTCTGTGCAAGCATATCACTGCCAAAAGGGCCAGTATTTGGAGGGTTTTGCTGGCTGCATAGAACACTTTGAACCTGGGTCAGGACCACAAATCCTAATTTCTCCTTAAGCATCTCTAAACTCTTCTGTCATTCTGCGCAACCAACAAAACCCTCCAACTACTAACCCTTTCGGTAGTAATCTTCTTGCGCAAACCAAAGTCTCACCCAAAGTAGTATGGGGGGGTGCTGGAGGCCTACTCATTCAATGATGGATTTTCTGGACACCACTAGATAAAAATCACGTCGAGTGACAGAAAATAAGATATTCTGGGTTCTATTTGATACAGAGGTGTTTCAAGTGGTGTGATCCAAGCCACGACTATCACCTATGTTGTATGAGCAGTATAAACACATTGCAGACTTCAAGGCCAACTTTCACAATGTGCATGTCTGCACAAAGAGAGACATGGAAGGTGTCAGGTATGAGCTATCATATATGGTTATAGAGGATTACCTTCTGCACACTATGACAAAGTGGCCCCCCTTATGGTTAGAAGCAATTATAACTGGTGGTGCACCGTCATCAACACCGCCTAATACTCCTACAAAGTTTTGCATGCCGACATACCAACCAAAGGATCCACAGAAGGACCAGGAGCCAAACACTACAGCAGAGACAGTTGACCAGCGCAGCAATGGTGACATGGAAGATAAGGAAGGAGATAATGACAATGCACCTTCGATGCAGACAGGCACGTGAAGAGGGACCAAGAGAGGGCCTCATAACCCACTAGGTTTTCCCACAAAAAGGAAAGCATCTAAGAAGACCGAGACTGACCCATTGACGCTGACAGAGGAATATTTTGACAAGATTGGTGACACTGTCCAGATGGTGAGTGAAGATGTATGGAGAAAAGTAGAGTCACAATAAAAATCGTTTTATGATGATGTGCAACAAGGACTCCAACATCTCAGAGTGCAAGCGAGCATGGGATGAGCAATCCCGCTACCACTCAGCCTGTCTTGGCATATCCCTCAAACAGTATAATGTTCCAAATCCCAGGACATGTGCTTCATCTTGAAAATCTGAACTTGCGCACATCTTTCTAGGCTCAGCAAGAGGTGGGAGTTGACTTGGCCATATTTCCCAGCGGCAAGTTATATGTCATGCATACAATGATCACGGATTAGCTACGGTATAGGGAGTAGAAGGCATTGCAGGACACCAAGGAGTCTTATTAGCAAGCCAAAAGCCATATAGTAGAGGATGCATGTCACGCCACTAAAAGCCAGTGTGCCAATTTGGAACCATGATTAATCAATTGTGCTTTGGCCTTCTGTAAATCACCATGCCAACTACTGCAGTTCCCATCATCAAATTGGAAAGTTTGGTAGCCACATTAAAACAATCATAGAAGAAGTGGTAATAATGCGTGCAGAGCTCAAGAAAAATATAATAGACTCGCAAACGAAGTTGAAACCCAATATGCCTTTGGAAGTTCACACACAGCGCGCCGTAGTAGTTCAGGAATCAACTGCTAGAATCATTGTTGTTGTGGATGCTTGCAACAAATTGTTGGAAGAGGCCATGGGAATTTAAACCTCCATCCAGGAGGACCCCATTGTACAACAAATGAAGATAGATCTATGGTCCAAGCAGCAGCAGCTCAATGAGATTTAGGTCGTTGCAACGACCCCGGTATCAGCCCAAAGATTAGCCCGACTACAGGAAAGTTGAACCATTTAGTAAGAAATCGATACATTGCACCAACAGGAGAAGTTACTCGAAAATAGAATCCAGCCTTGGGCTAAGGAGGCCTTGTGGCTATCCCAGAGCATCGATGGTGCCCTCAAAGTCCTGCAACAGACTCAGAGAAGAATCAACTTGGAAGCCAAGGGGCCAACAATAGATAAAATGGTTGAAGAAGCGCAGTGTGCCGCAGCACAAAGTATAGACGCAATTCAACCATTCAAAGCTTTCATTCAGGCGCTAAAAGACAAGATGAAACCTAGAAAAAGGTGACTTGGGATGAGTCACTAGATTGAAATGGGGGCTTGTTGGGATAGGGTCCCCTTGGGTCAATTTTTTGGGTAACTTATGTCAATACGCGTTGCGCTCAGAAGTCAAGGGCCTTTGGGGTGGGTAAAAGCTCCTTAACTATTTTAATGGGTGAATAGGGAAACCATTAGTCTCAAACCATTGTTTGAGACCATGGTAAGTGCACGTCCAAGTCATATAAATATGTAAGAGCTGAGCTGAGTCAGGACATGTTATGTTTCTTTGATGATAAATGTTTTGATCTAAGCTTTGGGCAAGTCTGTGTTCGTTCTGGGTAGAAAGGCTCCTACTGGCTGTGTGAGCAAAAAACTAAGTCCTAATTTGTGTGCAAGGACCCTATTAATGTGTGTGTAGGTGAAAATGATTGCACTGAATTGAAGATATATTAATAAAGAAGAAGATTTGGTGAAATTTGTTCCATTATGATTTCTATAGTTATGCATTAATATTTTGGTCTAATTATCTATTGATTGCTGCAATTTATAGATCTATATATGTTCTTGGTCGAACGCACATTTATCTCAGTTAAGTATATTTTAAAGATCTTTGTATTCGTGCAAGGGTTGCATTTGTGTTAAATATTTTACAAAAGGCCTATCTATGTGATTGCGCAAGTGATATTTCCGCTCTGATAAGTTAGATCTAACTGAAGTATAATGATATGTTTTACGCATATCTATTAAGGGTTTTATCTGCAATTAGATATAGGCTTTTGTGAAGTCTCGTGCAAGATGATAAGCATTAGATTTGATAAGTAGGTTTAAGGTCCACATCATATGCTCCCTTGGGGTGCAAAAACCTAGTTCCAGCACCCCCCCATACTGCCTCTGGTGAGACTTTGGTCTGCGCAAGTAGATCATTGCCGAAAGGGCCAGTAGTTGAATGGTTTTGTTGGTTCCTCAAAACACTTTGAACCTAGGTCAAGACCCCTCAAGCCAACAAATGCTCTTAATTTTTGTCTTTAAGTTACATTGATTGGAAGCTCCATTATTCAAGAAGCCCTAGAATGGTAATGTGGTAATGATGGCTTGCCTTTGATGAATAATTTGGATGGGAAAATCAATGTTTTTTTCTCTCAAGATCGTATTTCCTTGATTCTCCTCGTCATGAGGATTCCAACGATACGTGGCATGCCATAGACCTTCACAATTGAGGAGATATGTTTGACCAAAGTTTGTGCCCTCAAAGTGTGGTCAAAGCCCCCAAAATAAGATGATGTGGCAGCTTAATGATTGGAAAAATATTTGATAAAATCATGAAGTTGAGAAGGGTTATCATTGTAAACTCTAATTAAAGGGTAACATCAAATTTTGGAAATTAAGTTGGCCCCAAATGAGAGATTTATTTTGGCGCCAAAATATTCAAGATCTAAATTTTAAACTTGAATTTTTGAAGAGTTTGTTCCCTCCAACTGATCAAGTTGACCCCCTTCTTTTGTGCCCCTGAATCAATATATATAGGGCTTATTCACCCTCCATTATTTTCACTTGAATGCATCACATAATTGCGACTCTTTTGTGGCCTAGAATAGTCATGCACAACTGAAGAAAGGCCCAAGCTTGAAGTGGTTTTCAAGTTCAATTTTTTTCCTTCTTCTGGGTATGGTTTTGCACAGGGATTATGGAGTATATCTAAGCTAGATCTCACATTTTCTGAGCATAATTTGTTGAAATTTTGAAGCTCAATTTATGCATGTTGTTTTAACTATAAGCGAGCTGATCTAAAGCATCTTTTTCATGGGTTTTTGAGATAGAATTGTCTGAGGATAAATTCACTCTAGTTCTAAGGCATATTTCTGTTGAAATTTGTAACAAGAAATGTTGAAAATGGAAACAAAAAGAGGCATCTAATTTTATTTTCTCTTAATTAAATTAGAATTAAATTGTAATTCCACGTCACATGAAAAATTGTACGAGTTAACTAACTCAGAAAGACTTAGTTAGTTCAGTTAATTCGAGTTCAAGGTCAAACTGGAGGCATGTCGAGTTCTCTCTAATTTTTAGGGGGTCCACTTACAGCTTATTTTGAGTTGTAATTATTTAACTTAATTATTTGAGTTAAAATCAGTGTAACTAGTTCTAACTGATGGAGGAACTAGTGAGAGGTTCAGTGAATTAAATATGATTTAATTCACATGCAGTAATCAATAAAATAACTGATAATTCACTATAAATAGTTGATGCATGTAAGTTCTAAGGAAGACCCAGCTGATATTGGAGTTAAATGGAAGTATACTATCACGTGTATAATTATAAATTGTACAAGTGGTGCATGGATTCAGATGAAGAGATTCAATGTATTGTGAAATCATTATTGGGGAATTTCCTAATTAACAGGGGTTGAATTTCCCTATGGATTGCGTAAGTAAGGTAGGGCACCCAAAGCCAGGAAATTGGTTAAATATTGGACCAAAATTTCTTGGATTAGAGTGAGATAGTCGGAGATAGTGAAGAGAGCTCTCAAGCCTGAGAGAAACATTGTATTGTTTCATATTCTTGACTTGTGCAATATACAAATAGCGGGGTTTTTAGTCGAGGCTTTCCCCGTGTTATCACCAAATTGATCTTGATTGGCTGCTCATCAATCAACTCAATGTAAATCTTTCAAACCACTTCTAACTGAAGATTAGCCTCTTCAGTTTGAGAGGGCTCTCTTAAGGGGAATTTATTATTTTGAATAATGATAGTACTATATGGCTAACTCTATGGAATTTTAACTTGTTTTGTATGATTGCAGGTTGAAAAATGCAGGCTTGCTACCATTGGGCTTATGGATTCAAAAATCAGTAGTCTAAGTGGCAGTGGTTCTTCACATGGAAGTTGAGGCAAATAGAGGTTTTCAACAGATATAATTCACAATTACAACATAGGAAAACACAGTCATTTCACCACTAAAGGAAGTCAAAGTATAATATTATGATATTTGAGTAATTAGAGATGAAATATACTGCAAGTGATAAAACATAAGATAAATATCAATAAGATATCAAAAACCTCATGAGAATCTCAAGTCTGGAAAGAAGAATGTTACTTTGTATTACTGATAATGGTCAAAAACATACAAGCATCAATTTGGTGAATGTTCTCCAACCCTTTGCTTCTTCGATGTTTTGTCTATAAATAGACATTCTTTTCAATATGGATGATTTTCCTGGTGTCTAGATCCTCGAATTCTCCTATGACACCTTTCATAACTAAAATCAATAACTTACAATAGAAAATTGACAGCTACCTTTTAAAGAAACCAGCTCCTAATAGGACTCTATCTCCTATTTATTACATTCCTCTATCTTATCTATGAAATAGTTACATGATGGCTACAAATTAAATGTCACATGCTCGAAGGACACATGACCAAGTTCACCACCACTTTACAAATTTAGATCACCCCCAGATTTGTGGAGCATAACCCTTCTTTTAAGGAATGGATGACCTTCATCTTCAACGTTTTTTTGACTGATGGCCTGGTTGCATAGCACTCCCTTTGAGTCATAAATATATGCTAATAAGATGCAGTGACATGCTGGAGGTCTCCAGCTGGCAAAAAATGATTTTAAGATGCTCAAAATCCTTCAACAATTGCTTGCTACGAAAACATGACAGTTTCGTAGCGAGTTTTAGTAGCGTGGGAAAAGTGATTTTTCCATCCATCTTCTTCACTTCTTTGTTGTTACATCATGTTAATCATGTCATGACACCTTACCACCATGGATCCCCCTCCTTCCAAAAGTGAGTTAAAATGAAAAAAAGCACCTACAGGGTTTAGCGTATTTCTGGCTTCAAGCCTGACGTACGCTACGAAACTATGCAAAAAACCAGAAATCTGCTCCTTTCAAAATTATCTTCAAAAAATGACCTCCAGCTGCAAAATTTGGGTTTTCTTCATGTAATGAACCTCCTAAGGCATATTCCATCTCAAATTATTACTCCTACGGTGTTTCTTCCTCATTTACAATCAGTTGACTGATGGGCTCTTATACCACTGTCATCTTCAAACCTTTCTTTTCCAGCTCCACATGAATTAGATCCAATTTCTGCTCTAGATATTTCACTTTGTATTTTAATGTACCGTTCTTAGATTGCAAGGGTAGGTTTATATTTTTTATATGTTTGACCTCTCTCCTTAGTGGTTGAGTCCACTTTATGAACTTTTTTGTATTGTCCAAGGTCTTTGAGACACTTGTGACTTGATCTTCCCAGATTTTCCTCATTTGCTCAAACTGAACTTTCTCAATTCTGTGTTTCTTTGCCTCTTGCTTCAGAACTGATATCTCCTCACCTGCCACTTTCAATTGCTCTTTAAGGGTTTCAATTTCTGAGTTTTCACTAATTTTCTCTTTACCCTTCCTTTGTTTGATAACCAGATCTTATTTTGCAGGTGAAGATAGATCTATAATACTTGGTGGCTGAGTAGTTTCACTGACCTTCTCAATCTCTTTGTTTCTTTCCATGACCTTTCTTGCATGCCTAGTTATTATCTTTCTAGGTTGAAACATGAAACCAACGTCATCACCTGCAAATTATATTGTTTTAGCTGTATTTTCTTTCTTCAGCTTTATTCCTCCATCTTGAATATCTTCAGCTTGCACAATGGGTGATTCTTCAATGTCAATTGCATGCAATATGTCCTCTAAGTTTCCATTAGCCACTATTTGGCTCCTATTAACTCTCTTGCTTCTTTGTTTGTTGATCGTTTGCTTCTATTTTTCAGGTGTTGTTTTAGGTGTTTGAATCTTCTGCAAAGGCTCTACCTCCATGCTCACTGGTTCTGGAGGAGATGATCTATTCCCTTCTTCAACTTCCTCTGCTACAGTTGGTGATGAAATGTTTCTAGGTTTGGAGGCTCTCTTAGGAGTGACAACATCAATTTCAAAACCACTCATGAACAGACAGGAAGTCCAATCTCTGCCTAATCTCTTCAACTCCTCTAACACCAAAAAATTAATCAAACCATGGTGAAAGAGAGAAGTTTCATTTCCCTCTGTTTTAATTTGCACCTTATTTGAAATTTTACCTAGACTTCTGTATAAATAAAATTGCAAGTCAAGTGACCTCTTACCCACAAAATGTAGACGAAGCCTAAGGTGGTAGGAGTAGACCATGTGGAACCTTCCTTCATAGGTAAAATTCTTCTTAATGATCATTAGAAGCTTTGAATAGTTGTCCTTCATGAAACTCCTAGGGATAGCATTTGTCAAATCAATTTCACTACGCTCTGGTTTGATGAACTCTTTGCAATCGTGCATGGTGAACTTTAGGCCTTTAAACCATTGTTCCCATCCTCTGGGGATTCCTGTTGCTAT
Organism: Pinus albicaulis; assembly: GCA_034641835.2. NCBI lineage: Eukaryota > Viridiplantae > Streptophyta > Pinopsida > Pinales > Pinaceae > Pinus > Pinus albicaulis. The sequence goes on along the minus strand of CM076579.1, from coordinate 537,057,221 downwards.
TGAAATGTTGTCTGGTGTCACTGTAAGGTTCAAAATTCCCACTTTTGAAGCGGTTCCAGTGAAACTGTTAGCAAAATCCTTGGAAACCTTTAGATGACAACCCTACAACCTTTGACAGAATTGCAAGCAACATGTTCTTCTAAAAATATCCATGGCAGTTAGGTCTTCATTGAGAAAATTCATGTCCATGGGCTCATACCTATGGCAATGACCACCTTTGTTTGTTTTCTTTCTTTCAGCCATGGGTTCTTGATATCTTCTCAGCCTCGCTTTCTTGATGACACCTACAACCTTTGAATCTGCTAGCAACCTGCTTGGCTCAATGAAGCAGCTCTCCAGAAATCCAATTACATGCAAATAAAAAGCGGAGTATGACAAAAAGACTAATTGGGTAAGGTTTTATGGTTTAAATGACAACTCATGCATTAATCACGACACATGCATGCTAAAAAGGGTAATGATGACCTCAGACATGGCTTGGTACCTTTGAATTAACCATAACAGAATCGAATGACCTCCACCCTTACTCCTCCTATCATGAAATGACACATCATATAGGTTTTGACAAGACAAGAAAGAAAATAGTTTTTCATAGCGTGATTAGTTTAATTTCTGATAGTTTCTCTATGAAACTATTAGGCAATTTCATAGCGAAAAATGTTATTTTGCTGGATAAAACGCTATGAAAAGTTGAAAAACTAGCTTAAGCACCATTTTTTAATTTAAATGCTTAGGGAATGAAAACTGACACCATATTATGAATGATGGGACATGACATGACCTAAATGGAGGTGGCCTTGAACAGTAGGATAGGTTAAACATGTAAAATATGAAATTTTCCTATACCAACTTGAAAGAATTAAGGAGACCTTATCCTTTTGATAAGTGAATTGTATGACCATGTCAAGTAATGTTTCACAAAATTATGAGTGATAACACCCCAGATAAATCTTTATTTTTTGATATTGAAATTCTCTCTTTCTTGTTCATGTGATTATGTGATCACTAGAAAATTTGGCCCAATTTCCGACAACCACTTCGTCACTATTCTGACACATAGTCGTTGTAAGAGAAATAGTTCGAGGACAGAAAAAATATGGTCGCCATTACGTCGCAATTCCGACGCCTTGACAAAGTGTCGCAATACCGACACTTTTTATGTCGCTTCCAAACAAGCGTCGCTCTTCCGATGTTTCCCAAACCATCGCTCTTCCGACATTTGTAAACTGTCGCAATTCCGACGAAATGTGGTCCGATGTTTTTATACTGTCACTCTTCTGACATTTTTAAACTGTCGCAATTATGACGCCGTACAAAAGTGTCGCAAGACCGACGCATTGCAAAAGTGTCACAAGACCAATGCTTTCCAGAAGTGTCGCAATACCGACGCATTCCAAAAGCGTCGCAATACCGACGCTAGGAAGAACTGTCGCAATATTGACAGACGTCACAAGACCGATGAAAATGGAAATTGTTCAAAACGTCGGAAGACCAAAGCTTATAAGGCGTCGGAAGAGCGACACTTACAAAGCGTTGGTATACCGATGGCGGATTCAATTTTAAAAAAAAAATGAAACTTTAAAATAGGATAGTAAATCTCCAATATTTGTTATGAATTGTGGGCATTCCAATTGTTATGAACATAATTCAACCATGAAATATTAATATAATAAACCATCCCGCAACGCTTCGTCTACAAACAATCATATAAACATGGCTCTGTATTTCAAAAAACAGGTTTAAAATAGAAACAGGGCAACTTTTTTTTTTGTCTAAGTAAGGTTAATCTATTAACATTGGGAATAAAATTACAGCATGACCGAAGTCAAAAACATTGCCCAGACTTATGGCAAATTTGTCAAAAAATCAAAAAAGAAGACTGCCCTCATACGGGGAAACCAGTGTTGAACGTTTTTCAGGTCGTTGCATTGCCCACACAAGGGAACCATCGTTTGATATCTTTGACAATTACAGTGTTTATAGAATTCAAAAATAAAACAGAGGTCCAACATAGTAATATAAGCAAAAACATGCCCAATTAAGTGGGCCGCGAAGCAAGAAAAACAAACCAAAGAGAAGCAGCTACTCATCCAGCGGTTCTTCGACAATTCGGCACCATCCTTCGGAAAACATGTCACTGTCCATGGCGGGAGCAGCTTCAGACACAGAAGGTCCAGGATCTCTAGGCGCTATCTCCACATCAAGATCCCTATGAACCTGAGCCTCCGGTTCTTGCACATTCACGCCACCGCTCTCCTCTTGAAGGCCCGAAAGCTGGGCTTTTTCTGAGCTCAGACCCCCCGGATGAGTGCATTTTTCATCCACTTGGGCCTCTTCACGGAAAACCACGGTGATTTAAGCTGTGATTCATGGGCGGTTCAGAGAGAAATTAAAGGAAAAAATCGCAGTGCGCGTCGTGGGAGAAGGTGAAGCGGTGGGAAAATGAGGAGCAGGGGAACCCATACGGTGGCCAGATCCTAGAACCCGACCCCGACCACTTCTAGTGTTTGGATAGCAGCCTTTGTAATAATCACTGGAGTGGGAAGACGACTCGGTTGAGGGGCTAGAGGGAGCGTGCAGGAGTTTTCCTCTGGTGCTACCCCTGCGACAACGCATCCTTTGACGCAGGCGAGGCATGGGTGCAGTCTCAGCAGTGAGCACAAGACGAGATGGAGAAACGGGATTCCAAGAAACTGAGGAAGACAGACACAGACCAGACCGAGAGAAATACAGATTTTCACCAAGGTCTAAGCAGCAGTTCAGCTGGCTTCTCCTTCTCGTCACAGTGCGCAGGCAAGGTAACCCGGCAACTGGAGAGCATCTGCAATTCAAAGGTTGCGGCTCGTCTGAGAAACCATAGCGAAATGCCATTTTATCGACCCGACTGCAATGGCATTGAAGAACGTCTGTCATAAATCTCTCATTGATGAGAGCCGAAGGCCGGAGCATATTGGAGCATGTGGAATCGCTAACAGGAGTGGAGGTCTGATCTTGAATAGCGTTAAAACTTAATGCGATTGATATGAAAACCTTGAAACTTAAATATCATCTGCCAGTCGTGACATGGGTGAGCAGGTGTCTCCACACTTTTCCACATCCATGTCCCATCGCCTTAAACGCCATCCAATGCACCCGCATCCGGGAACAGGGAAACTTTTGATTGAAACATAGGTTTTGTTTAAAGTTTGGTGGTCCCGCACCACGGCAAGCCAGAGGAGGACACATGGCAGAAATTGATTGGAGCGGATCTTTGTTTGTGCCGCTCATGTAGTGGAAATCCGGACCTGAAAAAGATTAGGGCGAATTTGATAAGAAATCCGCGTCACAACTCTCTCTCCGTACGCCAGCCCAAATTCAGACCCGACAAATATTAGGGCGGAATTCATTTGGTTTTCGCGTCACAAAATTGGCCGACGTCAGCAGGCTATTTTGGAATGCGAATTTGGTTTGAATTATGGTTTATCGTCATTTGAAGTCTGGCGGGCTCCACGGCTAAAGGGTTCGTTTGAAGTTTTGACAAAGGTTTTGTTATATGTTTTATATAACGCGCGGCGGAATAGTTTTATTGTTTGTTAAGGTCCCACACTGGTTTTGGTAATATTTTGTTTTAAATGTGACGTATATATGTTATATATATATATATATATATATTTCATATATATATTAAAACATTTATAAATTGTGGACCCCAGGAGCATTTTAATAGATTTGTTATTTGCATAGTTTTGTTATGTTTTTAATATATGCGTTGCATATAAAAGAAAAGGGTTGTGAGCCTGTTTCAGAATGTAGTTGTAAAGTTTATTATTACACACAATAGCAGTGTAAGTGTTTTGAAGAGCACAACAGTGCGTAGTTTTAGAGATAGAAAAGAATTTTGAGTGCACTGCGTTTTGCAGCAGTCACATTTTGTAATCCCTTTCTGTGAGGAAGAATTTGTAGTAGTTTTTTTTTTAAGGAATAGAATTTTTTCAAAGTGTTGAACTCTGTTTCCAGTGAAGAAATTTCAATATTTTCTCTATGTTAGAAGAGGAGAGTATTACTCTCTCCATTGTTATTCTGGAATTTTCAAATATTCCAACACATGGCTATAAATGAAGGAGATTGCTACGCATCAACATCAACATGTTTTCAAGTAGGAGCTGCCTAATTTTGTAACAAAATTCTCTCTGGATGTCAAAATTTGCAGACACCGAAGATTACTCAGGTGATGCCTGAAATTTCCATTGAATTCCTATAAGAATCTTAGATTTGTGACAGAAATCCTTTTGCTAATATATTAGCTTACTCCTTTTAAGTTTGTCTCATTCAACTAATAAAAAATGTTTCAAGGAGTATAATGAAAACTAGATTATGTGTGAAGCATAAAAAAATCATTGATGCTAGACTTGGAAGTTAAGAAGTATAATAAGAAGTAGATACACTTCTCTAAAGCATAATATTGTTTTTCTGAAGCATAAGACAATCATTGATGCTAGACTTGGAAGTTCGAATAAGACGAGATAAAACAACGAAAAAGGCATTCCATTACTTGCATGAAATATGAGTACCACCTTTTACCAGTAAGCTGGGAGCAAGGTCTAGATTTTGACTGGCATCGATTCTTGTGAACTCAAATTTCACTAAAAACATAGTTTTTTGTATGTTTTTCAGCACATGGTTAAAAATTATAGTACATCAAAATCTATATTGTTGGGCCGAATACATAAGTAATCAAAAATTCTCTTTACCAAGTTCTTTGCTTCATCAAAAGCCTGATCTTCACATGTGACACTTTTGCTAGGGATAAATATCAACTGGGTTGTGACATTTTAAAACTTGGTTCGCGGTGAAGTTCCCAAAAGGCAAGTCTATCAAAGCATCTGTGACCTGTGTCATTTCATAGTAGCGGATGATTTGATATCATAATGGAGGTGCTCCAATTCAAGCAGTGTAGAAGAGGCAGGAGCCTACAAGGAAGATCCAAACTTTGGAGAAGATCAAGGTAGATCCTAGGAAGAACGAAGAATTTGGGAATCTGGGATCTCTTCCAGAGGCCATGATACCAAAGGTTTGTCCCGTTTGTAGATATTTCTCATCTACATCCAATATAGCCTTAAATGCCCACATAGATCACTGTCTATCAGGTGAGTCAAATGCTAAAAAATCTGGAACAAAGTTTTCCAAGCCTAAAGTGAAGGTGAGAAAAAAACGATCAATCCTAGATATAATTGTTGCGGCACCTGTTTGCATGCTAGAGGATTTGGATTACAGTACTAGTAAAGAGCAATCGATCGCTGATGCACATCCATTGCCTTTGTATCAGCTCAATCTCAGAGACACCACCAAGCAGAGGCAACATCAATGCAAAGATCTCAACATTTCAAAATTAATGCAAAGATCTCGCGTAGTGGTAATGCATGTATTTCAAAAGAAACAAATAAAAATGCACATTCTAACCCATTCGAATAACCACCGTAGCAAGGGTTTACATCTAATTAGATCCAATCCATATATCGATGGAAAAAAATTAATATAATTACATGTTCTGTAGTAGAGGAAACTTTGCGAAAACAGAAAAGGAATACAAAACGAGGATGTAAAGATGTTTAGATGACTCAGTACAACAATTATTTGTGCTTAGTAGACACAACACTATATTCTTAATGCATTTTCTGTAGAATACTAATTAGATTTGTCCAAAATTCGAGATGCAAACTGTAGTCTCTACTACGTTTGGAAAATTGGAGGTTTATAAAAGATAAACTGCGAACAGAATTGTACCACTATGATAAGAAGCTGTCAGAAGCATTCCTTCTGCTTCACAAACGTGGAACTACCTTAAGAATGGTTATGGTTGATATAAATATTAGAGCATGGCAGTTAAATGTAGTAGTTATGCTAAAATACTGAATAACAGCTTGAGAGTGCTCTTCAGATACTGTACGAATGCACCAAATTAAAGTTGTACCATTACTAAAGATAAATGGCCAAAAATAGTCAATTTTGATATAGTGAAGTTATGTCTTTCTTGGTAGCAAAATGGGGATAGGATGGAAAATATGAGAGAACTAAGTTCCAAGGACTAAAAAAACAAGGCCAACATAGTTCTGCCTTGAATCAGAGACAAAACAAAGCTGCCCAAAAAAGTGTTTGCCACTGTCATCACCCCGAGGAGCGCAAAGTCAGTTGATGGTGCCAACCATTTGACAAAGCAGAGAGAAGATTCATGGTGCCAATGGTTGTAGCACAGTTTGTTGACGTGAGCCATCATTGTAACAAAGCAGTTGATGGTGCCAATTGCTGTAGAAGTCCATTGAGAGTGCAACTACTGTAGTAGAGCAGTTTGAGAGCACCCATTGAAGCTCCTATATATAGCAGAGTCAACATTTTCCTATTGAACAAGTTTGTATAGTCAAAGCCATAGCAAGATCAGATAGCCACGATCCTAAATGAGAACCAGAGCCAAAGCTAAGACAGATTCATGTTTAGCAGAACAAGACAGCCATAGCAAAGGATCTGACCACAGAACCAGATCATGAGAGATAGCAAGATTCTTGCTTCCACTGTGGAAATGTAGAAACTGTACAAGGGCTTTGCTTCCAGCAGATTTCATTGTGACAGTAATTGCTATGGTGTTGTAAGTGCTCATTAGTAGAATCTTAAAGCCATTCTGGAATTATTTTAACCTGGAGAGGGTTTTCTGTGGTTATAAATCCTCATGTTCAAATTCCATTGTGGATTGGTTGTGTTTGATATTATGTTTTTATTGTCCGCAGTTGAATTTTCGCACAGAAAATTATCAGTCTAAAGCGGAGCAATTTTTCGATGTTTCTTTTGCTTCCTATTGTGAAGTATTTCGCTAAGAACTCTACTCATTGTAAGAGAGGTCTTGGGCATAGAACAGGGGACTTGGGTTTTTTGGAATCAAACTTCAGTTTAAGATGCTCATCTGAAGAATGGCACAGTGAGCCTTAGCATGGAGTTGGGAGTACCAATTTGAAGTGCAGGTAGGGCATTGTACAATAGACCAGTTAGATTTCTGGACCCTAATACAAAAGTTTCTTCTTCTTTCAAAACGTGTTTCTCGTTTTCTGTAACCAATGTGGGTATTGTTCATGTTTCAATTGGGGATGGATCAACATTTGTTATTGCTCCAGATGATCACACTCTGGGTAGCCCTAGAGGCTATTTGGGGGTGATGAGTCCAATAGGTCTCAATGAACTGCTACCCTCGCCGGGGAATACTATTGCAGTGGAATTTGATACTATTTTGGATGTTGAATTCCACGATCCTAATGGAAACCAATACCTTCAGCTCCAGTACCTATTCACAAAAGAGGGTGCCATAGTCATTCATGCGTGCAGAGAGGGTGAATTGCAGGCATTGCAACAGGAGGTGTTGTTGTTGTTGCATTGGCCACTAGATTGTTTGTCTGGTTTTGTTACAAGCGCAGAGTATTGAAAAGGACAAACAATTTAGTTCAGATATTGTGAAATTGCCTCGTAAATTCACCTACAAAGAGCTCAACAATGCTACGAAAGAATTTTTTTGAATGTGATTGATAATCGATAATTGCAAGCAAGGGTAATCCCCTTGTGAAACCCAAATTTCTGAGCATTTTCTAAAACCTGATGACGGAGTCATTGTAATGAACAAGCGCCTAGGTCCATATTATGTCCAAATCTACCAAGCACCAAGATCTATAAAAAAAATCCACAGTATCTGCGAACTAAGAAGAAGAGGCAGAAAATGTATATTTCTTACCTGTTCGAATAGTGGTTGGGGTTTACCACGGCAAAAATTTGACAGAGCCCATGTAGCATTTCTTATCATTGAAATTCTAGCAGTATCATTCAACTAGGCAAGCACCTGCCTCAGAGCTCCATGACTGAGGGAAAGATCCCTAAATGTTGCAGAGTCTCCAACAATATTTCCCAAAGCCCAAACAACCTTACACGAACACCAGTTGAACTCAAAGTTGGGTACTAGTTTTTTAAATCAAATTCCAAAATTACAAACATATAAAGATAGTTGGGAAGAATAATTTTATGCCTCTAAAATAAACGTGCTACCTGTTCTCGAACATTATCATTCCCAGAGGTAAGAAGTTCCACAAATATAGGCAGTGCCCCGTAATCAATCACAACCTTTGTATTCTCAGAGGTTCCTAAGACTATATTAGTCAAAGCCAAAGTTGCTTCAAACTGCATTATCAATCACAAGGTATCACCATCAAAGCTATAATTTTAAGATAACAATTTATCTACCATTGAAACTATAATTTTAAAATAGATACACCTAGTGATATAGACACCTAGTGAGAGTAGAGGATAGGAAATTATAATAAGAATTATTACAAGATATCACTCACAGTGCAGTTGATTGTTCATTGTCTACTGTAACTATAATTTTAAAGAAGACACACTTAGTGATATAGACACCACCAAGTGAGAGTAGAGGTTATGAAATTATAATGAGAATTATTTCAAGATATCATATTACTCATAGTACAGTTAATTGTTTATTGTTTGGTGTAATAATTGTTTATTATTTATAAACACAATCAAACATATTATGAGGGACGATGATGAAATTGACAACGGTCTCATAAAAAACCATAACAGGCACATCCACTGGCAAGATAGACTCTGAATAAGAAAGAAAGCAAAACAAAGTGATTACTTACAGAATCATAGGCTTCCCGAAGAACAAGATCCATAGCAGCATCTGTAACCCCTAAAGCAACACCTCTCTCTGCAAGACAAATCGCTACATCTTTCATATGTAGTCTAGCAAATTTTCTGAGCTCATCACGAGAAAGAGGATCAAATACAACTATCTCATCAAGTCTATTCAATAGCTCTGGCCTGAAATGTCTTCTAACCTGCAAAAATATTCAAAGGCATGTCAAAGCATTGCAGCCAACTTCGTGATAAAATTATATGAAAAATATGCATACACAGAGTCCAGGAGAATGAAACGGCAGGTGTATTGGCAGTTTCCGAAATGCAGCAACTAAAATGACAGGTGTATTGGAAGTTGCGGAAATGCAGCTACTAAAACGGCAGGTCTGTCGACGGTTGCAAGTGTGTGGATTGTTGCTGGTATTTTCAGACCGATTCCATGGAAATATACCAGAAACCAGTGGTATGTCAAACCTAGAAGGTAACCCGAGAGACTGTGACCGTCAGATTAAACAAGTAACAGGTGTCGTGCCTAGATAAGAAGTGTTGACGAAAAAAAATTGATCTCTTTCATAACAGAAGGCCTATCGGCCTAAATATCTAGGACATGTGGCACTCCATGATAAATACACATGGTGTGTGGATTTGAGTTTTTCAGGTGGTCAAGTGGGCCGAAAATAGGTGAAATGTGGCACCACTCAGAGATTGACATGTGCCAATTGGTACAAGTGGTAGACAATTGGCATGCTCAAACAACGAGGTGATGCAAGAATGACATGAGGGAGAAAATATCAGAAAAGCCCCAAATCTGGAGAACTAAAGCTCATCACCAACCCGAGATTGACAACTTTACATGATGTAACCTATGAAATCGTAAATGGAGAAATCATAGTAACAATAAAGTAACCTATGTAACAATAAAGTTGGATTCATCCTGGGAGTGGTAATGGGAGAAATCATAGTGAACAACAGGAAACATGCAAAGTTGCTTACAATCAAATAGATGAAAAAACACATACAAAAAACCTAGATAATAATCATGAATAAGCTTAATATTGAATTATGAACTGTAAAGGAACTTACAAAATGTGACATTACGAACCTAGTCAAGCGCACAAGCAAAAATATCCTGGACATGACCCTAGTTGACAAGTTGTATTGCTCATGATGCAAGAGGATTTGTACCTGCACTGCCAAGTCAATCAAAATCCATCATTATCTATACAATAAATACAAGTAATTGATGTAGTATTTTTTACTCTAAGATGAATTCTTATGATAATGTTAAAACATATGTTGAAAATTTCAAAACATACCTGAATAAGCTCCTCTTCGTTTCAAGAACAATTTATTGGAGTCGCATGAACTTGGAACAAGCCTCCCACGATCTGAAAGAGTAGCAACTAAGTCAACAGTGACTTTTTTGTTGCTACGTTGGATCAAGGGAGGTTTGCTCCAAGATTAAATCGCTCCAATAAATTATTCTCTACTAAACAGGGCCAACCACGTGAAGGTGGAAGCTCTTATGGCCCCTCCCCTCCCCTCACATCACTCTCAATTCCCCAATACCCAATCTATATTTCATTTTTTACTTTCATGAGAATAAAAAAAATATTCAATAACTAATAAAAAAACAATTCAACAAAAAGTACGCAAGGAAACATTGCAATTAATGCTTGACATAAAAATAGTATGATAAATGAGTTTTTTATATAACGCAAAAACGTTCCAAGTATGGTAACGTTTGTCTTATAATAATACAATATTTTACATTGTCAAATTTTCTTTTTCTTCTTCCTATTTTTAAAGCTCCTAATTACATCATCAATATCATCGTGCTCTGCTCCTATTTCATGCCTTTCAACCCGCATTGCTGACCTAGTTGTGTATTCACGATGTCTGGGCTCATCCAGTGACGGGGCATCGCCTACAAAAACAGATAATATTAAATTTTAATTGTCAGTTTTTAAATATCATTGAACTAGTTCGTTAATATTAATAAAAAAAATTGCAATGAGATTATTTACCTGGTGCACCAGTTGTCGCCGTTGGGACTGTTGCCCTGTCTTCCTCTCTGGTGGTAAGATCCTCAAGGGAAACATTCTCTGTCATTTAAACAAAAAACGTTATAAGGACAAACATCAAGGTATAATTAGAAAAAATTATAAGTGGAAATTAATTACCGTCACGACCCTCACTAATAGTAGCATTGTCGGCCTGGTCCCCACTACAATGATCAGGTTGCACGTGAGGATCATCTACATCTGGCTCTAAAACTGGGTTATTTGCCTCGTCGGTAGTGTTGCTCCCCTGATTTAAACAAATTTGTTAGACATTAAATTTATGGACGAAAACAAAAATATTGAAAGGTTAATGTTTTACCTTATCAGGCATTCTAGATCTTGGGACCTACCCCAAGCTTCTGCGACGTTCAACTACAGCTTGATAGCCAAAACGGAAAGCGATATTTTTATCTTCCTCTGTAGTTTCTGTTCCGAAGTCATCACCCTACATTACATATGATTGCGTATTTTTAATCATATTTGATAGGATTACAAAAACGTTGGAAGGCGATACAATTAATTATAAGATGTTTAGCTACTTAATTACAATTCTTGCAGCTAATTTCAAGTAGCCGCCCTAGCCTAGCTTGTGATGGCCCTTTTTTTCAATCTTAGCTTTGGTTGCCTTTGAGGTGTCAGGAAACCTAGCATCAAAATATTGAAGTCAGATATGACGTAGCACACTTTTATTTTAGACATAGAGAAAATTAAAGCTATTGAATTAAAGTTGTAATTTACCTTGTGGGTCCAGTTGGCATTTTTCCTTCTTTCTTTTCCCTTTTCTCTTTTCCGTCATGGATGAGTGCTCTCCACTCACTCTCTGGAACTGTGAGAGGACACTCGTATCTAGGGTTAAATTGCAATTGCGTCCTATAGGTGTCCCTGGTATATTTCAAATATTTTCCGGCTACCCGAGCCACCGTTGTTCTGTCAAATGTGCCGACCCCAAAAAGGGCTTCTAGATAATCTAGAAGTTCTTTTTTCAGGTTGGAATTCCGGGAATTCCACCCTGTGCATATGGTTGGGCCAAAAATTACCAACGCATGGCTCTCCAAAAACCTGTAGAACTCATTGTTTCCTACACAGAAAAAAGAAGAAGATATTATCATTAATTTAAAAATAAAAATCATGATAAATATGTTTTAGATAAAGTACATGAAATATTTAAAATATTAAAATTTACCTGGGAGTTGTACATGCTTTATAGGGACACCTTCATCGTTCACCAACAACGTGCCATTAATGGTCCCTGTGGAGCTGACACGTGTAGCTCCAGGAAACGCATTAATGTAGTTGGCCATATCAGCCTCATCATTGCCAACACGTTCAACGGTTGGCTGGGTGTCTGCTTGGGCAGGGTGTGTTTCTTGCCTGGCACCTAAAGGAGTAGAAGGTGTACAAGAGGGTTGTTGGGCAATCTCTTGCCCTTGTGTCCCACTACCACCAACACCGGTTTCAGCAAGTGCCAGAAAATGCTACATACAAAAGAACTTTTTGTTAGTTTAGTCAATGTAAAAATTAAAAATCAAACTATCACAATTCATCTCATGCAAAACAAAAAAAAATATCCTTTTGACTTTTTATTATTACCTGATATGTTTCTAGCTGGGTCATAAGTTGTTTTATCCTCTCTTTTGTTTTAGGTGTTTGAGGCGTGTCTATCAAAGTATCAAATTCCGACCTTGCATTTCGTGCCTTTTTTCACAACAAGAGCACTGGAGATAGGGATGAAGAAAGCTCTTCCTCATAGAGGGAATCATCAGGCGTACCATGGCTAGGTGTCTGCATATTTGAACAAAATTAATATTATTTCAATTATGTAAATAACTAAAATACCCGAAGATAGAGCAATGCTGGCACTTTACATGTTCTTCCGCTGGCCTCTTTCCGCGATCATCCCGTCTCTAGGTTGTTCCTGCACTGCTCTCATCAGTCTGCCACATTGCAATAAAATTATAAATGTAAAAACTTGAAAACAATATCTAACTTAAAAACACAAAATGAAAACTGAAATAATTTCTAATAAGACACCGGACGACAAAGTTAGAGTTTCAAATATGCCTTGCATTGAATTCAGTCCTGGAAACATGTCATTGCATATTAAGGCACCCAAACAAGAGACGAGTTGACAATGAAGACCTTATTGAATATATTGTTGGAGCAACTTCTAGTAAACTTGTTGTGAAGACCTTGAGGACATTTTTGGAGAAACATTGTTGAAGCTAATGGTATAGCATTGTTGGAGACGATCTTGAAGGGCCTTGAAGTGAAGCTTTTGGAGCAACTATTGAAAAATCCTTAGAGTATTTAAGTAAGGCACTTTCTATCTTCCATCACCTTTTTCCTTTCAATATCCTTTAAACGATTTTGTTGATATTTAATGTTTGAAATCACATTATAATTCCTTGATTATATGTGTTTGGGGACTTTCCCTTTGAAATTACCCAAAAATACCTTGGCAATTTTATCTTCAGGATGCATGTCTGACCCTATTGTTCAATATTTTGATTGATAGTATTAAACATAGAGAGTTAGGGGAGTCTTGACTTGGTTTGGTTGGGCCATTAGATCTCTAACATCTACTAGGGAGAAACCCCCTTGAGTTGGAGGAGAGCTAGCCCAAAGTGAAAAGAGGTTGGTGAGGTGACAATGGGGCTATTGAATTACACATGGTATCACACTTTAGCTTTAGGATTTTATCTTGAGAAGTGCGAGATTTTGCTATATCAATTCTCAAATTGTTTACAACACTATTGTTAAGAACTAATAAGAAGTGATGTTGAGGGGTTTTTGGGTATAAGAAACAATACCATTTAAAAACTAGGGTTCTCAGTCCTTGGCATTCCTTCACCTGGGCCTAGGGGCACACAATAATAATTTCACACTAAACCATGCAAACTTAAAAGTAACTTAACAGATCCATAAAGTAATAATAATCATAATTCCTAATTTCCTACTGTACGATATAATGCAAATTATTCAAACATGAAGCAATGAAGACATGCAATGTCTAAATTTCAAGATTGATGAACCAATACAAGAAGTTAGAAACTACAACTTTGATTCAATACTCTGTGTCCTAACTCCAGGAAGGAATCTAGTTTGTAGTACAGAACATGCATCGTGTATTATCAATTCTTAATCGACAACAACTAAAGGTCATCTACCTCATCACTTCCTTCCCATTTTGTGTTTTTATGTTATATTCCTTATAAAAGTGTCAAATTTCTCTCAAAGTAAGCAACCATTGAATAAAATAAAAAATAGTTGAGATATGATTGAGAAATGGTCATTTATTTATTGAAAGGATCTTCACAATTTCTTTGGTTGTTTTTCATCTCAAGAAATAAGAAATGACCTAAGAAATTATCGTGATGTAATATAAGAAACAACACGGTGCAATGGCCATTTTCAAAGCCAAATGATGTCCATTGAGGACATGGCCTTTATTTGGTTCCTGTTTCATAGGAGTTTCGGGTAGAAATGGAACTTTGTTGGACCATTTCCAGTAGTAAAAAGGGGAAACCTTCTTTTTCCATGGGAAATAATTTACCTTTCCTTTTTCAAGATAATCTAAATCACAAAAAATATGAACTATACTGCACACATTCTTGGATAATGTGAAAGTGGAAAAGGAATACCCTACACAAGTGATGCACACATGTACATTTGAACACTAATAGATTTTTGTAGTTGAAATGCAATGCTTGTTTTCATTCAAATGTAGGGTTTTTAAAGCAGGGAGAAATAATGGCTGCCAAATTAATAAGCGTTTCTTTGGGAAAAATTTAAATCTTGTATTGGGTGATGAAGATAATAAAGGGTATTGAATCTTGATTCTTGACATTGTGTTTAACTTGAATAACTCAAATGATTATAAATATCAGTCGATGAGTTCTTTTTTCAAGTATGTCACTCAAAACTCTTATGTCAAAGCATTGTATGATGGCTAGCATTTGCTTGTTTCCTTTTCTTCAGTTCAATGTAAAAAGTATATTAATATATTGGAGCACGAATGATAACTACAATTGTTTGCTCTGCAGTATATCCAGCCCCAAGATTATGAAAAGTTTTCTCAAGTGGAGCTATTGGTTATTGATGAAGCAACTGCAATTCCATTTCCTGTTGTAAAGGCTCTGCTCGGGCCATATTTAGTGTTTCTGTGCTCTACTGTAAATGGGTAATAATTATAAATGAGCCAACCACAATCACAAATTTTGTAACCATTTGGTTTCCATGGATAGTGATGATGATATTAACCCTATATATCAATGACCTATATCTATATGAAAATGATCTCAACATTGACCTTGATATGGTTGTATGGATGTGACCTTTGGTATGTCATCAGAAAATCCCCAAATATTAGAAAATCCCCAAATCTGGAGAACTAAAGCTCATCACTTTCGATCTGGAGTACTACCCTTGTGATAAAGTTGATGACTTTCGATCTCCCATTCTCTACCACTTTGCACTTCACCTTCAATATAGATTAGACCAAGGGAAATTCGTTACTGGGTGTTGAGATGGATGAGTTTGTCGAACTAAAATCCATAGCTTAAACTTCATGAAACTGGTGGAGTCAAATTCATGCAAGAACAAACACATCTTACACATCCTCTTTGAAACTCATCCGAAAGAACATTGGAAGACATCTAGAGAGAACCCTATAGCCTAACACAATCTAATGGAATTGACCAAAAAAACCCAAATAGAGTCAACCCTACTATAGGAGGAAGGGCCTGCAGCAAGAACTTACCATTTTGCTAGAGTTGAGGGCGAATGTTGTTCTGCAAGAGCTGAGGGCAAATACTGTTCTGCAAGAGCTGAGGGAAAATGCTGAGGGCGAATGTTGTTCTGCAAGAGTTGAGGGTGAATGTTGTTCTGCAAGAGCTGACGGCGAATGTTGTTCTGCAAGAGCTGAGTGCGAATGCTGAGGGTGAATGTTGTTCTACAAGAGTTGAGGGAAAATGTTGTTCTACAAGAGCTGAGGGCGAATCCTGTTCTGTAAGAACTGAGGCCGAATGCTGTTCTGCAAGAGCTGAGGGAAAATGCGTGCGTGATATCAGACGTTAATGTAGTTTTTAATAAAATCATTTTTATGTAGCGCGCATTTGATTTTTGCATTTCAAATCATTTTTATATACATTTGATTTTTGCATTTCTAATACAAGTGACAAACAAATTTCTACAAGAGGTTGAAATTTTTACTAGAATAGCCACGAAAGACTAATTAAAATGGCTTAAAATGCAAGTGGATCTTCAAAATAAATGTAATTGAAGGTTCTCCCCACTAAATTTTTGCAAAAGTGCTTACATTATTTAAGTTATCTAAGATATATTTTTGTATTACACAATCTAAATTAAATAATGAAATAGTTGGGTAGTCTTATTGTTTCAAATTAGGACACAATTTTCAAATGGTGATGAAGTTTCATGTGATGATTAACTGACAATATTATCCTTTCCTATCCTTGAAAAACTATACAAGGTTCCCTGTTGCCACATGAAACCCTAACTCATGTAGCAGCATAGGACCAGTCCTCCATTTTGCCCGTCATAAGGCATTTTTCACGTATTTGACGACTAGAATTTGTGGATTCCTTTTTTCCGTGAGGTGCTAGGAAGGAGAGAAGACTTAATTTTGAAGTTTGAAATTTTTTCAAAAACGTTCTTACGCCCTTTAATTTCCACTTACCAATAATTTTGCAACACTAGTCCTCTTCACAATTGCAAGGTTGCACTCAAAAAGTAAGGAAAGTTACCTTTTTGGCTCACTCAAAATTAAAAATTTAATAAAGGAATTACCACTTATCATTATTGATATTTTAAAATTAGAATCAATTTAGTTTTCCCCTTCCTATTACAAAAAGTTCACAAATCCTTTCTTTTACATAAAACACCAAAGAAAGAATAAAGCCCGTTGCCCTACAAACTTCCAAGGTTGTGATTAGTGAAGCAGTGAAAAAGTATGGCTATAGCACTAAAAAATTAGAATGCCAATCTGCCCCAACATGAAGTAGTGTTAATATAGCTGGTGGCTTGGCTTGATGGTCAAACAGTGAATTACACAAGCACAAAATAAAATCTTTAGGCGTCTAGTTCCTTAAACTCGCACTCTCAAGGCATTCAGACTTAGGCCGAGCTCAAGATTGGCTCCGAGGAGACTAGATTGGCTCATTAACCCGCCATATTTTAATTTCATAAGGTATGTTCGAAGTTTGAACTGCTAGGGTAATTTATTATTCTGATATCATAGTTCTAAATGATCTCTTATTATGTGAGCAATGTAATCTATTAATTGTAAGCAAATTCATTAAAAAAATTCAAACTGATTTTAGCATGAATGATGACAATTTATATATTAATTGGTTTTTAAGAGTATTTGTATTATGTAGGAGCACTGGAAAGAAAAATCAAGACTTCATTTTCTGTTTTCCTTATTTTATTGGGCTGAATTGGAGAAAATTGAATATGAATAGTGAATTAATTGTAAGATCAATGGGCCAAGGCCATACATCAACATTGACCACAGTGGGGAAGTATAAAAGCATGGATATTCATGCAAGTATAGTTATTAATGTAAGATCAAAGTTAACTTTTAGCTTCACTAAAGAAATAGAAGGCAAAGATCTAGCATCAACTGAAACTCACGTGAAAAAGTAGATGAAAAATGTACAATCATCCAATGGAGAGGTAATCTATAATTATCCAGTAAGACTCTTGGCTATGCCTTGAGACTAAACTAATTGTCAATATTTTTGAATAATCATCCATTGGAATTTAGTAGGAAAACCATAGTAAATCATTGTCCAATGGCCATGCAAAAATATATAAAAAAATAATATTTGTTGGTTGTTTTTCAATAGGTGGACCATGATGGGACCACTAAGAAGGTGGGGGTGTTTTTTTAATCATGGAAGTGAGGTTCAGTAGATTGATAGTCAAGTTACCTTTCCCTATAAATTTTCTCGATCAAGTTATTCATTCATTGAACTTTGATTCATTCCTACTGTTTTGATACACAATCCAATCTAGTTGAGTCTTGAGTCTTCATTGAGAATGTCATTCATAGGTTGTCAAGAAAGAGGTTATCATGCACATGCACTCTTCTTTTCTTAGTATCTTTGTAACTATGTTCAGCCTGAGTTCTATATTTTTAAATTATCATAATAGTTCGTGATTATTAGGATTTTATTTTGTCTTTTAAGAATTTTAATTTAATTATTATTAATCATTAAATTTAATATATATATATATATATAGTTATTAAAATTTCAATAGAATTATTAAACTTTCAATGGTACATCAACTTTCATACATGAGAAAATAGATACTGACAAATGGTACATCATGGCCTCATTAATTTCGCTCAGTAATTTCAAATGGTGTAACATTTAGTCAACGGTAATCATTAATTTCTGCACATAGAGACTAATTTCTTTGGAAGCTTGAGATTTCTTTGGCTTGTTATTCTTATAACTACATAGACAAAATTAATAGAGAGATTGAGGACAAAAAAAAATCTAGCGCTTAGTCTCCACTACTCAACATGATTTTGTGAGAAATAATACATAGATTGATTTCTCTGAGTTCCTTAGCGTTCTTTGGCTCATTATTTTAATCACAAAAAAAATAAAAATTGCACTGAGGATCTGTTCTTAGTCCGATTATGCAATTTTTATAAGACATATTATGCAATATTAATAATAAACATAAATTTATTGCAATTTAGGGAAAGCTCGTTCATGTTTTTTTCTTTATATTGGAAGGTTACTTTCTTTTTGAAGTAATTTTTAGTAGATCATAGCATATATTGAGGAAATATTAGTTTGAAAAGAATCAGTTATTTCTCTTGAAACTTTAGGTATTAAAAGTCCATGACATAGATATATCACACTCCAAAATCCAAAGAAAATGGAAGAGCGTTCAATTTTTTTAATCAAAATTTTATTGGTGAAGGGTTAATTTATTACGAGAATGTCATTAATGAAGTGCAAAATTTTAAACGTAACGTTTATTGACTAGAAAAATAATGACCAAAACGTCAAAAAAATTTGTGTGACGGGTAAAGAGAAATCCAAATTCCAACCCTGCCTGCCACTTGTTGGTGAGTGGAGGTTATTCAATTTTCATTTACAGCTTACCAGGTTACTCATGTTACCAATATTTTCACATGGCTCACTTTTAGGTGACTACTTATTGTACTTCTTCTTTATAAATAACAATTGGTAGATAATTGTATTATTTGAAATCTATAACAAATCCAGGCAACAAAATTACAACAAATAGAAAATTATGCAAAAAATTCACGAGGGCACTAATGTGTGGATACCCTATCATTTCTTAGATCCTCATAACTTACCAACACCTACTATATTGGTATACACATAATATGGCATTTACCTAAAGTATTTCATATGTATCTAGAAGTAAATAAGTTGTATGAAAATTGTTATGGCAGATATAAGATGTGTATTATAGTTTATATTTCAATTTTTCTTAAGTAGCATGCATGTGTGGTTCATATAGTGACTACAATTACCAAATATATTTCAGTGAAGATGTGAAGATGATATCTCATTAGGTCCTAATTACTTAAAGCATCATTAATTAGCTTTCCAAATGAATAAAATATGTTAACAAATTAGTAAAAACTAGGAAAACAAATCATGCTTTCAAAAAATATGGCACAATGAGTCACACTTTGAGATTTATTTAATTACTCATCAAGTGTCGCTACAACATATATATGATCACCATTACCATAGAAATGGGACATGTGACCATAATTTTGGTTTCGCCAATGACATTCCACATCATGAGCATTGTTTAGGGTTGATTGTGTTGATTTTTTTAAAACAAATCATTTATACATTTTATGGAAATTATAGACACAATTTATAATCACATTACAAGATCATGATGTATGGATATTCCTTATCATTTCTTAGATACTCACAAATTACCAACACCTAATAGATTTATATACACATCATATGGAATTTACCCCTAGAATACCACATGTATCCTAAAACAAATTAGTTGTATGGCAATTGTTGATGTAGGGGCATTAGGCTCAAAACAACCTTTGTCCATAAATAAATGTAAAGGGGGGTCTCATGTTTTATTTCCCCATGTATTTATTCATAGTTGAGTTATTTTTAGTTAATTAGAGAAGAAAATGTAACTACCCGAATGATTAATGGGCACCTGAAGAGATAGTCAGTTTCAGAAGTTAAGCTAATTTTAGGAGTCTGTCTCTGTCTGTCAGAGGGTTAGTCTCAGAGTTAGAGATATGAAGAGTTTTGAGCGTTAGAGGAGTTGAGTCGATTCAGGGTTTGTATAAAAATAAGCCTTATAGGCATAATAAGGCAGACCTGCATAGAGAACCGCATAGGCTGCGTAGGACTGTCGTAGAGACAGAGTAGAGGAGAAGGGCCAAGTAATTCGAAGATCTGGTCGAGCCAAAGTTGTAAGTACTTCACTGCATAAATGTAGAATTATTTCAATGGTACTGTGCATTTGTCGAGTTAATTATGGCGTGAATGGTTTCTGTGTCCCGATAATCAACTGTATAGTAGTCTGGAATACATACTCGATAATTGTGGTTTAATGGGGTCCTGTATGTTGAAAGAGGAACCGAGTCCTTTCCTGAATTACTAGCCTCTATGCGAGAGGTTCTAGCCTTTCCCGAACCCATTGGATATTAGTTTAACTCGGTGTAAGAATTTCCGGACGAATAAAGTTGTGTGATAACCCGTGTTAAGCGCCATGACAGTGGACGGTGTGGCATTGGACAGTGGTATGGCAATGTTGTGGTCGAGACTCATGTAATACAGTGGGAAATTCCATGGTAGAGAGGGTCCATAGGTCCAAATTATGGATCTCACCATAGTGTAATAGAGATTTGTGCTCGAGCCTTCGATTCAAGGTTCGATCGGTGCTACCACGTACATAGAACCGGCGTGTGAAGGAACCTCATGGAGTGCGAGTCCTTAATTGAAGAAAAAAAAACTAGTACAGGAAGATGCGAGTCAAAGGAGCAGAGGCAGAGTACAATAAAAGAAATCTCGACAGAACCTGGAAGATAAGAGGCGGAACCGTGACCAAAGTGCACAGTAAAACCAACGTTTGGAAAATCGGCAATATCGCGCAAGTTTGGAGGTGGTAAGCAGAATTGGTGAAAAGGACGCGACATATGTCTCCATGAGACACGTGGCCGAGGGCAGAATTATAAAAGCGTTCTCATCGCAGATTAACCCTTGGGCGTGTTCGTTACACGAGATTTCGTTGTGTCCGTTGGATCCTCCAAACCGGCACGATGCTCCATCGACCGTCGGATTGAGAGGTAAATTACTGTGGAGCCAAGAATGGTTTATGTATGACCGTTGAGTTATAGACCAAAGTCGAGATTTGTTACGATATTTGATGATTGGCGGAGATTATAATAAGGAGGACTGTATAATTATGTGAATGACCTTGTGTTTGGTTGAAACCAAGTGACCGAGTTCGAATTGATAAGGTCGACATACATTAAACATCACGGTTGAGGGTCGAGCAGTTGATACATTCGAATATCAACTCAAATATGTAAAATGAGTGAGCCCAAGGTTTTGGGGTTTAATTCCTAAGTGGCTTGTATTTATTGGGGTATATATTAATGAGAGTAGGCTAGTCATTATATTCGGGGTGTGTAAAGAGCGGTTGAATGTTGATAGGTATGATGGGGATTAGACCATAGAACGTGGGGACTTATAGTATGGTTTAGAACCATCAAGTGAAGAAGTTCCACATGCGAGAAGGCATGGCATAGGCCTTGGGGGTATTATGATCCTTGGAGGAAACTCCCACAACTAGAAGAGTTGACAGAGAAAATTGGATCGAGTACAAAGGTGTGGCAGGTGGGTTTTACCCTGCACCAATTGTTATGGTGCATATATGATGTGTATTACGGTTTATCTTATAATTTTTTTGAAGTAGCATACAACAATTTACATAGTGATATGAGAACCACTCTCTAGAGTATACATCGATTTTGTACACATGGCTTTTCAGTTGCTTTTTAAGATATATCATTGGTGATGATCACATGATTATATAATGAACCATTAAGTTGAACTATGAAATTATTCCTCACAACACACACACACACACATTGATGAATTAATAATTTTTCTCATATAATTATTTTAATCTATTTTGAAAATAAAATAAAATTATATATAATTATTTCTAAGAAGAACAAGAGAGAATTCCTTCCCATATCTTCGTAAAACATATAATAGCAAGAAAATTAATCTATTGAAATTTCATTTCCAAACATATTCATGGAGTAAAATGAAGATTAAAAGGAGATATTCATGGATTTACCTATAACATCACCTCATAATTAAGAATGTAAATGTATAATATTGATGATACATAGGTTAGGAGAAAATCAATCTATTGAAATTTCATTTCCAAACATATTCATGGAGTAAAATGAGGATTAAAAAGAGATATTTATGAATTTACTTATAACATCACCTCATAAAAGTGTAAATGTACAATATTGATAAAATTTATTTATATATGATAAATAATAAACCTTTCTCTCACATGTATCATATAATCTTATAAACAAACAATTGCACTGGGGGTGCAAGGGAACGCCGGAAGGAGGAGATGTGAATCATTTTGTGCTATATGAGGGGTAAAATGTGTAATAACTGAAGGAGCTGAATATTTTGTTCGTTTGTGACGATATGGAATATTGGATTTTATTTTTAATAAAAATAATAATGATTAATTTAATATTATTTAATTTTAATTTAATTTAATTTAATTTAATTAATTAATTTATTTTAATCTTTATTTTATTTTATCTCTATTTATTTATTTTATCGAAATAGTGCTGAGTATTATTGGGAGCTTCTTGTCAAAGGCTCAACCTATGGTCTCAACCATAGTCAATTTCATTTCCCTTTTACACAAATGGTTATAAAACCATGCACCCAAGGTATACTGCTTGTGCGGGAGTGCTTTACCTTCACTATATGGTTATGAGCCCATACATATATAGTAAATCTACATATATCATTTAACCCGACATTCACCTTGTACTTACGGTCCACCAAGCTTTCGCCTTCAACTATGCAAATATATATATATATATATATATTGGCCTAACGCATATACCATTTCTTGAAATTTAATCATACCATTCAACTTCATAAGCCTCGATTGTGATTAACCCCAAACCCTATATAATATTACTCGGCCCCACATATATTTCATATGGGCGCTAACTCTGCAAACGCATTGATATAGGCCTACCACCTTTATGTTTTCGATTTGAATTAAAATCACGGCATATAAACGGATGCTCGGGCCCACGTTCATATAAACACACCTTGCTTAAATGTCGAGCGGATCCAACGATCCATATGGCGTCGCTCCCCAAGCGTTAATCGGACGATCACTGAGCAATTTCACATTTTTTTTCTCACCGAGCGTTAATGCTCAGAAATAACGTGAAACTCGCGGTTTTGAAAATCCGCTTAGGGACATGTGGCATTTGCTTTGTGGTATCGTGTTTTTTATTTCAATACAGCTTACCACTAGTGGACCTGCGCGAAAACCATAACCCATTCCCGAATACCACCTTTACTGTTTATGCATCGCGGTTCCGTTTCATCTCCGCTTCGAGGTTCCGCTTTAAAGTTTCAACGCCAATTAAATTTGGTTTCTTCCTTGTCCATATAGATCAAGCTATGCCATCGATATCCACTTAACAAACCAACGTTTGTTACTTCAAACAGGCGGGGAGTAAGTGTTAGGAAAATTCTGCCATCCTTTAATAGACAGAGCGTGGTTATACTTGCTCTTTTAACAGGGACTTATTCAATATTTCTCAATTTCTTATGCATAACACACACACAATCCATTATTCACTGAGAATACCCTCCTTGGTGCCTTCTTTTCCGGACTACGATGTGTTCATCAACAGTCGTGAACCCGATGTCCATTTCTTTGCTAGGCATCTTCACAACAGTATTGTTTCCAGAGGATTGCGAGTCTTTCTTGACAATATAGAATTGCAGGCTAGACAATCCATACCTTCACAAATCAAAGACGCAATTAAAGGAGCCTCTCTCATTATTACTATTTTCTCTCCAAATTATCCGCAATCACAAAGGTGCCTCGATGAACTACTCCTTGCACTGCTCTGTAAGCCGACCATTTTTCTGGTCTTTTACCACATTTGGAGGAAGACGTCGCAATTACGACACTATGCCCCAAAGTGTCGCTATTGTGACGGCTGCCTCCAAACATCGTAATTGCGACACTTAGACATGGTGTCACAATTGCGACGTTTGGAGGCATCCGTCACAATAGCAATGATTTGGGGCATAGTGTCACAATTGCGACGTCTTCCTCCAAACGTCGCAATTGTGACACTTTGTCTAAGTGTTGGTATTGCGAAACTTTTCTCTAAAAATTGGTATAGTGACGGTTTCTGGTGAGATTGAAAAAATTGGGGGAAATTTCTGACATTTGGTCAAAAGTTTCGAAACCAAGTGTCGAAATTTCCCCCAAATGTACTAGTGCTTGGAATGAAAGAAGGGAAATCTGATTTGGGAGGAGGATAATCTTCTTTGGAAGGGTACCAAGGTTGGTCATGATGGGAGGCACTCACATCGGGAGTAATGGGAGTGGATGGAGAGCAAGAAGTTGGTAGGCTACTTGAAAATATATGACACCGAGTAATAGAAGGCTTGGCTACGTTGGTTGCTCTTGAAAGAGTTTGGCCACCGTGGGACATATCCTTCTTCCAAGGGTATGAGGATGGAAGGGACTTGGCAGGGTATTTGCATCATGGAGCAGAAAGGAGTGTGGATGCATTATGATGATGTGATAATTGTGTTTCCACCACATGATTTTTGTGATGGAGGTATGAGGAGGCAACAAAGAATTTTGTTGCTTTGGAGGATTGAGAGAAATAAAGGGAAGATATGCTCTCCCATTTTGCATGATGTTGCAGGAGGAGGAGATGGCAACATTATGAGAGGAGTCTTTGACATTGAAAATTTCAAGAATGGATTCATGAGTTGGAAAGAGCCTATTTGCATACACCAACAGTGCTTTCACTTTGGAGCAGGGACTTGTTGATGTAGTCTTCCCAGGATCACTTCAAATTTGATGCACTTGGTGGAAAAGGAGAAGGTGAGCATGATAGAGTAGGGGATGGATTCATTTGTCACTGTGGTATGTCCTTCTTTACTTGGGCTTGCAAGCATGAGAGGGAGGGTCTTCATGCAGTATATGGTTCATTCCTCTTTATAGGAGTATGTCATACCACTATGCAGGACTCATTTATGGATCATGTCACCATATTACTTTCATTACATGGTAAGAATTCAGTTTTTTCATTTATTGATTTTTCAACACAATATTTTCATTCTCTTACCATTTCTTTGCAGTGCATTTCTCTACAAAGGGGCAAGTTTTTCTTTAGGCTCCATGGACCATTTTTGGCCATCTATTGTGATGGAGACAACCATCTACTATATGACTTGGGGCAAGTGTTTGGTTACTCATTGTATGATCAGTTGATACATTCAGCCATCTACCATTTACTAATGGATGTGATGAATTACAAAACAAGCCATTTGTTGAGAAACAACTTGCCAGGCTATTTTCTGAAGCTGCAGTGGAAAAGACTACGCTGTGACCATTGGGGAAACTGTTGTTGATTTCCAGAACCACATGAAAACTTCAGCATTCCCTTCATTATGATTCTTATCATGAACCTATTAACTGATATTTTTCTTTCTTTTATGGGGAGCATGATTGGGGGAGAAACACATTCGGTGGATGTGTTCTCTAGGAAGGAGAATTCCCACACTTTCTGCACTACATGTTCTAAGGGGAGCATGGGTTAAGACATGGCCACCACAGAAAAGTATTTATTTCTTCATGAGGAGGGCCATGAGATGGATGGGATACCATATTTTGGTGATTTCTTATTCATCATGTATGATATGGTTTGGGTCAACTTGATTCACAACGTTGGAGAAGAGGTCTTTGGAGATCTAATCTTCATCTTGTCGATTGAGGGAAACTCTATTGCAGCCCAAGAACAAAAAATTCTTTGCACTTATCCTAAGTGGAGGGAAGGAAAGTGTTGGGTAGGCTACTCTACCTACCATATTCATATTTTCATCCCACCTACTTTGTAGGAGCTCAAGGTGGAGGAAAACTTCATGGACTTTCCATGGTGGAGGGTGACTCACCTTGTATGGAAGATTTCTTGGGGAATGGAGGAGCCAGTTGGGGAAAGGTTTTTTCCCATTAAATTTCAGTATCCATGCCTTGGGAGACAACTCTTCAGTTATATCCTTGTATTTTCTTGAGGACAAGCAACATTTGGGAGGGGAGGACTGTAATATTCCAAAATTTGCATGCAGCAAATTGGAATATTAAATTTTTCTCATATCACTTAGGAGATGAATAAAAGTGTAAGGGGACCCATGCATTTCGGAAGTAAGGATAAAATCTCTCATGTTGTGTAAGGGGATCATAATTCCGAATTTGGATTTTACACTCTCATGTGTGAACGAGACATTTTGCATGTGGACAAGGCCAAGTTTGACCAAGTCAATAGCATAAATATGGGAGGAGTGGATCAACAAATAAAAGAGCTCAATGTGAATGTGGTTCAACATAGATAATATGTGTGCACTATATTGAATACCTTTAGGTGTGAAAAGGGTTGAGGCAATTTGAGGTGGTCAACCTTGACTAAATCAAACAATGCGGTTGGAGAGGAGTGGCTCTAATGAAGGCACAACGCGATTTGGAGGGAGATTGTTTGTGTGAAGTTGGAAAACCTATTGAGTGGGACCCAAGGTGAGAAGGCTCACTTATTTTATAAGGAAGAGGATGGCAGACATTTTTAGGTTAGCTTATGTATTTAATTTTTTCATGTCTTCTTAGACTTTTTCTCTCTAAACTGTTTATCCAACATTGCCGATCTTGCTTAGCACTAGAGAGTTCTTATTCGAATTCCTTCTCTTCCCTTCGAGTAGCTCTTGGGAAGATCTGATCCATCATGCCTCATATTCCATCATTGGTGCCAAGCTTCATTCTACGGTTTGACACGAGTTTTGTAGGAGGTTGGTGAGTTGCAGGTGTTGTGGGGGGGGGGGTTGAGAAACTCACTGTCTGAGTTGATTTTGCAGAGGAAGGAAGTTCCTTCTTGTGGGAGATAAGTTTGGAGAGTTATTGGGCTGATATCATGTCATTGGTAGTAGGTAAACTCATTTTCATCACCTACAACGTTATTCCACTCAGGAATTGTGTTATTTCTAGAGGGCAGTTGTAGCAGTGTCTTTTGTGGCTCTTTTGGGGAGTTTCCTTGTGATTAGATGGTGGATTCTTCCATGGAGGGATGCCTTTGATCATATCTGCAGTATATTTCTATTCTTATAGCCTTATATACTACTCTGCTTTATTTTTCAGTGATTATTTAGTCATACTACTGAAAATCACCATTTGTATTTAGGGTGAACTCCTAGAAACCCTTCTCGGGTTCTCTAGCTTTTGTATAAAGGAGACTAGATCTCATTTTTCTGAGCATATTGTTAATATAATATCAGATCTATTTGTCTCTACTAATTATTTGTACAAACCCTCAATTATACTATGCAGTCTCTTTTATGCAGTAATTTATGTGTTGCAGTGTTTGGGGTTTTAGCCTCTTTTAGCAATCCTAAGTGTGGGAGGTCTGTTTAACCCACCTAGTTTTATTTGTTTCAGCTATATTATTATATTTAGACTGTATATTGACTTAGAAATGGGATACAAGAGTTCACTTCATTATTTTATAATACATATTGCTGGGAATGCATTTTTAGTGCAGGCTTGCTGAGCAGTCCTGATTTTGGGATATTACAAGGGATCAAATCCTTGGATGTGGAAACTTATTTTTTGAATGTAAAAAATGAGGAATGGTTTGCACCTCAAGAGATTTGATCCCTCTCAATGCTTGATAGATTTGGATTTAAGATGGATCTAAGATGGTTTCGGTCGTGTGTAGCCAAGGAAAATCTATTGATAACATGAGGAACATATGATTAATTTTATCAATAATATCTAAATACATATAATATTAACACAATAATTTTAAATATGCTAAATATGTCTGATATTTATCGAGTCAATTTAATTTTAAATTTTCTTATTTACAAATAGTCTTCATTGTGATCAATCTCAAACTATTTTCTTGTACTATTATTATTGTCACCCTTGTTAGTTTTGTCATCTTTTCATATCGATTATATGAAAAGGAAAGTTGAAATCGCAAACCATTTAAATATTTAGCTTGAGCTATTGTATTAAACATCATATTTTGTCTCTCTTTCTCTCCAATTTTAATAGATTTAATTACTATAACACAAAATTCAATGTACATTATCAATATTTTTTTGTGCTTACAGTGAAATCAATGCACACTATTAATCGAATGACTTTAAAATTAATGTACCATCATACATCCAATTTTATCAAACCATAGATCAACAAATCAATGCATCTACTGCAATAAATCAAATAAGATTAGAAAAAAACATCTACATTGAAATTAATGCATCTAATGCAAGTAATCAAGTATGATTAGAAATCAATATCTACATTGAAATCAATGTATCTAGTTCAAATAGGACAATATGATTAAAAACCAACATGTACACTGAAATTGTTGCATCTAGTGCAAGCAGTAAAATAGGATTAGAAATCACCGTCTACATTGAAATCAATGCATTTAGTTCAATCAATCAAATATGATTAGAAATTATCTACATTGAAATCAATGCATCTAGTGCAAGAAATCAAATATAATTAGAAATCAACATCTACATTTAAATTAATGCATATATGGCGAGCAATCAAATAGGATTAGAAATCACCATCTAGACTCAAATCAATGCATTTAATGCAAACAATCAAATAGGATTAGAAATTTCTTACATTGAAATCAATGAATCTAGTGCAAGTAATCAAATACCATTATAAATCAACATGTACACTAAAAATAGTGCATCTAGTGCAAAAAATTAAATAGGATTAGGAATCACCATCTACACCGAAATCAATGCATGTGGTAAGAGATCTTCTTCCATCTCTCTCCCATCCATCTATATCTATATCTCCCTTCATATCTCTCTCTTTGTCTCCTTATCACATCCCGTGAAAAATACATACTCTCTCAATCCATATCTATCAATCTCTTTTTCCCTCCCTCTCTGTCTTTATCTATATCTTCTTCATCTTCACCTTCCATCTATATCTCTATCTCCATCTATCTTCCTATATCAACCCCAAAACATACACTCTCTTTCTCCAATCTATCTATCTATCAGTCCCTCTTCCTCTCCCTCTCCCTTCTTCTATCATCTCTCTCTCTCTCTGTCTCTCTCTCTCTATATATTTTTACTTATCTCCCTCTCTCTCCCCCTCCATCTCTATCTCTCTTTCCCTACCTCTCTTGACTCTCTCTCTTCCTTTCTCTCCCAGCCCTCCCTCTCTCTCTCTATCTTCACCTTCCAACTTTTTTACTATATGCCTCTATCTCTGCTTCTATCCCACCTTCTCTCCATGTCTCATTGTTTGTCTCTTTATCTCACTCCCAAACATACACACTCTCTCTCCATATCTCCCTTGTCACTCCTTCTCTCTCTCAACTAATCACTCTTTATGTATCTATTCTTCCCTCCATCTCTCCCCATCTAGATCCTCTCTATCCCTCCCTCTACTGCCTCCAAATCCATCTCTTAATCCCTCCCTCTCTCCTCCTCTCTTTCAAGTCACCTCTATTTTCCTTCCTCTCTCTCCCTTTCTCTTCTACCTCCCTCTTTCTTTTGCCCATATGTCTCTCTCTCTCTCTCCCCCTACAATCCTCTCTCTTCCCCCATCACTCTCTTCCCTTCTCTCAAGTTATTCCTCTCCCTCTCTGCCTTCCAATCCTCTGTCTCCCCACATCACTCTATTTCTCTCTCCAACAATGTTACTATATCCCTCCCTTTCTCCTTCTCTCTGCTTCTCTCCCCCTTGTCTCCATAACTCCTTCTATGTCTCTTTATTCCACCCTTAAACATACACACTCTCTCTCTATCTCTCCCTTGTCACTCCCTCTCTCTCCACTTCTCACTCTATATGTTGTTCTTCCCCTCCAACTCCATCTCTCTATCCCTCCATCTCTCCTCCTCTTCTCATCCTTCCTCTCTCTCCCTTTCTCTCATAGATCTCTCTCTCTCTCTCTCTCTCTCTCTCTCTCTCTCTCTCTCTACCCTCCAATCCTCTCTCCTTCTACCTCCCTGCCTCCTGCTCTCTCTCCCACCTTCATGTTTATGTCTTCTTCTCCCTTTTTTACCCTTCTATACTTCTTTCACTCCTCTGCCTCTCCCTCTCTTCATTCCTCATGTCCCCTCTCCTTTAGTTTATCTTCATATCTCCCTTTCCACTCCCCCTTCTTTCTCCATCTTTATCATATATCTTTGTTCTTCCCTCCCATATATATCCTGGATTTAATATATATATATATATAGATTAATTTATATTATAATATAACAAATTTAATATTGTATTAATCTAAAATTATTAAATTTAATAATATTAATATTATAATATATTAATATGAATATTAGAATTAACAATAATCATAATATTATTAATATTAATATTAATAATTGAATATTAATACTAGGATTAATAATTTTTTGTTTGCATGGTATTAATAATAATTTGGCCCATGGTGTTTGGGCCATAGACATCATATATAATCAGATGTTGATTTCTAATACTATTTGATATATTTCTATTTATTTACCTTGCCTCTTTATACCTCTTTTATATTTATTTATTTACCATGCATCTTTTATAAATATGGTATTTGGCCCATGGATTTGTCCCATGGTATTTGGCTAATAGGCTTCACCTAAATAAAAACCTCTTTTTTGAGTTTTGTAAATATAAAGGTTTATGGAGTAAATATATAAAAAAAAGGCCTTAATTGTTTACTATACTTCTAGTTTATTTATATTTGTATTTATTTAGCATACCTCCAAAGTAAGTATAAAAAGAGGTTTTATTTATTTACCATACCTCTAGTTTATTTATATTTTTATTTATTTACGATATCTTTTTTTAGTGTTTGTAAACCTCTTCATATTTTAATAAATTTATTTTCTATGAATTTTTAATTTTTAATTTATATGGTTTTGTAAGTTATTGTTTAACCCAACAAAATTTTGATTTTATTTTCAAATTTTTCTTTAGTTTTTTTTCAACATACTTACACATCGGGGTCATATCGGGTCATACTCGGTTGTTCTCGGCCCAAAAATGTGACCACGTTAAATCCATTTTAACTTTGGATCCACCAAGTCGGAGTTCAAATTTATTTTCACTCAGGGAAAATAAGATTGCATCAAAAGCTATTTAATATCTGGTAGATCGTGAGTTAAGATGAATCTAGGTAGGTTTAATTTTACCTTTTAAATATGATATGTTCCACATGAATACCATGGGTTCTCATACCATGTGTCAATACCATGGGTTATCATACCATGTGTCAATACTATGAGTCAATAGCATGAAGTTATTTTTTTATTAATTTAATTTTACATTGACCAAATAAAAATGTTCACATAAAGTTATTTTTAATTTCATTTTATTTTCACTCTTTTCAAAAATAAATAATTTTATTAAAAAATAAAAATGTTTATATTAAGGAATATTGTATTACTTTTTAAGATAAAAATATTACATTTTAAAATATTATATTCAAAATATAGATTAAAAACAATTTATGGTAAATTAGCTATTTTACTTTAATTTTATTTTATTACGCCATAAGGCGTTATTATTTGAAAACAACTTTCCTAGCTTCCACTCTGTCCTTGTTTGGGCCATTGGATGAAATGTTAGACAATTGAACTGTTTTTGACCATTAGATTCAATACCTCCTCCAACCTAACTAACTAACTTCTGCATCACTTTTGATAAAGCTCAATGAAAATTCCAGTGTGATGGTGCCTGAGAACACTGAAACCAAAATGAATGGGGTCAGTATGATCATCGTGATTTCCCTGCTCTATAACGCTGCTCTGTTGCTAACCATCGTAGTATTAGTGCTTTCCCTTCACAGGACAAGATTCTTCATCTCTTCATAAAGACTCAAGGAGGACCTCGCAGAGACAGTATCAAACAAATTCTGTTTGCAGGATGTGTGCTTGGAGCATCACAATGCATCACTATAGCTAATGTGGCTCTGGATTTTTTGTACGGGGGACACCTTGTAGCAAAAGGAAAAATCACCCCCAAAGCTCTTTTCCAGGTTTTCTTCATTATGATGAGCACTGGTAGAGTGATAGGAGAAGTAGGAAGTATGAGCAGCGACATCGCTAAAGGCTCACATTGCAGTCTTCATCCAACAAAGCCGCCTGAATTGATGGCGATGTCAACGGGAAAAGCTCCTCCATATCTCTTTCAAAAGAACCCTTTGATTCTTTTCCTGTCCTTCGGACTTTGAGAAAATCTAGCAAAGAAATGCAGTAGGAGAGGGACCTCGGTAGATTCAATGGAAAAAAACCACTACGAAAACGTTTCTTTTTGGAACATGACATACCTTTTTGTTCTCGGCTTTATTTTTCGCTAGTTTACATTGAGCTTTTCATTATAATTAAACTCTGGAAATTTTCTTTTCCTATTCTGTACACTTTTGGTTTAGGTTAATTTATTTTCTGTCCATTGTTTCATTTAATTTTCCATCCATTTTTTTATGCGACCATTTAGCTAATGTTGCCCTTCTATTGGCTTTAGAGCTTTTATTTTACTGCATTTACTGAACAAACCCTAACATGAATTTAGGCTTGTAAACAAGATTTTATTCTCGCGGTTTCCAAATGTTTTTATCTTAGACCAATTAAATGAAAATCAAATTAACATAGGTCCAGCCACATTATGTTTTTATCTTAGACCAATTAAATGAAAATCAAATTAACATAGGTCCAGCCACATTACTTATAAGCCCCCAAACGTGTTGACTCATAATTGTATATGAAATGTACGTGGTAGAATATCGATTTTTTAATTTAGTATAACAAACCTTTTTTCTTATATATTCTTGCCAAGCTCATAATTGTCTCGAAAATGTAGCGAACGTAAGAGTATCACTTCTAAATCTAGAATGGAGTACATTCTGAAAAAACTCCTCTATGAATATCCATTTTTTAATTTAGTATAACAGGCTTTTTTTTTTTTCTTATGTATTCTTTTTGGGCTCACAATTGTCTCCCAAAATGTAAGCAGAGGAAGAATATCACTTTTAAATCTAGAATGGAGCATTTCTGAAAAATCTCCGCTATTTAGTATAACAGGCTTTTTTTTCTTTTCTTATGTATTATTTTTGGGCTCATAATTGTCTCCCAAAATGTAAGCAGAGGAAAAGTATCACTTTTAAATCTAGAATGGAGCATTTTTGAAAAGTCTCCGCTATGTATTCTTGCAAGCTAAGATATCTTGGGTTGCGGAAGATGGCTAAAGATTTGGAAAACATTTATTTATTTTATATTTGATTAAAAATTATCTATTTCTAATCTCATCAATTCTGTAAGGTTGTTGATTATTTGTGGTAGAATTAAATAAGATTCATTTGATTTATTTTAATAGATAACATTCACTTGATTTATTTTAATAATAATCCGGTATGTATCATGCTTTATATCCATCTACATGTTTCTTTAAATCTGTTTATTTTTCTGTTTGATAAATCCACGTATTTGTACTTGTGAGATTACATTTATAATTTATATCCATTTATGTTTTTATTTGAAAATTTGTTATTTAATGTGTAAAGTCCAAGCATTTGTATGGGTAAGGTGAGTTTTATATTTTGGGGAATTTAAGTTTTATTTTGTAATTTAGTATTGTATGTATTGAAGTATTTGTTAAATTTGTAATGTTCAAATATTTATATGGTTGTATAGGTGAGGTTAGTTTGATATTGTTGGGAATTTACTTTTATTTCAAGTAATTTAATATTGTATGTATTTAAGAATTGGAAAGATAGAGTAGAAATCTGCAGAAAATAAAAAAATTAAAACTTAGATAAATAAGAAAAATAATTATAAAGAATATATAGTTTTATATATATGTGGATTATTGTGAATGGAAAAAAAATGTAGTTTATTTGGATTTTTATAAATATAACTAAAATAATAGTAATAATAAACAATGTTTTCATAAAGTACATTAAATTGTAAATGTCATTAAAAGATAGTCAAACAAATATATAATATTATTTCAATTTAAAATATGTAATATGAATAAAAAATATTTAATTTTGTTATATATATCTTGAAATTTTTTATATTTAAAGTAAATTATTATTGCATTATATTTTTCAAAGAAATGTTTATATTTATTATGTAAAGTAAGTATACATATAATGTATAATCAATTTAATTGGAGCATAAAAATCATGGTTCCAATATTTTATTGATAGGTGAATAAATTTAGATCGGTTACATGATGCTTTCATCAAACATGGGCATTCAAGAAATATGGAAGGTTATTAATTGCACAATTTCAACAAATGAAAAAAATTCTATTTAAAGTTGATTGACGATCCTTATCCTATTTTTTTTCCTAATATAAATTTCTCTATTGTTAAGTTACATAAAAAGGAATTAAGAAAAGGATGTGTAGAAAACATAATTCTAGGTGTGAAAGCAATAGAAAGGGTTGCATTATATTAGAGTAAAGAGACAGCCTAAAAACATTGAGATGATGGACTAACAGCTATTAAAACCACTATGGTATATGTAACTTTGGGATGATATGCAAGTTTAATCATCTAATGACATGTCTTATAGTCTGCCACCTTCTTCCCACCTTCTTCCCTTTTAGAGATACTAGTGGCTACATGTTTGGTTATTTCTTCTATGCTACCCTTTATATGTTACAACCTTATGGCGTTTCCTTTGCAACATATGGTGCAATTGCTAGTTTAATTTTAAAGTTAATTTTATTTTTATGTAATTTAAGCAAGTCACTCTATTAAGTCATAAGATAACTTTTTTTGGGGCTTTTTAGTTTTCTTATATAAAGAGGATAATGCTTCAATGTCCCTCCATCTGGTTCCATCTCAGTGCTTTCTGATTGTATGTTGTGTTCGGTTCAAACTCTGTCCTTTATGATTGTATCTTGTGTTCGATCTTGCCATATCAACCAAGCGATTGGGCTAGAGTGTGATTCTGGTAGGTTCATCTTATCTGATTTCAAAGAGTGCGAGTTTGCCAAGTTCATATTCACTTGCTCCTAGAAGTGCCAAGTTCATATTCACTTTCTCTTCGAAGGTAAACAATAGTATTTGTCGTCTGTATTTTGGTAGAGGGTAGTGTATATATTTATGGATCCTTTTGCTATTCTTCCATGGGAATTCGTTTGAGAGTGTTTGTTAAGAGTACCTACCATTCCCATGAAAATCTCAAAGTTTTTTGCAAAACTTGGGAGGTCGTTGTGAAAGACCCCCAGTTCTGAGTTCTTTGCAAGATGAATGACACTTTGGCTGTCACTGCATAACGTGCCCATATCATGCTTATTACCCAATTCATCCATAAACCTTTGTAACCAAATCATTTCTTTACAAGCCTCTGTAGCAGCAACATACTTTACTTCTGTTGTTGTAAGTGCAACAACACTTTGGATTTTTGAAACCCAATTGACAACTATTCCACCTACAGTAAATACATATCCTGTAGTTCTCCTCCTGTTATATCTGTCACCTGCCATATCTACATCAACATATCCTTGTAGAGAAATGTTTGAATCACCAAAGCATAATGCTTGATTTTTGGTACCTCTCAAATACCTGAGAATCCATTTCACTGCCATTCAATGTTCTTTTCCTGGATTTTTCATGTACTTGCTTACAACTCCCACTGCATGTGCAATATCAGGCCTTGTGCAGACCATTTCATACATGAAGCTTCCAACTGCTAATGCATATGGAAATTTATATATATAATCCATTTCTTCTTGGGTCTTGGGGCATATCTCCTTACTAAGTTTGAAATAGCTAGAAGAAGGTGTACTAACTGGTTTTGCATTCTGAATATTAAATATTTTCAACACCTTTTGTATGTACTCATTCTGAGACAGTGTTAATTTGCGATTTTTCCTGTCTCTAGTTATTCTCATACCAAGGATTTGTTTTGCAGCTCCCAAATCCTTCATTGCAAATGAATTTGCCAATTTTCTTTTGAGCACATTTATTTCCTGCATGTTAGACCCTGCAACAAGCATGTCATCTACATATAATAACAATATAATATAGCTGCCATCATTTTTCCTTTTTAGATAAACACAATGATCAGAGTGACATCTAGTATAACCTTGTTCAGACATAAACTTGTCAAATTTTAGATACCACTGCCTTGGAGCCTATTTTAATCCATACAAGCTCTTCTTTAACCTGCACACCAATTTTTCTTTCCCTTTGACCTCATATCCTTCTGGTTGCTGCATGTATATCTCTTCCTCCAAATCTCCATGGAGAAATGTTGTCTTTACATCTAACTGTTCAAGATGTAAATCTTCCACTGCTAAAAGACTTAATATAGTTCTAATTGAAGTCATCTTAACAACAGGAGAAAATATTTCATCAAAATAAATACCTTTCTTCTGTGCAAACACCTTCACCACAAGTCTAGCTTTGTACCTTTGTTTTCATCCATCTTCTTCATTCAGCCTATAAACCCATTTATTCTGCAATGTAGTTTTACCTACAGGCAACCTGACTAAGTCCCAAGTCTGGTTATGCATTAAGGAGTCCATCTCTTCTTCCATGGCTAGCTCCCACTTCTTCTTTCTCTCAACTTGCATTGCTTCTTCATAACATTTGGGTTCACCAGAATCAGTCAACAATAAACAATATAATGAAGGAGAGTATCCTTCAGTGGGTCTACTTATCCTGGTGGATCTTCTGACACCACTTTCAAGTATTTGAGGTGCCTGTTACTGTTGTGGTGGTTTTTGTTGTTGTGGTTGTTGATTATTATTATTTCTCGGCACCTTTACCTTTTATGTGATTTCATCAAGAACTATGTATTCTTTGGTTTTTTTTGTGTTTCTTTTCATGCAACTGATTCTTATACAAGACATTTTCATTGAATATTACATCTCTACTCCTAATAATTTTGTGATTTTCATAATTATATAAGTGATAACCAAGCTTTGTTCTATTTTCTTTATTAATATGGACAAAGGCCTCACAACCAAAAGGCTTTAAAAAAGAGTAGTTTACCTATCCATGCTGAATCCTCTGGAATACCACCATCCAAGGAACTTGAAGGCACTCTGTTTATTAGATAAACAATAGTATCTACAGCATCTGCCCAAAATTGTAAAGGTAATCATGCATGCAATCTCATGCACCTTGCATGCTCTATGATTGTTCTGTTCATCCTTTCTGACACACCATTTTCTTTTGGTGTTCTTGGTACTGCCTTCTCTCTATGAATTCCATGCTCTGAATAGTACCTATCAAACTCTTTGCTACAATATTCACCTCTATTTTATAATATGAGACACTTCAACTTATTTCCTGTCTAAGTCTCAACCAAAGCTTTCAATTTCTTGAAAGTATCAAACACATTAGATTTATTCTGAATACAATAAATCCAAGTTTTCTAGTTGCATCATCAATAAAAGTAACATAATAATGAGAGCCACCGAGAGACGATACCTTAGCAGGTCCCCATACATCTGTATGCACAAGATCTACTTTTTTTTCTCTTCTTTTCTTTCCCAACTCCGATAAATATGACTCTCTTTTGTTTTCCATAAATACAGTTCTCACAGAAATCCAAATCAACGTTTTTCAAACCCGACAACAAATTTCTTGAGTGAAGAATCTTCATCCCCTTCTCACTAATGTGTCTGAGCCTATGATGCCATAATGTTGCATCTACTCCTTTGGAAGTCAAAGAATTAACAGAGTTAGAAATACCATTACATAAATACAATGTACCAACCTTTTCACCTTTTTCTATTACCAAGGCTCCTTTGGTGACCTTCCAAGTTTTATCTGTGAAAGTTGTCACACAACCTTCACCGCTTAACTGCCCTGTTGAAATCATATTTTTCTTCAGATATAAAACATTCCTTACCTTGTTTAATAGCCATTGGTTTCCATTCTGCTGTTTTACAAGAACTTTACCCATTCCAACAATTTTACAGGGTTTATCATCACCCAAATGGACTTGTCCAAAATCTCGTTGAACATAGTCATGAAAATATTTCTTATCAGGTGTGGCATGGAATGAGGCCCCTGAATCTAATACCCAAGAATCAATAACATTTTTGAAATAAAGAATGAAAGCATCTTGTAACACATCACCTATCACATTTGCTTCATGATTGTTTCCTTGTTGTGTGTCTCCTTCTTCTTTCGAGATCTACATTATTTCTTTAGGTGTCCTTTCTTTCCACATTTATAGCACACTATCCCCGATCTGGACTTGGATCTGACTTTCCTTGATTTAATGCGATATCTCGAGCTCCTTCCTATTTCCATTCTTCTTCCCTTAGACTCTGCACTCAAAGAATTACCCGATGTCTCACCGGAGCTTTTCCGTCGCATTTCCTCGCTAAGGATAGCACCAACAACATCATCAAAATTTAAAGTACTATATCTAGAGACAGAGTTACTAATACCCGTAACTAAACAATTCCAGCTTTCTGGCAATGAGCACAAAAATAACAAAGCTCTAACTTCAT
Organism: Pinus albicaulis; assembly: GCA_034641835.2. Taxonomy (NCBI): domain Eukaryota; kingdom Viridiplantae; phylum Streptophyta; class Pinopsida; order Pinales; family Pinaceae; genus Pinus; species Pinus albicaulis. The sequence continues at coordinate 537,018,666 of CM076579.1, read as the reverse complement.
CATCAAATTTTACCCCTACTGAACTTAACCGACTGGTAACTGTATTAAAATCATTTAAATGGTCTGCAACAAATCGACCTTCCGAAATCTTCATATTAAATAAACGTTTCATAAAAAATACCTTATTTGAGGCCAATGGTTTCTCATATAGTTTCACCAATGCCTTAATCAAACCCTTTATTATTGTTTCCTTTGAAATAGTGAAGGCTACCGATGTCGCGAGGCACAACCGTACTGTTACGAGTGCCTTTCTATCGAGAAGCTCCCATTCTATGTCTGTCATAGAAATCAACTTCTTTGTTTTTATGCTCAATGGTAGGTATAGATATTTCTGATACAGATAATCTTCCATCTGCATCTGCCATAGTAGGAATTTTGGGCTCTTAAATTTTTGGACCCTAAATTTACCATCTTCTCCCATTGCTCCCACTCAAACCAGGAACCCTTCTTTCTTGCGAGAAATGCAACACATAAAACCAAAGAGACACAAATATACCTGGTTCACCTAGTTTGGGCTACATCCACCCCGAACAGCCAATCCTTCCTTTCTATTATCTAGCAAAATGAAGAGACACAACCTAAAATAGATCCATTGTAATATCATTTTTTTTCTATCACAGTCTCCCTATCTGTTTCTCGCTCTGAGAATACACATACAATACCTAGCCGCAATACAATACCCTCATACAAGTGAGGGGTTGCTTTCTAGGGAAAAAAAAACCGTAAACAAACATAACTTCTACCATCAGATCATCTGCCTAATGAACGGTCTATATTGACTAGAAATTCTATACTTTTACAAGGCAATTTTACATATGTTTTTAGCTTTGGGGGCGCTACCCCTGAAACCCACTGCTAGGGGGGGCGCCATAAAGTCACAGCTGCCCCCCCCTAAACCCCCTAGGAAGCGTTTAAATTTGGGCGGCGTTGCTGCCCCATTAAGGTACAGGGGTCCAACATTGTGATACAAAATAAACAAGATAATCAGGTTCCACACCCAACACCTCTCCCCCCTCCAAAGCCATCTCTTGATCCCTCCTTCTCTCCTCCTCTCTTTCAAGTCACCTCTCTTTTCTCTCTCCCTTTCTCTTCTACCTCCCTCTTTCTTCTGCCCATCTCTCTCTCTCTCTCCCCCTACAATCCTCTCTCTTCCCCATCACTCTCTTCCCTTCTCTCAAGTAATCCATCTCCCTCTCTACCCCCAAATCCTCTCTCTTCCCACATCACTCTCTCTCTCTCTCTCAAAAAATGTTACTATATCCCTCCCTTTCTCCTTCTCTCTCCTTCTCTCCCCCTTGTCTCCATCACTCCTTCTATGTCTCTTTATTCCACCCTTAAACATACACACTGTCTCTCTATCTCTCCCTTGTCACTCCCTCTCACTCCACTTCTCACTCTATATGTTGTTCTTCCCCTCCAACTCCATCTCTCTATCCCTCCATCTCTCCTCCTCTTCTCATCCTTCCTCTCTCTCATAGATCCCTCTCCCTATTCCCCCTTCTCTCTCTCTCTCTCTCC